>VWZL01000114.1:826950-858925 GCA_013396915.1 Stercorarius parasiticus | reverse complement strand
TATATGTATTATAAAATATATATATTTTATAATACATATAAAATGTGAAGTGATGTTAGAAGTAAACCTGCAATCTTTTTAAGTATCAAAAACTATAAAGCCAAGGCAGAGATTTATCCCAATAATTCCATAATGAATTTGCCTTTAGATATTTATTTAATGCAAAAAGAAAATCAGAAACTGAATGTTATTGAATATTATCATTGTTGTGTGAGATTCAAGAAGGCTAAGTGTCAGGTCCTGCACTTTGGTCATAATCCCGTGCAATGCTACAGGCTTGGGGAAGAGTGGCAGGAATGATGCCTGGTGGGTAAGGACCTGGGGGTGTTGGTTGACAGCTGGCTGAATATGAGCCAGCAATGTGCCCAGATGGACAAGAAGGCCGATAGCATCCTAGCTTGTATCAGAAAGGCCAGCAGGACTAGGGAAGAGATCATCCTGCTGTACTCAGCACTGGTGAGGCTGCCCCTCAAATACTGTGTTCAGTTTTGCGCCCCTCACTACCAGAAAGACATAGAGGTTCTGAGGTGTGCCCAGAGAAGGGCAACAAAGCTGTTGAGGCGTCTAGAGCACAAGTCACATGAGGAATGGCTGAAGGAACTGGGATTGTTTAGCCTGGAGAAAAGGAGGTTGAGGGGAGACCTTATCGCTCTCTGCAACTACCTGAAAGGAAATTGACGGTCTCTTCTCTGAAGTAGCAAGCGATAGGACAAAAGGGAAGGGCCTCAAGTTGCTCCAGGGGAGGTTTAGATTGAATATTAGGAAAAAATTCTTCACTGAAAGGGTTATAAAGTATTGGAACATGCTGCCCAGGGAAGTGTATGAGTCACCATCCCTGTAGGTATTTAAAAGATGCGTAGATGTAGTGCTGAGGGACATGGTTTAGTGGTGGACTTGGTAATGTTAGGTTAACGGTTGGACTTTGTGCTCTTAAGGGTCTTTTCCAACCTAAATGATTCTATGATTCTATTAAATCTCTTTCAGAACAAAAATGTTCTCTTCATGATAATTTTCAATATTTCTGGTGTAGTTATACTTTTGATTTTGTGCTACAGCTATTGCTGTTACCTGCATGCCTTGAAATGAATATAAGCAAAATTTCGATGATGCAGGATATCATACTTTCCTGTACTAGCTGAAGGGACAGATATCTCATAGGTACATAATAGCTATTAGTATCTCACTAAATGTGGATTGTAGAATGTGATGATCTCTTCACCCTAGACCCTCACAGGTTGCTTCTAACCCTGCCAAAAGATTTCTGACACATTTTCTGTTGGCGACCTGAGAAAAATAGGTCGTGGTTTCCTGGACTCTGCCCACAATTTTCTTCTTCATGGACATCATGAGCTGATTTCTTTCTTCCTCTCACTTTCATTACAGAATTGACTTAGAAATATTTGGGTTCTTCAATTTTAAGCACATCCAGTGAAGTATTTGAGTTACAATCATAACTATCCATCGTATATTTCCTATATGATTTTGATTTCAGTAAGTGCCTTTCTAAAGTCAAGTTTCTACTTCACCATAAGTTACAATGCAGAACAATGGATAAGAATGTTTTTCTCTATATATAATCAAATCAGCACTGAAATTAATGGACTGCATATTCTTCACTATTCTTATTAGATGAAGTTGCTTTTTTTTGTTTTGCTTTTTTTACTTTCAAGGAAAAAGATAAGCTTATTGTTAAAATTTTAACTTTTTTTTAAATTTATTTTTCTTCTTTTTTAATAAAAAAATAATGAAGTATTGTGAAAAAATCTAGGGCAACAATAACACTGCTTAGTGCAGCATTTAGAATAGAAAACTATCAAAGCAAAATACAAGAGAACACAATTGTGATTTGACAAAAAGCTATTGAAGGATGTGGTAACTAGTGTAAAACACTTTCACACGTTCTCTAATCTTTCTTGTCTTGCTGATTAAAAAGGCATGGACAATATCACTGGGCTTCATCTTGTACTTTAAATGGTATTAAAAGAAGATCTGCAGAACAAAAACTCATTTACTTTTACCAAGACATGGAGACTGCAGGGAAAAACCTGACATCACTTAATATATTCACTTTACTGAACACTGGTTGTTAGAATATGTACTTTAGGATTTGAACATAGGGCTTTCTCTTCTGCTGCCCACTCACTTCCCTGATAACTTTTCACAGAAAGAAAGAGTTGTGGGACATAGGTAATCAGAATGAGTTTTGAAAAGAAAGACAGATTGTAAGTGACTTATGTCACTTTAAGCGGCTGGCTTGCTATTTCATAAAATCTGCATAAACCAAAGGACTTTATATCTCCTATTTTCTTGCACTGTGTCATCATCTTATAAAGTGATTTGGGGAGTCACTTATTTACATCTTTCTTGCCTTTTTCTGCATTACACTGGACCCAGAGATGCAATATCTTTTTTTTTCCACACTCATATATATATTTGGAGTTGGCATTCTAAAGAATAAAAAGTTGGAATCTGAGCCAGTAGAAAGACATTTATGATGTATTTCAAAAGAAAAATAATCATGTTTGGAGTCAGGGAAGGATAGTTGATTATTTCTTCTATGTTTTCGTGAGTGCTCCACATTTGTTTTTCCTGAGTAGATGGTAAAAAATGGTGTCCAGGATGGCATCCCTGGCACAAAAAGATCTTGGTTGCTTGACATTCACAGTAGAAACTGAACCACTCTGTCCTGTAGTGTCTGAACAGCCTTTCTCATCAAAGCAGTCAAAGCTAGCTATTTGATAAGAAGGTAAGACTTCACTAGTAGCCTGAATGGTGTGGAACTTTGGGAAAGAGTATAAAATAACTGATATACAGGAATTTTCTCCTTTTTGCATCTCTTGGAATGCAGATAAAATCCCATCACCTGTATGAGCTCTCAAAAGGCATGTTCCAGGATAAATACAGTGTATTGAATTAATTTTTGTTTTAGGAAGGAATTGTGGCAGCTATTACACATGAAAACATATAGATAGCTGAAAAAGCACAGCTGACAATTCTGTAAAATCAAAAAGAATGAATCACCTTTCGACTACTGTAGAACTTCTAAGTCATCATAAAGCCAATTTCTGCTTTCTTTCAAATGAGTGTTTCATATTACTAGACCTAAGAATCAGGACCAACGAGGCTTTACATGAGCAAATTCAGAACACTCAGTAGTTCAGACAATACTGAATAATTTGCTGTCAGTCTATAGGCTGCAACTACAATGCAAAATACATCTGAGTAATTTAGAATGATGAATATATTTTTCAAAATCATTGTCTGTTTTCAAATGAGCGATTGACAGAAAAAGGCCCATATCTTACTACTGTAGCTGAGAATAATTCAATCAGCTTTCACAATAATGTTAGTTCCCTGATTCTGCAGTTTTAGAAAAAGAACCATTCCTCTTAAATCCTCTATCAATACATACTCATACAAAGCGTTGATCCTTCTGGTTGAACAGCACCCCGCAGGGTTAAAGTAATCTCACTGAGTGTAGGGCTAAGGATAGAGAAAGCTGCTGAAAAGTATCTGCAACATACGCTACAGAGCAAAAATTTAAAGTCACTACAGCTCTAAACACACAGTAGGATTTGAAGAAGTGGGAAAAAGCCAGTCTGGTTAATGTGTGGAATAGAATCATAGAATCGTCTAGATTGGAACGGACCACTAAGATCATCCAGTCCAGCCATTAACCTAACACTGCCAAAACCACCATTAAAACATGTCCCTAAGCACCATGTCAACCCATCTTTTAAATACCACCAGGGATGGTGGTTCCTTCACTTGGGTCACCACAACCCCATGCAGCACTACAAGCTTGGGGATGAGTGGCTAGAGAGCTGCCTGGCAGAAAAGGACCAGGGGGTGTTGGTCGACTGCCAGCTGAGTATGAGTCAGCAGTGTGCCCGGAACAGTGTGCCAGCAGGAACAGTGTGGTGAGTAGCACTAAGGAAGTCATTGTCCCCTTGTACTCGGCACTGGTGAGGCCCCACCTCAAGTACTGTGTCCAATTTTGGGCCCCTCACTACAAAAAAGACATTGAGGTGCTGGAGCAGGTCCAGAGAAGGGCAACAAAGCTAGCTGGTAAGGGGTCTGGAGGACAAGTCTCATGAGGAGCAACCAAGGGAGCTGGGGTTGTTTAGCCTTGAGAAAAGGAGTCTGAAGGGAGAACTTATTGCTCTCTACAGCTACCTGAAAGGAGGTTGTAGAGAGGTGGGGTTTGGCCTCTTCTCCCAAGTAACAAGCAATAGGACAAGAAGAAACGGCCTCAAGGTGCGCCAGGGGAGGTTTAGATTAGATATTAGGAAAAAATTTTACACTGAAAGGGTTATTAAGCATTGGAACAAGCTGCCCAGGGAAGTGGTTGAGGCACCATCCCTGGAGGTATTCAAAAGACAGTTAAATGTTAGGGCCTAGACATATGGTTTAGTGATGGTTCTTGTCAGTGTTAGGTTGACGGTTGGGCTAGATGATCTGAAAGGTCCCTTCCAACTTAGGCAATTCTAAGATTGTATGATTCTAAATAATAATTGTCAGTCTATATCAGATCTAATAGTATTAGGTGTGCAAGTACTGTACACCAAGTCTTATTATGATCTTGTGATTAAAAACATGTGGTCTGAGCTCAGTTGTGGTGTAAATGAATACATTTGTATAGTCTAGTGGGAAGTGTCCCTACCCATGGCAGGGGCATTGAAACTAGACGATCTTTAAGGTCCCTTCCAAGATAAACCATTTCATGATTCTATGATTCTGTGATGTCAAGTTCTTTCATTTCCTTATAGTAAAGGATATATCCCTGAGAAATGCATACAATTAAGACTTGTTTCTCTTCTCAGTTTTGTTAAACTAATCCTTGTTTCTTTTATTGTTTTAATTAAGCTTATAAGAGGTGATGAAGGAATACTGTCATCTGAGTTAATGTGGTAGATTAGTTGGCATCTTCATGATTCCTAATCTGCCCTCCTGAGAACTTTATTATACATATTATTGTCTATGGAAACAAACACTCAATATTCAGTCTGAGTTTTACAACATGTATTTCCCAAACATTTAATTACTTTGGCTAAGTTTGAGATACAGAAATGTCAGATATTTTTCTACCATTGGACTTATTCTATTGTGGTAGAATTCCAGTATTTTCATCTTTTTTAAAAATTGAATTTGGAATGTTATTAACTTTTAATGGATGCTGTCCTCTTCCTCCATTTTCCTTTTAGCCTACATGGTAAAGCAATATTTTATAATACCTATTTCTAGAATATTCCACAAAACTCAGGTAAAAACGCGGAGAGAATTTTTCCTTTCTATTCCTGTCATAAGTACAAAGGGTATAATAGAAGTTAAAAACCTGCCCATATATGTTTTTATAGATATTTATAAATTACGTATATACTTTTTTCAGATAGACATGCATTTTGTAGGTATGTATACATATACACATATCTAATTGTACATACAAGTACAAATAGAATTATACAGAAATAAATTTTATGCAGGGCAACACCACACATACACATGTTCCTTCATACACATCTGTGCATGGAGTCTGACATATAACTTCTCTCCTTATAAAGTTACCGGTTTCTTAATAGGAATAGGATTAGAAATTAATTTTCCCAAAGGGAAATTAATATCAATGCAAATACCTGAAAGTTACCAAAATTACATTTTTCCTACAAATACTGGTCTTTCTTTCAACAGGCTACTGCTTGGAATGAGTACATGTGGACTAGCTTTTTAAAATTAAATTGTTTAGAGACAATGTTAACAAAAGTTATAATCTAGTGAAGGTGTCTTAATTCTGCAATTTTATGTTTACCTCTGTCTGTAAAGTTAGTACCATTCAGAAATGCTCGTATTTTATTGCCTATGGAAATCTAACTTTTTTGAAGCTCGTAGGAGCTTCAAACTAGGTGTTTGTATTTCGTCACAAATACTGACCACCAAAGGATTGTTCTGAAAAGGGGGTTACTTTGCATCTATAATGATGGAGCTATTGGTAATCTTCATCTTGTTCAGCTGTCCCTTAACATCAACAAACCTGACAGAGGTCTGCTTCATTCACTGTTCAGTTCATGTTGATCAATATCAAATAAAATAAGTCTTTCATAATAATTGGTTCTAACTTACTTAAGGTGAGTACTCTGTGAAAATATATTTTCCTTCAGTCACATCTACAGTAGAAATTATCTTAGCAGTTAGAATGTATTTACCTGAAAAAAGGAAGACACATAGTTAAAATTCTTATCCAAACATGCACATGTTTATTGGTACAAGGTATTGCCTTCTGTAATGTAAATTAGAGTAGCTCTTCAGTGGTTGGGTTTTTTAATCCACTGGGGACAGTGAAATCAAGAAAATCAACGCATTACTTTCCTAAACTTTTCTTCACCCTTGGGCAGAATGGGAACTATATACATGTTTTCTTCTTTTTTCTTTGCAATAAGGTTGATAATATTTTTTGCATTCTATAAATATAAAAATTCTGAGCATAAATTTGCCTTATATGTTATGCTTATATATAGCTCTTCTAATTATTTATGTTTAACCATGCAGGTATTAAACATTTCCTATAAGCAATAGCTGGCAGAAGATATTTCATTCTCCATTCTAATACAAGTTAACTTATAACTTGCAATTGCTCCACCTGTGCTTATGTTTTGTGCTTTATAGACAAAAATGCATATTTGGATGGTGACTGTCGTGCTCTGTACCCTAACTTGTCACTGGATTCTCTGCTATTGGTAACTTATTAATCACATGTACTATAATCAATATGATGCAATGTACCTGAAGCAAGGATTTGAAATGGAAAACAACTTTTTTCTTGGAAACCCGTCCTTACATTTCTCAGCTGAGAAATGTGTAAATTGTCATTTGCTTAAAACCAAAATAAAGCATTTGATAGCCTTACTTACAAGCCAAACAGTTTTAATACTCTAGAATGTTCAATGTCCATATCTGTAGGTGGAAAGGGACAGTGTATGGCACTAACTATCCTCACAAACTTCTGTCAAAAGTTTTTCTGTGTGAGGTGGTATACCTTATAAGTTCTTCTTTCCTTCTAATAATAGTTTCCTTGGCTGTGATTTTAAGAAATCCCTTCTATTAAACTGTTCAGTTGACACAGCTTGACATAATATGTCACAGAGGAATATATCAACCTGAAGAACATAAAATGCATTTTGAAAGCTGTTGCTTGAAATCCTGAATTGTATGCCTGTTGTGACTGTCATTCTCTTTAAGTCTGATAGTTGAAGACAATTGTCCAATGCTTTTAAAGTCTGATTTTGCACTGTAGCAGTCCCCTACTAGCAGTCACTGCATTCTCCTGTTCTGGTCGTTAAAATTACTTTTATTCCTAAAATGCATGAACCTTTTCACAATATGCTTACTGGCAATCTGACCTGGCAGGAAACTTTTTCATTTAAGTGCTTAATGCTCAATCTTTCTATTTTTGCTGCTTTATTGCCAACTTTTTTTTTCTGCTTTCCTTTCTTTTTTCTTTTTAAATAATTGAGAAATACTGTAAATGAATAGTGTGCTTTTTAAGTCACTGTCTATCAATATAGGCATGTATCAGAAACTACCTAAGTAACTTTTATAAGGAAAATTAGACATGTAGTCAGCTTAAATTTTGGACCTAGCATGGAAAAAAAAAATATTTCCCTGTCTTTGCCAGATGTATTGTTGACAGAATGATTCAATAAAAGTTTATCACTCTGAATCTATTTGAAAAGTAATTTGCTACTGCATCTGATATTTTTCTCCTTAAAAAATCTGAACCAGACTTCAATTAAACACAGTTTTTAAGTGAATCAGCCTTTGACAACAAAAACACTTCATAGTGCATGAAATATTTTGCAGAAATCAGCATTATAATAAAAAGACACATATTTGGTTGCAAAGGATTTTCTTAATAAAATAATTGGACACAATCCAGTGTTAATGTCACAGCACATTCTCATAGACATAAACAGGAGTGTAAGATACTTCATAGCATGTAAGATACTTTACACGATGTGCTCAGTATCTTGTAAGTCTGTCTTGTTAGAATGAAAAATCACCTGGAATCACTCAAGTCAAGAATCTCATTAGATTTTCTGAAGAGAAAGGTAAAAATACACAGTAAAAGATGGTGACCAAGCTGAAGAGACGACGTAGGAAAAGCAAGACACCTTTTGGCTCTTGAAACATAGTCAGAATATGAAATAATCCTATTTTTCCTCAGTTGGACAAGTTAATTCTTTCAATTAAAAAATGCATTATTATCATATATATTAGTTAGTTATCATATATGTTAGAGACACTACAGAATGCTTTTCTGACTGCTGAAGAAGTTATATTCATGATCTCTGTCCCTCTCTCTGCACGGATCCAAGCATCATGCTTTCTTTCTTTCCTTAAGTACTCTGTATTTAAATACTCTGTCCGTAAGTGCTCTGTACTTCAGGCTACCAATCAGATTTAGGAACCTTAAATTAGTCCACAAAATCAGTGACACAGAAAGTCTTATCTTTGACAGGTCTTTTTGTGACAGAATTGTACAAGGAGGTGGATTGTAAACATTTCTTTAATGTGCTCCAGCTTTATACTTTATGAGGGTTTCTTATCTACAATGAAACTATTTCAGCTATTTTCAGAAAAGAATTAAGACATTTTCAGATCAAATGATGAACATCCTAAGGGACTCAAATACCTAGATGAGACAATTTCAGAACAATGCATGATTACCTTTGGAAAATTAAAGAAAACAGTTTTCAAGACCACAGAAAAAAACAAACAGTCATTACCTACAAAGGGGAATAAAAGAGAAGACAAATAATGATAAAATAGTAAATATACCCTAATTTCCTGGAAAATTATTGGAACAAATATTTAAAGTACTAGTAAGCATCCAAATGAAAAGCAGGAAATGAGAAAAACATATAATTAACTCTGTTGACTTTATATCTTGTGATATTTTTGAAATTAAGGAAAAGAAATGTGTACTGCACAGAATTACAAGCTGGTGGTACAAACCTGGGTGTAAAACAGAATCCAGAGAATAGCTGCCAGTGCTCCACTGCACTTCTGCATTGGGTGCCTTAAATGTCTGCCTGACTCAAACAGAATTTAATATTTTCAATAATGATTTTTAAGTCCTGTAGTTGTATTGTAGATACCAGTAAGATGGGATGGGAGATTTAATATTGTGAATAATCCTATTTTGGAAAATTTAATCAATAAAAGTGTATTAATATTAAAAAGTCAAGTACAGAAAATACTTGGAAAGGAATAATGAATTGTACCTCTGCAGGTTAGAGATGTGGTATTGCTAGCTACCAACAGTTTAGAACAGGATCTTAATGTTATATTTCTGAATATAGGTGAATGGTGCCATGTTGCAGAAATAGCAAGTAGGCTATCATGTTGCAACATTGTCTAAACTGCAATAGTCAAATTCAATTCCCCTATTCTTAAATACCTACAATGACATCATCTACTTCTGCAACAGTAATCCTAGACTCCTTTAGTCCTTGTAGGCTTCTTCAGAGCATGTCCAAGACAGGTAACATGAAGCAATCTCTGAAGAGACTCTCTGAAGATACTTGCTTCTGGACACACAAGGGAATCAGCTTGGATTCAGATGACTGAATTTTAGATACCATGTTTTTCTTTCTGCCTGCCTTCAGATATGAAACAATTCTTCTACTCTGATTGATGTTTGTATGACCTTTGCTTGGTATTAAATTGAAGAAGAAAGTCCAAAAGACATGAATGAGCATTTTGAGAGGTCCAGAAAACACAACCTACAAGTAAAACAACTGTTTGCTCTGTAGAACAGAAAATTATAACAGATAGCATTTATAAACATAAGAGGCTACTTCAAGAGATGGAGAACAAACAATTTTCGTTGCAGAGAGGTGAATCAGACAAGAAGTGTTGGATTTAAATTGAATAACAATATACAAGAAGGAAAAGTTGCAGGCATGAGAATAATACAATACTGGAATAGACAGGTGAGGGAAATGGCAGAATCCACAGAATAAGGGATTGATAAAAAAACGGATGAGATAATGACTGCCAAAAATAAAATGAAATGTATTTGGGAATGCAGGTCGACTAAATATCTTTTTTAGATCCCATGCAGTCCTTTTTTTTCAAGATTTCCAAAACTGCAACTGCTACCTGTTGCTGGTATGGATAACAAAGTGTTGATAGTGATACTTGTCTTCTGCTTCTATTCTTAAATGGATAACTCTCAAGGAGCCTGTTAAATTGACTTTCATCACCAGACTAGCATATAACAGCATATGTGGAGCCAGAAATGTCAGTAGGAGAGAATCTTTTAATTGCTTAATGTGTTTTTGACTCAGATGACAAAATAATAAAGACTGAGATAAATAATTGATAAATAATTGAAATGATTTCTTGTTGAAATCATATTCTGTATTTCTATAGACAGGTCTAAACTGTATAAGGAGATTATATATAAAGTTTTGTATGAAAAAGATAATTGTCTAAAATGGCAATGCAGTACTTGTGATTTTCTTTACTGGAAGAAAATCACAGCTAGAGAAATAGAAATAAGAAAGCTACAAAAAGAATTTCAAAAACATTTCTTACAGACTAAGTTGAACAAGCAGCAAATGAGGTTAAAGGGGACAAATAATTGAAAATGAGGCTACTGCTGTAAGATAAACAAGGTTAAAGTTGGAAAGCACATAGGATATCATTATTATAATATCATTAAGTTTGAAATGCTGATGGGGTTCTGTAGAAAGGTCAGCAAACACAAAGATATTGTACTGTAAGAAAAGCTGACTTGGAGGAAATGTGAAACAAGTTGAATAAAAATGGCCAAAATTCAATAATTCATGAAAAATCAAGAGTGAAAAAGGGAGAATCTATTCTTGGTAGGTCACATTAGGGGATAAAAAAAAAGGAAGAAAAAAGCCATGTAAGCATAAATAAATGCATAAAGTTAAAAGAGCAGCGAAAACAATGTGGTCAAATCAGGAGATTTAAGTCCCTGTGTGACTGAGAAATGCATAAGAGAGAAAAAAATCAGCACATTTAAAAGAGTTTTAGAAGCTTTAATAATAGTGAAAAAAATTAGTCAGAGCAAGAAATTACAAAAGTAAACTTCAGGACATATATAGAAGAAGTCTCAAGTATTCTTTAAACCATCAAGAACAAATTGTAGTTTCATTCAAATCACTGTAAATCCAGAATAATGTTGCTGAAGTCAATATACTTACTTCAGATTTACATCAATAATAGAACAAAAAAGCTGGTCTTGTCTGTTATGCACAACCAATTACCATTTTAATTAGGGACAGAGGGATATGAGAACTCACTTTCTATGAGGCCATCACTGATCAACTATCCTCCATAATTGTCATTGCTGATTTTTATGCATAATGGGAAGAACAGGGACAAAAAAAAAAAAAAATTGTAGTGGAATTGTTCGTTGATATCTGTTCTTTTTTAAAAAAATTTTTGGTAGTTCTTTATTTCATTCTAATCTGTCTTGGAAAGGAAGAGAGAGTGAGTTAATCTTTATGGCAGATAACATATATGATGCTGACTTCAATTCCACACTTCCACTGGAAGTATCCAGTATTTATCTCATGGTCTATTTTGTACTAGGTGCATAGATTTTTTTTTCCTAACCTGGTATATTTCTAGCACCCATACTCTGAGATTTATGGACTTTATATTGTAGAACTGAGGGTGTGCTAAAATATAAAATCACAGGAGAAAAATAAACAAGACAGTTTCAAAAAATAAATGTTAAAAAACTGAATTGACAAGTATATGGCTGACTCAGCCCCTCATCCTTCAATGTTGTTAATGTATGGTCAATAAGGACCTGATATGAGAACTGTAGGGATTTTGAGATAAGGCTGCAAAACGCAAGAGAAAATAAAAGTTATTTGATTTTTCAAGGCTGTCACAGAAGCTCATGGCACCTGAAAGGAAAAAATTGCTGTTGGTTTCTTGAACTAATTTTTAATTCTTACACTTTTTACGCCTATAATTTTGCTACTCCCTTGCATCACAGAGGATGATGTATCTATTCAGCCTGATTGACCCCAAGCCTTTCACTGACAATCTATATCAATATCTATAATGAAAATTGCCATATAAATAAAAGATTTGATGATTATTGCATGTTTCATTATACAAGGGAGTAAAAAAAAGAGAAAATGAAACAAAAATGGTACAGAAATCTGGCAGTTGATCCATAATATTTGAATGTATATTTTCCTTCAGTAAAAAAAAAAATAAAATAGAACAGTTATCACATCAACAGCTAAGAAAATCTGCTGCTGATTATAGACAGTATGGTTTTGTTTTCTGCATTAATATTGCCATTGGCAGGAGAAGAAAGGTTATGGGTCATGTCCTTTTCCACTGTGGTTGATACCTACTGTGCTTTCAGGTGTGTAGGTAGCATTAATGTTTATTTAGATGAACACACTCTTATTTGCTACTCCAGATGGTATCAGCTTGCCCGATGACTTCAGCTGTAATAAATATGTAAGAGCCACTCATCCAGTGTCATCCAGAAGACACTTTGACTGAATGTGTATGTATATAAATGTAGGTGAGTATTGCCTAATTTTTGTGTGATTATTTCTTTCTATAGCATCTTTTGATATCAACTCTAGCTGATTCAAAGAGTGTGCATTTGAATATAGTATATTGTATAATATGAAGATCTCTGTCATAAAGGTAGATTTCTCATTGGTTATTTTAACGTTTTAAAGACTAGAGAAATGTCATCATACTGGTAGGAACTGTACGATTATTAGCATTTTTTAACAAAAATTATTAACCGAAATTTGGTAGATAGCGGTTCTTCGAATGAATCGTTTTTTACGAAGAATGTCCAAACTCTTCTTTTCCAAAGATAAAAATCACTGAACAGCAGAATATTTGCCTTTTGCTAGCCATTTTATTCAGCAGTCATCCCAGAAAGACTGCTGGGCAGTGCTGTGCTGCCTTGTATTTGGATCCACTCTGGTTCTTCTGCTCTGTCTTTCACAGTGACGCAAACCTCCCAGAAAACTACAGCAAGAAGGGGAATATCAGATAACAGCACAAGAAGGTCAGGTTGAAAACTTTTTTAAATGATTACTAATAAAAATCATTATTTTTAGTCTTAATCTGCATTAAGATGCTTTTTTTTCTTCATTTCTTTGTCGTCACTTGCTTGTTGATTTCTATTCACGTTACTTTTTACCTTTACTTTATTTTCTTCTTTTGCCATCTGTTCATTGTTGCTTCTTTAAAAAGTATTTTATCACCCAGGAAACTCAAGCATTATAATGCCTTAGCTAGCTATAATACAAATTTCAACATATTTTGTGCCAATTGCTCTCTACTTACAGAACACCAATTAACAGAGACATCTATGCTGCTTGTCTCATTCTTTTAAGGGTAGCCATATTATGACCCTTAGCAAGAAGACGATGATTATGAGCATATGGTAAAACAATTTAATATCTTACTTATTTCAAATTCTTCCTTATTACAGCTATTATTAGGTCCTGCTGGATGATCAAGCAATAAATCATTTGACCACGTAGAATTCATAGTCTTGTAATTGATCTTTTCATGTGTTTTCAGATAAAATTGCATAATACTTTCTAACTAAAGGTAAATGAGTAGATAAATTACTAATGTCCTTGAGGGAGCACAGATGGAGAAAATTGCATTCAGAAAATATAACTTACCATCTTTTCCCACCTTTCCACTTTTTCTTTACATAAAGGGTACATATAAGGGTAAAAGAAAAAGAAATACGCTTTTTGGAATTAAAATTTTAAAGAATTACTGTGTTAGACTATTTTCTATATCCATCCACTTCACATCAGGAAAAAAAAAGACTGTTATTTTGTGTTGATATTTTTGAAAGATGACAACACAGTGCATGGAACAGCTGTACCTCAGAGAACAATAAGATCTGAATTGGATTTCTTGCTTATTTCATCGATTCGCCTAAATGAGTATTTTCAGCAAAGCATTGCCCCCTGTACTTCAGTGTCCAGCATAATAAATTGATAGCTCTTTCTGACCTCCCTGCATATTTAGATATTTTATATATGCAGAGTGTTATATGACTACTAAATGCTGCAACAAAATTTTGGTTTGGCACAATATAATGAAGGATGAGTCTTTTATTCTGTCTGAAACAATTAATATATTTGTAACCTGAGACCTGTAAAAATAATTCTTCAAAATATTATCAGTGGAGGTGATGGTGTACCCTTTAAGGTACTTCATTTCTTTACTCATCCAAGTTGTGAATGAACTGTAGAAACAATAAAACTACGGAAGAGGTTGAAAGGGTCCCCACTCAAGTATATGTGCCTAAATACACTTAGCCTGGGAAAGAGACAGAATAGACAATGATCATCTAATCCAAGTGCCTGACCACCTTAAGGCTCTTAGGAAAGATGGGCACGGAAGACAAGTAGGGATGTTCCCTCTATGTGAGGGAGCAGCTCGAACATAGTGAGCTCTTGTGTAGGGTGTGTGAGAGCCTGGGTGAGAGCTTGTGGGTCAGGATCAGACTAGATGCTAGTAAAGGAATTCAGGAAGGCTGGCGGGTGTTTCAGGATGGCATCATTCACGTGTACAAAGAGTTCATCCCTGTACCCAGGAAGATAAGAAGACACATAAGGAGACTGTCTTGGCTAAGCTGGAACAGAGTGTGTTTATGTATGTACACTTGAGGTGGGCTTCCTTTCAACTTCTTTTATCAGTTTATTGCTGGTTTGGGTTTTTTATTAAAGACTGGGCAAAGCTAACCTGGATTTGTTATGGTGTAACTCCTTTTTTTTTTAACATTGACACCAGCAGTGTTGAAACCAATGATGTGGTTCCTCATCCCACTCTTCAAAGAGAATAAAAGAGGTACTCAGAGCTCAGTCTACTAAAGCAAGAAACAGTCCATTTTTATAGATTTTTTAACTTTATGAAACAGTAGAGAGAGGGCAAGCAATGAATTACGAGCTCTCATTAGCGTGGTTAAATACAATATCTTTACGAATCAGATTCCTCTGATTTTATCCTGTTAGACAAAACTTTTGCAAGGAAAACACTTATTTCTTGACAGCTTGATTAAGTTCTATAGTCATATCTTTTTATGTTACGCTGCACATGCACTAATATCTCATGAGATTAATTGCTTACCGTTTCTACACCAGGAACCCAAGTAATTTCTAGAATCAAAAGTTAGTTGGAGAGCTAAACTCTTGGGTTGGTTGCTTGGTTTTTTTTGGTGATCAAATGCTGGCCATAAAATGAAAGAAAGCAAAAGCAAATTTCCATTTAAAACAATGTAGTTTAGGCATCTAATGCAGAAGAAAGCAATCTGTCATGTTGAAAGTATTTCAAATCTTCCCTGTACACATACAATATTTCTGCTGTGTAGCTGCTACAGAGCTTTCAATTAGTACTACAGCAATTAAGTCCATCTGAACTTACTATAACTTGAAGAATTTTTATTAAAATCCATATTAATTATAAATAAAGAAATCACAGAAGATACAGGTTGGATGAGTATTATTTGTGCCACTTTGTTGACATGCATGGATGCATGAGTTTGCTTTCATTCTTGTACTGACTGGTCAGAAACATCAGGATTGCTGCCTGATTCTCTACATGACATCATTACTTAGCAGTTTGGAGTATCTTCTGATAATTTGAATATGAACTTCACGGAAACCTTGAGGTGTGCTACCTGGTTTATTTTTTTTTATATTTAGCAGCATATTGAGAAGCTAAAAAGGACAAGTTGACAGAACAGAATTACAGGATTGTCAACTGTAAAATTATTGTAAACTCCAAGTTACAGAATAATTCTAAAAGTATATTTTAGTGACTAACTGCTAAATAGAAAAGCCATAGCTGTGACTGTGGGCTGCAGCTGCTGGCTATTTTTAAACCACATCAAATGATATGTATGAATCTGAGCTTAAAGACAGGAACAGAAGTTTTACTCTTTACTTTCTCTCTACCAAACAAATAAAACTCTTAGCCATATCAAGCCAAGCCAGCACTGAAATAGAAGGATATCTTACTACATCTTTGATAGTTCTCAAATTGCATTAGAAACCTTAGCCCTGACCTCCACAGCACCAGTTGCCTTGTGCTAAGGGACAAGTGAGAATCTATCAACTTCCTTGCTCCCTTTTTCTGCTTTATTTCCAGTACAAGAAAATTGCACTCAACTGAAGTCTCCACTGGAGTTAAGCAGAACACCTTTATGTGCTACTCTGGATACATGTATTTTCCCACTGTTTTCTTCTTCTGAGGCCACTTGTCACATTTGTTACATGCTTAACCTTCTGCAAACAGTTCAGAACTAACATTGCACAATTCTGATTCTGAAAAAAATGCTTCACCTGAGAGAGAAACAGCAATAGACCCAGAAAC
The DNA here is from genome assembly GCA_013396915.1 of Stercorarius parasiticus. Classification (NCBI taxonomy): domain Eukaryota; kingdom Metazoa; phylum Chordata; class Aves; order Charadriiformes; family Stercorariidae; genus Stercorarius; species Stercorarius parasiticus. Next base: position 842,503 of record VWZL01000114.1, on the reverse strand, counting down.
CACTCTTGTTTATCCCACTGGTTCTCAGTTTTCTAACAACTTGATATTTTCTTTTCTTTTTTTTTTCAGAAGATGAAAAATTTCAGAGAAGTTACAGTAAAACTAACATAATACAAGGAATATGGGATCATAGAAATGAAATATGATGTAGGGAAGTATACAAACTTCTACTCACTAAGCTTTTGTTGCTGCATACATCAGTTCTTATTAAAATCCCCTGATAGAAAAGTCACCTATTTAAAATGTACCTTCATAAAGTATTTTCTGAAGCAGATCTACAGCTGGTGTAAATCAAGGTAGCTCCACTAATTTAAGCTTAAGTTCTAGATATACATTTGTAAAGATGACTACTTTAGCTAAAGCTCTATGAATATTTTAAAATATAGTGTATGCTGTTATTTTATGTAAGTAAAAAATATATGTAAGACAAATACATTTTCAGCAGCACGCTAGAGTACAAACAAACAGAAAAGAAAATGAGAAGACAATTTAAATGCTTACAGATACTTAAATGATGCAAATAGTCTCATGGTGTATCTGCTTTTATTTTTAATTTCAAGTTTAAGCAGGGATTTTACTAGAAGCGTATTCTTGCTAATATAGTATTGCACATCAGTTCATGTGAGATGATGTCATTTTCAAAACAGTTAAAAGAGTTCATGATTGAGAACCCTAAATCTATAGATATGTATCAAAAGCAGAATGGCATGCTAAATTAAAAATATTATGTTATGTGCTACAGAGCTTAGACTTTAAAATTACAGTTTACACTCAGCATTTTATTTTATTTGAAATTCAATTTTTTTAACACTGTTACTTTGCTCAATAAAACCAAGGGTTGTACCTTTTTATATCTTTATAATTAATCTTCAGATATTGTTATCTTTTACCTCTCAAAGGTCATAAATTCATCTGATGTGTTGCTCATTCATTAAATACCTGCCATTAAATCAATCAGGAATTAGGCAACCGCTTAAATGATTTTTTTCTCTTATCAGGATATGCTGAATCATTGAATTTATTGATAAATATCTTGAAAATAAGCTGAAATATGCTAAAAAAATATTTGCAGTTTTATTGAAAATATATTTCAGTGCATGGTTCTGGTTGTCTTCACAAAAGCTGCTAAAGTATATTTGTGAGAAATCTTGTAAATTTAAACTTAAGCGGGAGTTTGCATAGAAAGCTGTGTCAGGATCAGACAAATCCTACATACTGAGTATCTTTTTTCAGCACACAATATCATTTTGTTTGAATCAGAGACAGGTGACATCTATCAATTAATTTAGATAAATAAAGTCTGAAAAAATGTTACAGAACATAAAATTACGCAAAATAATTCCATTGAACTTGCTATCATTATGTATTCCTAAATAATTTAATAATTCATAGTGCTTATCATTAACTAGGTTTGGGCATAGGTTTGTATCAAATATGTCTAGCATAGAACAGAAGTTTGTTAGTACCTCCTGCATAGTATTCTGACATTTTTAAAAGGCTCTGGCAAATTGTATAAATTTGAGGACCACATCTATGCATTTCCCAGAAGAAGGAAAGAAGAATTGCATGCTTTTTCTCATTTATTTAATGGAACGTCTTGAAGAACCTGGAAGATCTAAAGATAAGATAATGAGGGTGATTTCCAGAAAGAAGTATGGGAAAGTACTGTAATTTAAGGATTACCAGTCATTATTAAAAGAGGAAAGAAAAAAAGATAGCATTTCCATTACAACAGAAATTTTATTGTTGCAACTGTGAATAGCAAATGTTATTGATTTGTTATTGGATTGGGTCCACAGTGAGGAAAATATTTCCCTTTGGCTTTTCTCAGAGTTTAGTTGTAATTTAGGATTATTTAGTGTCTATGACATCTTACATTTGGTTCCAGAAATGTTTATTGTTCCTGCTTCGATTTCATGATCAGTAGGTTCCAAACTGTTCAGACTTACTTTGTTTTATGCCAAGGATTTACCTTCACTGAAGACATGAGTTGTGTTAACATCTTCAGTGTATTTTTCTAGTGGGATTCTAATGCCTTCTGAATGTGAAAAACCTGTTTATTACGTGGATGTCAATCACAGAAAGCAATGTTAAAACAACCCATAGGATTAATGTGACTCGTGCTTTCATTCTTACATGAACAGATGTCACTGTCATGTAGCAATAACAGATAAATCAATCCTGCTTGTGCTAATCGAAAGCAGCCTAAAAAAAAGGGTATTTCTTAGCTATATCCATATAAATTCTCTGAAGAGTTAAAAACCACCCATGGGTTCATCAGTCTCAGCACATACCAAACCATTTTCAGCTTGGGTCAATAATTCTTGTCAATAGATTTCCGGAATATCTAAACATAATCTTTTCACACTATGTCTGTATAGAAGTCTGTCAAGGAAAATAGGTGTTTCACTTCAGATGAGAGAAGTACTACCTTGAATTAAGTGCGCAATGTCCACTAACTCTGTTTGAAAACCACATATAAATGTATTTGCTTGTTTTAGTTTCTGATGAAATAGCTAGTTATAAATGCAGCTCTTGTCTCGGTATTGTCCATGTGTCTGAATTACTGCAACGCATATGGCATCTGAAGATCTCTTGAAAATTTCATGGAGTGATCATATGCTTCTTGCTTGTTAGGGAGAACAATGACTTATTACACATTCACCATTATTTGCAGTCATTTGCCTTTTCATTCCAACATTAAGTCAAAGTGTTAACCTTAATATAGAAACTCATTAAAAGTTCTGGATGTCTCCTGTAATTTCAAAACAGCTGCAATTAGCTGAAAGTCAGAAAAATCTTCAACATCCTTCAATTATTTCCTGTATTCCTGCTGCTTGTTCCAAGTTATGATTCAGTTGCAGTTAAATCAATACTTGTCCAAGTTTGGAATGTTTACAAAGAAATATCACTTAAATTCTTTCAGGTTTCTTTGTGCTCTGTCATAAAAAAAATATGGAATTCAGAACCAATTATGTTTAGCAAAGATATAGTGCTAGGACAGAACTCACAAACAAGTTAGAACATACATTATTTACAGTGTCCAAATCTGCATGTCTAAAAATCATTCTTCACAGTCTTTCAACAACATACTATTAAGATCAACAGGAAACAAAAGTAACTGGAGTACCTCTACTGATATGTCTGAAGCAATGAAATAGGAATGACTGGGAGACACAAGACTGAAACAAGAAAGTAAACACAGCATAAGGAAACCAGAAAATCTAGCACGGCTAAGTACTATACCATTATGTGAGTCAGAACTTGCATTCGTCACCAGAATAACCCAGATACTACCCCTGTTTAAGATGAAATACAATTTTTTATCAAAATCTTAATGAAACTGTGACTCTAAGAATGCCATTTAGATGACTCAGTTTTACTAGCTCAGTGGAAAATATTGAAGAAAGCAATGTTTTCTGCTAATTGGTTTTTTCACTTAAATGCAGATAGAATTTTTCACAGATAATTTTGACTTTTCATAGAAAATGAAAAACACCCAAAACCAACCAAGCAATGTAATACACTGAATATGTGTTTGCAAAAAAACTCTATATTGCATATGATAATGACATATTCACCTCAACAGAAATACAAAAACATCATTTAATTTACTTTTTAAAAAAATTATTTTACTTACCAAAATTTAATTTGCGAAAAACAGTGATTCAGGTTATGGCTACAAATACTACTAAACTTCACTATATTTGTCTATGGGATGTGTATTAAATCATTTAGTCATCTCACATTAACAGCATATACTTTAAAATAACTAAGAAAAAAATAGATACTACATACAGCCATAACAAAAAATGTGTGCTAAAATCATGATTTATATTGATGTGCCAAAAGGGATGGAAAAGTATAGAAATAAGCAAATCCAAAAGCTATATTTTTTTTTAATTTTCCAGCTTTCAAAAGTCTAGAATCTAGATCCTGAGGTTGGTTTTAAAAAAAAAAAATCACTGTAATTTATTTGTAGACTATGCGTGTGTTTAAACATTTTAATGATATTTTTCTTTTCCGCAATCAGACTATATTAATATGCTTCATTGTCCTCTTCTTAAATGGGAGATTTTATTATCTTCAAGGCTTTGGTGTAGGTTTAAGGTTTCCAGCAACAGGGTTTTAATTCAGCTTTGACTTTTACCTTACAAAGTCATGAATAGCAAGACAATCAGGATATTAATATGTTGCATACTCCTTTCAGATCTGCAAATGCATATGCAAAGTTCACTGCAATGAAAAGGAAAATGAATCAGACCTTAAGAAGTAGATTATATGTCACCGTTGTGAAGTGGCATTATATTAGGTAAAATAAAAACTATTCAGTCCTTCCAGGCTCATCCTGGAAAGTGGCCAGAGAAAATCTTTCCATCAGAGGTTACGTGGTCAATTCCTTTCTATCTACAATAAGGATGCCCCCGTTGCACTTTTTCCTTACTGGAATACATTATGCATAACAAGTTGTTATTCCAAGGACCGACACTTTCTTTCATTTTAGCCACCCTTTTATTTTTTTCCAGTTGTTCATTTCTTGCATGTAAGTAGGATCTGCCATATGGTATATACATTGTCTCAGATTCTTCAACTTGTGGAAACAATTCTTGTCTGATGTCTTATATATCCCAATGTACCCTTGATCTCATTTTGGCTTCCTGAATCACCCAAGACATGACAAAAAGAAAATGAGAGATTAGAAGTGGACAGTAAATTCCTGAGGAAGGGGAGGTTGGTTTAGTTGTGACACAAGAGTGCGAAATCAAAGGTATGTTACATTCATTAAGCAAGCATAGCACTGCTAATAAATGAGAACACAAAGAGCTGCAAGCCACCACAAACTTTATTTTTACTCGGAGATCTCACTGGGAAATGGACAAGTAAGAACTTCTACATTTGTATGAAATCTTTAGGAGTAGATATAAAAGCAAGGAGTTTAGAAAGAGCTACTTCATTGCACATAACGCAAAAGAGGACTCTAGAAATGTGTTGCACATACAAGGGAGGATACTCCCACTTTGAGGGCTTTTTTAGTACATTTACTAAACTGAACACTTAAAGTGGGAAGGTGAACGTATAGACATAGAATGTATAGACAGAAGAGAAAAAAGCTTTTTCTGACATTACTGTGAGGTCCTAGGTGTGTATCTCAGAGTCTTCAAGTTGTTGTGGTCTATTGCTCTGTGAGATCTCACAAGAATCCTTTGCAGACCCAGATTTTGAGCTACTGTTCATTAAAAGAGGATCATAACCGAAGAAAACACCTCACAGGTTAACTATTTGGTCATATATGCAAAGAGAAGTGGCTTTTTATCAAGGACATACAGAGACAGCACCTCTTAAGGATGTCTAGAGCTCTCTGTCTTTTAACACCCTTTTTTTTTGCAATGACGAAAAAGGCAAAATTGGTAAGTCAAAACAGCTAAGGAGCCAAATGAATTATATATCCTAAGATACATAGAAGTCTGTCTCTGAAATAATGGCAGCTAGTGAAGCATTTAAAAAAATAACAGTAAAATATTTTTAAATATTAGAGGCATCCATAGAACAATCCATGGGCATGATAAATACATTATAGTTACAGTGTCAACCCATACAGAATGTAAGTGCATTGTAGAAAGTAGTAAGATGGTAAAGAAATCATATGAGGCACTTACTTTTACCACAAAGCATCATGCTAATTGACTTCAAGGGTGAAATTCTTCCATCATTAAAACTACAGAATTAATAAAGCCCTGGAAACCATTCACAGAATCAGAGAATATCTGAGATTGGAAAGGACCTCCAAATATTGTGTAGTCCAGCCCCCTTCTGAAAGCAGGGTTATCTAGAGCTTGTTGTTCAGGGCTGTGGCCAGCTGTATTTTGAGTATCCTGAAGGATGGAAACTCCACAGATACTCTGGGCAACCTGTTTCAGAGTCTGATCACTCTCACAGAAAAAAGTTTTTTCTTATGTTCAAGTGGAATTTCCTGCATTTCTGTTTGTGACCATTGCATCATGCCATTTACCTCTGAGAAGTGTCTAACTGCATCTCCATTACCACATCCCACCATGTATTTATATACATTGATAAGGTTCCCCCTGAGCCTTCTCTTCTCCAGGCTGAACAGTCACAGCTCTCTCAGCCTGTTCTCATATGCAGATGCTCCACTCCCTTAAGCCATGTTTGTGGTTCTTCTCTGCACTGGCTCAAGTATGTCCCTGTCTCTCTGGGAAGACCAGACCTGACCCAGCACTCCAGGTGTGTCTCACCAGTGCTGAGCAGAGAAGAAGGATCCCCTCCCTCCACCTGCTAGCAACACTCCATTTAATGTCCACAAGGGTGCTGTTGACTTCTTTGGCGCAAGGAAAATTTGCTGGCTCATGCTCAACTCGGTATCCACTGGGACCTCCAGGTCTTTTCCTGCAAAGCTGCTTTCCAGTTTGAAGATGAATGTCTTCTTCACACATAAACCAAGGTACATTTTTATTTAGTCCCCTCTGACAGCAACTACTTAAAACCATAACACACCAATAACCACTGGAAAATGGTAGGACCCTCTAAAAAGGAAGAAATAATGACTATTTAGATTCTTTTCCAGTGAACCATCTGCTAATCTAAGCAGGTGGTCCAGGACCTTGTCTCCTACAGATACAGTTCCGGGTTCAAAGACATGAATCCTGACAATGACACAATAAAGCCAATACAACTAAAACCTAATTGAGAAATAGCTATAAGCTATTATGTTTGTCAAAAAAGCAAAAGAAAATAAAGGAAAAAAGGATCTTCTCATGTCAAAATGTTAGATGACAAAGCACACAGGATAGTATTTCTCAAACATCTTGCAAAACTTTCTGCTAGGTTATAACATAATAAATCAATTACATGAATTTGATTATAGCATCATATATATTACTAATGAAGAAATGATAGCATATTTTAAAAGATCTGTTAGAGCAAACTATTGAACATAAAATCAGTGATTGATGAAAAAGTAGTAATGCTTTTGATCGTTACACATAGTAACACTGTTAAACTTACAGAAAGAAGATGAGGAGAGAAATTCTGTGTGTCAGGTCTTTACACAAAATTGTTTGAGAGGACTGGCTGTGAGGATGCTGGAGAGGAGGGAAGCAAACCCCAAATTGCAAGGTTTTTAAGTTGTGAAAAACCTTATTCATAAAACCAGACTTTGCTGCTGGGCAATACAAACCAGTACATGCCTAAGTGTCCACGTTTTCATTCAGTCAGAAGGCTAAAACAAGGAAGGTGTTATTGCAGTGTAGGAACAGAGTCTTATAAGGGCTATAAAGATTGTAAGGTCTGTTACAGTTTCATGAGATTCCTGAAATACGTTATCATAAGCAAGCTACCGCTGTTTTAAGGAGGAGGGAAGCGGGGTACGGTCGTTGTGTTTTCACTCCAGCAAACTCTAGTATTTACTATTTCAGAATAGAAAATACCTTTCTCTATTTAAAAAAAAAAAATATTCATTTTGTCAGGCAAACCACCACATTCTTCCAGTCCTAAATGAGAGAAATGGTGCTCCTAGTCATAGAATAACTATATCCCTTTGAAAGAATAAAAATGGAGTACTTTCATGAGATCTTGGAAACTGAAACTCTTTGTCTGAACAATTTGATGCAATGACAAAGGTAACTGAAAGAACCATTCTGAAAAAAAAAATCTATTTTCTACAAAATGGCTACATAAAGTGGAGATATCAGACTAGTTCTCTGGAGTCACAGTAACATATCTCTAGCATGCACAGAGCACTGCCTTGTATTTTCTGTAGGCAGGATATGAAGAATTGCCTTTCTGTCTTTACACAAATGCTGCTGCAACCCACATACTTCAGACTAAAGTAACCACAAGAATACAGAAGCAATACCATTACTGACTGAAGAACTTGCTGTCTTGTTCTATTCCATAAGATCCAGAAGGCAGAGAAACAATACAAAGCTCAAAATCTCTGAGAGGCAAGGCCACAACAATACACTGAGACACAGAAGGAAGAAACTGCATGGAATATCGCATACCTAGGCATACTAGTGTTAGAGCTGCCGGTAACCTGGTAACATGCTTTGGAGGGAATGTCGGAAGAATATTTTGATGATGTTGCAATAAACTAATACTAGAAATACAGTCATTTGCTTGCTTGCTTTCTTGTTATATATTCTTCATATGGGAGTGGTTATTGTTGAACTAATGCTTTAGTGAAATCTGTTTGCAACAGCAATTGCTGTATGGTACCTACCTTATGTACAATGAAAATTTCCATGAAAAACTCAATGTTAGGAAGAGGTATATCAAACATCTTTGAATGAAACTCTGGAGCCAGTCCAATGAGAAGGCTATTCTAAGAATATATGAAATATATGTTTTTGTGGATAGGCAGACCATTCAGATAAAAATTCAATTATCTATCAATTTGTTACCTTTTTAAAAAAATCATCTTTTGAATGGTCTTATAGCTTTAAAACAGTTATTTGAAAATGCCGTTATGGATTAGCTTCATAAGAAGCAAATAAGGTAGAGAAAAAGAAAAGAAATATATTGACAATATTTTTACTGGATTGTGTCAGATATACTATGGTGATCTAACAAAATCTTTGCATTGAAGAGTTTATAACGACTAAGCAGCAATACTTGAGATTATAACTTCACATAGGTTTTTGCATCATCAGTCACTTTTAAAATGATAAGGACATCTATATATTTTTTGCCAATTAAGATTTTTTTTACAAATACAAGGATAAACATGTATCACTAGAGTTCTGACAAATTCTATCATTCATCATATTTAAATACATATTTCCTAATTTTTGTAATGAATAAGGAAAGTGTTGAATAAACTTCCATTTTAACACGTTGCATGTATAATCAGCTCTAGCTCTTCCGTGTTTGAGCTTTTCTCATATGATCAGTATTTTCAAAAACATTTTCTTCACTATTCAAGAATTTTGTCACATGAAAAGAACACATAATAGGCTAACTTCAGCTAGGGAATTAACCAACAGTACCTAGAAAAGAAATATAATTTTTCTTAACATCTGAAAAAATATATTATACAGTCAATCTAGTTATGTCTCAACAGTGCAACATTTGAAGATATGCTGAAAATTTGAAAAGACAAAGCTATCATCTTAAATAAATGGCTTAGAGAACACAATCAACTACTGAGTACTTTAGTTCTACTAGATTCAGATGACTTGTTCATATGTTTTCAGTTCCTTATCCTTATCTTAACTTTTTAAAGACTCTCTTGTTAAAGGCTTTTCTATATGATTTCCAGTATTTAACTACAGCATATGGGGGCATATGTAGTAGGCATTGGCAAAGTTCAGTTGCTGCATGACAGCATTGCAATAGTACATTCAACTTGATTCATTAGACATAGAACAGTATTTAGGGAGAAGTTATACTTTTTAATTTTCCTTTTTTAGATCAATACTTTATATATTTAAAATTAACACTAATTATGATACGGATGTGCATATGAGCAGAAATTATTCAAAAGAGTAATTCTCAAATAGTCTTTTTCTTGCTTTAGTGAGTGGGTAAATGGGTATTAAAAGGAATGGTTACTGCTCAAAGTCAATCCTAATACAAGACACTAATCAAAATATTGAGAAGTCATGAATATGTGTTGATACTTCTTGTTACATCTTCACCTACCACATAGTGCCTCTGCACTGTATGGACACGAATATAGTCATCAACTCTTGTTATTTTTTTAATCATTTGCACAGTTATGCTCAATTATTCCAAGGTGAAACAAACTGGAACTCCATTGATTGAAAAGCTGTATATGTCATGTCATAAAGATACAGTCACCCAAAAGAGAAAATTGGATTTATGCTTACACACTTCACTCAGAAGAATGAAAAGGGCTACTCAGCATAAAGAAGTCAGTGTTAAAAGTAAGAAAGACAAAAAGGAAAATATTTGATTTGGTCTCTCAAGCAAGTCAACACTGATGAACAAAAAAGTTAAAGTATCCATATGATACTACAAAATAATATTTCAAACTATAAATTACTCCTTATTTAGTGTTCGAAATCCTGATTTTAGTTGGTATATTTTCCCTGTCCTTCCACTGGTGATGAGGGTAGACAATCATTCTGGCAGGGTTTTCTCCCAGTGTCTGGAGTTCTTCATTAGGGAACCACCATCAAATGGCACAAGTGCATGTGGCATAGCTGTATTAATGTGATGCAAAGGAAGATAAATGGATCTGTTTGTAGGGGTTTTTTCCATTCAGATGAATTTGGAACACATAATGTGGAATCTCTGAGTTTAAACTTGGTAAACTTGGAAAACTTGGTAGGACCTTTTGATCATAATATATTTTGAAGCAGTGATAGTATTTTTCTGGGACATACACTCTTCATTGTTAACTGTTGGACTCAGTTTTTCAAGGTGAGACAGGTAAAATGGTGAATATTCATTAATTTCTTCCAAGTATAAATATGAAATTTTCACAGCCAGAATATTTTCAAAATAAAAAAATTTTCTTCCCAGTAAAATTGCCTCTAGGGACTGCCAAAATTGTGTGTCAGGAACAAGATCTACTTCTAATCTAGTTAAAGATGTCCCTGCTTATTGCAGGGGAGTTGGACTAGATGACCTTTAAAGGTCCCTTCCAACCCAACACATTCTATGATTCTATGATTCTATGAAGAGAGAACTAACAAGAGAATATTTCTTTCCTTTGGATAACAACAGTTTAATTCAAGGGTGTGTGTCTCTCCTGCTAATTAAACCAAGTTCTGCAAGTAATTTGTTGCTGGTAGTGATGAACAGAAAATATGCTTCATAACTCGGAGGTAAAAAAGGTGTAAGCAGAGTACAAGCCTCAGTGTGTACCATCTACAATGAAGGCAGGCTCTACATCAGAAGTCACATCAGAAGTCAAGACAGAAAACAGTGTTTGGCCAATAACATCTGTAGGAACCCACCTGCAGTTGGATGTTGCTGATTATTTGCTCAGAGTTATGCAATGTCAAGGCTGAGCAGAAGGGCACCATGACCTATGGTAAACGTAGCAATTTTATGCTAGACAAAAATCACCAAACACTGTCTCTTGCTTTTTGGGTGTGTGTTTCAAGCTCAAGAGTAGAATAAGGTTAAGCAATTCTTACAGGCCTTGAAAGAAATGAAAGAATGAAGCCTTAAAATTTTGTTTGAGGTATGTGAATTGAATTGTGGGTATGTTTTTTTCCTCTAAATCAGACATACTTAGTTACCATTATTTGTTAGTTATAAAGATGAATTTAAAAGTTTTGTCATTTTTATAGCAAGTTTTTTTTTCATTAGTAATCACATATAAGGCTAAAATAAAATATAATAATGTAATTGTCCATTCTAAAAATTATCTACCTATACTATAAATTATCTATCCAATAGAAAATTACAACATGTGATAGTGGATTTTTACATTCATTGTAAGAATTGTAAAATACAGTATGTGATAAGAATCCTTTCCAAAGGAGTTAACCAAATGAATCAGAAAACAGGTGGGAAAATAATATGCACAAAAGAAATAGTTTCTGTGAGACTGATTTTTGTGATTCTTTCCCTGAACACTTATTTATTATAACTTGGATTCCCTTTTCCTCCAGTCATATTAAAGGAACCACAAGGTAAACAATGAGCAGTTTATGAAAGTCAAACAGTTCGATTCTAACAGTAAAAGAATATTAACTTAATCTCTTGATCTATCCTGGAGTAATCCCATTATCGTCTTAAGAGTTTTTGTGTGATTATTCTGAACCAGTTCCAGTAAAAGTCACATGTCAGTTGGCTCAGTTTAACTTCAAGTTTAATCTAATAATCTGTGTTTATTATTATAAGACTCAGATTTCTGCTGATCACAATTTTGAACATATATAAGCAATTGAGAAAAATTAATCTATTATTGATATCTGTTTTAATACTTTTTGGCAATTGCAGTAAACATTGTGATATTCTAGAATAGAGCAAAAAAAATTAAATAATCTTGTGGATTAAAAAATGTGGGAAAAAACATGGGCATTGTTTCTATGTAAAGCTCTACTTTGGGGCTGTTTCTGACAACTTCTATGCACCTTCCTTTCAATAAAAACGCCTTTGCTGTCCCTCTGAAAATGTACATAGATTAGGCAAAGAAGTAATCCTTTGGAAAATTGAAATGAATATATCCGTTCAGGAGAGACTTCCTAGATGTCAGAAATTATTATCGCTGAGTCGTACTTCAGTGAATTTTTCAAGGCTTGTATTTCGGACCAAAGTGTGCAAATATCTTCCCCAAAGAATAACTGAGTTGGGTTCTTCTGAAAAGCAGTAATAGCTAATTGCATATTTAAAAGATGCATCTAGTGAATATATGCACACTGGAAATTAATTTCCTGATTTTTAAGGCATTTATGCACAAATTTAAAATATTCCCTTTAATATAATTTTTCAATGTGTATTTCTAGAGCAGCTCAGTAGAAAATCTGTCTGGCTGCTAGACAGTCTTCTCACTCAAAATACAGTCAGACTATTTTTTTCAACTTACCTAAACCGACTGTTAGACTGTTAGACATACAGATTTTCCTCCTTTCAGATGACTCAAACTGATGATGATTACAATTCTTGTTCTGTTCAGCCATGAGGCAGTATGACGCTGAACTTTGGTAAATTCACTACAAGTTTCACCTCCAGTTCCATACATCTTATTAAATCCAGCTGAGTTCTTACTTTAGAATTTCCTTTAAAATTAAGAAAGAAAAAGACTGAAAATTTACTTTCCCCTATCTCATCCGTTTAAATTCTGCGAGACAGTGATTCTCTATCAGATTAAAATTTACTCTGAAAAATCTTCAGGCGTAAATTGCAAAACACTTCAACATCTGGTGAACTTTGTAACAACAGCTCTGAGTTTGAAGAGGTAGAAAAGAAATTGAAATTTAGGCAAGCACTACTCCTTGACATTTGTTGCTAGTTGTTTCAGGGAGTCCAACTGCTTATAAACATTTGTTCCATATATAGCAACCCTAAGCACTCAACTTTGCACTGTGGATTGTGATCTGGCTTTAACCATAAAAGAGAGAGAGAGGGAAAGGAGGGAGAGAGGAAGGAAGGAAGGAAAGAAGGAAGGAAGGAAGGAACAGAAGGAATGAGGGAGGGAAAAGAAAAAAGGGAAGAGGGAAAAGAGGGAAGACCAAAGAAAGAGAAATGCTATCGCCTCACTATCAAGGGCTTTATGATGCTTTGGTCACTTACACTAACCCTGCACCTGAGCAACAATGAAAACACAGTAGCTTTATGATCTTCTGTCTTTGCTTACTAACTGAAACACTTCCGTTATGACACAAGTCAGTCATAGGTATTAGGCTTCAGATAAAGCACACATGAAACATTTCAAATATGTAATAATTTACATTGCAAATTAGCATTTCAGAGCAATACCAGGAAGAAATCCTATGTAGAATTCTCATATTGGTAGCTATTTTGAAAATTAGCAGGACAGGAAAATAGAGGAAAAGCTGTTACTAAACACCTGACAAACCCACTCCCACTTAAGTTGCAGCTGAACATTCTCCCTTAAATCACAATAACAGAGAGCTTTTTTTAAAGAAAAATATTTAAAATAAAAAAGCTGAAATATTTTAGTTGTCTTTGCCTCAAATTTCTAATGCATACTCTCTCAGTAGGCTACAATCTTACATTAGTACAATAGAGTTAGGAGGTATGAGGGACTGGGATTTTTTTTTTCCTTATCTAAAGCTTGTGCTTACACAAGCTTATGACTCAATGGTAAAGCATTTATTTATAGCACTGAGGCTTTGGGTTTGAAGCATCCTAGCGTAAGGATTCTTTTTGTTTATTTGTTTTGTTCTAAAACACAGCACAGGGTAGCTGATAAATAACTACTAATAGACACTGAAGAGTATTTGTTTAAAAGAGAAATTTAAAGAAATATATGTCAGAAATCAAAAACAAACAGTGTTTTTTCATTAATCCACTTTTCAAATGTGTCTAAGGTGCCCAGCACAGAAGATAGATATAAATTACTTAAGGGCTTTTGATTAAGGAGTTTTGATAAGGACATTAGAAAGCTGTAAATCCCATAAGCTCATCTTATTTGCTTGCATAGCGGAGAAACTCTGGTGCATGTGGTTTTGTAAATATGTGTCTCTGAATTACACCAGGGATCCCCTACTTAAGTTCCAGATATTTAATCTGTCTGAATGTCCATTTCAGCTCTGGAACTATTCCAAATCTAATGCTAAAAGCTGTATTATCTTATTGTTTTCATTTTCCTTTAAAAAAAAGAAAAAGAAACCACATATTCTTTGGTTCATTTTCCTGATTGAGAAAAAGATACAAATGTCTATTTATTTTCAACTTTTGTATGGAACTTTAATGAAAGCAAAACAGTTCTCTGTATCTGCAAGGGCAACTTCAAATCCTTTTAAACTAAACAATCTCCTTTCTTACAAGAATAACTTTGTCTGATTAGACCATTTGGCTTCCAAAGATGCACTAGGTATAACATTACTTGGGTTACTGAGTACTGCATTGCTGTACAGGCAAAGTTAGGTGACATGATTAATGTCGTCTGTGTGAGATGCATTATTTCCTAAAAAGAACATTTTTAAAAGTATAGCCTAAAGGTCTTGTATTTGGGGAGTCAGAAAACCAAACACTGGAAAAGACAAAACAATCAGTCAGTTGCAGTGCCAAGGAAATTTTTATCCTTTGCTTTTCATTGTCCACTGTAGCCTATTGATTGGGGTTAGTCAGAGGTTAAAACAGTTTGTGACTTCAGTTCAGGCTGCCTATAACTTCATGCAGACAACATTAATCAGATACACAAGATTGACACAAAATGGAGATTTTTTTATAGTAACAAGTAATAAGGACTATCATAAAAATTTCTTTCTACACACTCTCAGTATGTTACACAGCACACATACATACCTCTAGTGGTATGGGTTTAGTTCACAGGACAAGATCTTAACTGTTCTTTAAAAGTAGACCACATATTGCCTGTATTGCCCTTACAGTACATCTTAAACATTTGTTTTTCTTTTGGTAGTCTGATTAATGTTTAGGGTAATCCCTGTGACAAAATTGTTTTATTAAATCAAAGGAAAAGGATCAGCATTTACAAAGGTCTTGATTAGAAAACTAGTGAGTAAAGATTGAATGTACTGTCCATAGTAATTGACTACATCAAAATTTAAAAATCTGCAATTACTAAAACTGACAATTAAATGAATGGCAAGAATAGAAAACATCACTGCTGTGTTTGCATTCAGAGGCTTGATCAGAAAGAATGCTTTCTAGAAACCAGAGAAAAATTGATTACAGTGAGCACAGTTATAGAATCATAGAATGGTTAGAGTTGGAAGAGACCTTAAAGAGTTCCAACATCCCTGACACAGACAAGGACACCTCCCATGGATCAGCATGCTCAAAGCCCCATCCAACCTGGCCTTGAACACTTCCAGGGATGAGGCATCCACAACTTCTCGGGGCAACCTGTTCCAGTGTCTCACCACCCTCACAATAAAGAATTTCTTCCTAATATATAATCTAA
>VWZL01000114.1:808308-826812 GCA_013396915.1 Stercorarius parasiticus | reverse complement strand
GCTCATGTTGAGCTTCTCATCAACCAATACCCACAAGTCCTTCTCCTCAGAGCTACTCTCAATCCATTTTCCACCCAGCCTGTATTTGTGCTTGGGATTGCACAATCCAGGTGCAGAACCTTGCACTTGGCCTGGTTGAGCTTCATGAGGTTTGCACGGGCCCACCTCTCAAGCCTGTCCAGTTCCCTCTGGATGTCATCCCTCCCCTCCGGTGTATTGGTGTCATTGGCAAGCTTGCTAAGGTTGCACTCAATCCCATTCTCCATGTCACCAACAAAGATGCTGAACAGCACTGGTCCCAGTAACAGGTTATAGATTGCAAAGACAATCAAATCTTTAAAATATATATTTACGTAATTTTTTAAGTTAAATTTTTGGAGCTTAGGTAAATTTATTCCAATATTTGAAACAGTCTTTATTGGTTTTGCTTTTTTGAAATTTATTTATTGACTCTGTATGTTGATTTGTTCATGCTCACGCTGTTTTAGGAAGCGAAGAATATCTTATGATCTCAAAGTTTGTTTACTGAAGGTTTGAAGCTTATTGCTGCTAGCAGCTGATAAAGGATTGATTCTAATATGTGGTTCTGTGTCCAAGCACCAGGAGGATCCTCACTGGTACAAGCCAAAGACTTCACTGTAATTTGAACGTGTGACTTAAAAAATCCATAAATTCCCCAGACTTAACTGAGTTTCAACATAGGAGAATTAGTGGATGAGTCCCAACTCATCATTATGTTGAGCCTTCAGATTTATTTAGGTATGATAGAGGCTTAGATTTTTTGATTTAGGACTGAGAGCTGTGATATTATTTCATTTTAATTTTCATTCCTATATTAAGTATATTTATCTTTGACCTACAATAACAAGAACTGGGTGACTGACTAAGAGATAGTTAACGTATGAATTTAAGAATGAATGCATATTAATCATAGAATAAAAAGTTGGTAAACTTAGCTATATAAGATTAAAAATGGTTCTGATATGAGGGCAACATAACAAAGTATAATTTGCTGTATACCAAAACTCACCTACTGAACTGATGGTACAGTACAAGGAGTCCCTCCCATGCATTGTTCAGGGATTCTACTCTTCATGAAGAAGCTGATGGTAAACTTTCTCATTATTAACTCTTCTTTTTTTGTAGGTTTTTTTTCCCTTTTCTCAAAGATCTGTGTGAGTTCAGCCACAGGTTCATAAACTGACAGAGTTTAATCTAGACGGAATTCTCAGCCTTCTAGCCTGGCCACTATACAACAGCATTTCAAGTCATTGGCTTTGGTGTAAAAGTTATTGACTGCTGGTTTGCACCAACAAGGGCACCACCAGCAGAGATAAGGAAGACATTATCACACTCTACTCAGCGCTTGTCAGGCCACACCTGGAATACTGTGTTCAGTTTTGGTCCCCACTATATAAAAAAAAGATGTGGATAGGCTGGAGAAAGTCCAGATCAAGGCCACAAGGATCATCAAAGGACTGGGAAGCCTGCCATATGAGGAAAGCCTGAGAGAATTGGGTTTGTTCAGCCTTAAGGAAAAGAAGGCTTAGGGGAGACCTTATCATCGTGTTCCAGTATTTAAAGGCAGACTCTCTTTTTACAAGGAGTCACATGGAAAAGACAAGGGCTAATGGGCACAAGTTACTCCAGGGGAGATTCCTATTGGACACAAGAGGAAAATTTTTCATAATGAGATCAGCCATTGGAATAATCTCCCGAGGGAAGTGTGGATTTCCTTTGTACATTTTTAAGATTCAGCTGGACAGGGTACTGGGTCATCTTGTTTAGACTGTTCTTTTGCCAAGAAAGGCTGGACCAGGTGATCCTTGAGGTCCCTTCTAACCTGGTATTTTATGATTTGATGATTCTATGAAATGAAACAGTCTGTATTATACAGATCATTATAATATTGGGTTTTTGTCTTAAAAGATTTTTAAAAAGTCAAAGAATATCACTTTTGTTGATAACAGAACATGAGTAGGATTTCAGTGTTGTTATTATCATTATGTTTATTACCTATCTTGTGTGGCAAATAGGACAACAAATTACAGTCTGTAAGAGTACGATCAACAGAAGAATGTGACAAAAAGACTACTTCTGGACTAAGGAGACAATAGCCAGAATTGTTCTTTTCATTTTTTCACTTTTTGATAATTTTGTGGTGCCTGAAAATAACAACGTGCATGAAATTCATACCAATTATTATATACCAAGAATACATGAATTCTATTTACAAAAAATGTCACCAATATACTGCTTAATGTTTAGAGGACAATTGTTTTGTTCTCTGTCTTCTGATGTACTTCAATATTGGTAGAAAATGTATCTTAAGCTCCAGGAAAAAAATAGTTTATTGGTATTTTTCCTCCGGTTCAGTAAGAATGTTATATTTAGCTCAGGGGTAATTTATACCTTTTTTATTGGCATATTAATAGAAAGATAAGCAAGGTATACAATATGCAAAGCTCTGTGCCTGAGCCTACCATACACTTCTCAGGGTAACACTTAAGATATCAGTATAGTATTATACTAGAAACATATAAATATTTCCTTGAGAAATGGTTCATCTCATTGAGGAATATGAATTCTCTGCATATTCAGATCCAGCCTTGAAAAAGATACTTTTTTTCTTTTTATTTTTTTTAATATGCACTATTGAAAATGTCACCTAGCTCTACTTAGGAGTGTATTTCAGAGCTACAATGCTATTAAGAGACAAGTCCTCACTTATTGACACCTTAGCAGTGCCATTGATCAGGACTGTGACTAAGAAAATATCTAAATTAAAGTAAAAGCAATGCCTTGTAATTAAAATTAAGCAAATTTAAAGTTTAAGTATATTTAAACTTCCTCTTTTCCCTTCCCTTCCCTTGTGCCATCTGCAGACACCATATACAAAGCTATCTCAGCATTGCACTGATTAATGTATCCTTTGACCTTTTTTCTCTTGTAAAACAACATGGAAAAAGCACTCCTGTCCCATGTTCTGATTACATTCCCCATTATATATTTTTCTTTTGTACAACAGGTGAATATTTTCTTACAAAATGTATTTTCTTGTCATATCTACTGCTCTCAGAATCTGTTTAGTAAATCCTCTTTGTCTTTAGAATATTACCACATTTTATTATGTCGCTACAATAGTTGGGTCAAAGATACTGAAAAGGAACAGAGAGGTTAAACTGATTCAGTAACAAGCACAAGAACAAGCACATCTTGTGTCTAACTAACTGAACGTTATTTAATATAACATGCTTCTATATGAAAATATTAGCGAGTCAAAGTATTATTTTACATAGTCTTACCACTTCATTGTATTCTGTTCTTTTTTGGGGTAGAGATTTTTCTGTTTCAAATCCATGTTTTTTTCAGCGAAACTGAATATTTGATTGTAAACACTTTGAGAGTCAACTTAAAAATATGATATAGTAAGACATATGAATATGATATCTAAAATAAAAATAAAATATTTCAATTAACTAGACATATTTTTCCCTAAAACATTTCTGACAAATTTGGATACAGTCAGTCTTAGGAAGAAACGATGGGTTGAACTGTTTAACTTTGGTTTTTATTTCTTAATTAATGAAACCTGAACTCTAGAACAAAATAAGTTTTCAGTTAGCATTATGTTTGCACTGTTTTTCTGAGAGAATCTGGAAGAGAAACAGACATTCAGATGATTCAGACATTCACACAATCTAGTAATTAATCTATGAAAACAGGGCATGGAAAATGGCATCCACCACATCAGAGCTGCTTTTTGATTGTTGTATGAAGAAGAAAGTATCTGAGCAATGTTTGCATATTTTTTTTCAGTGGAAAATAGTTTATTTTCTCTGGGTAGGGAGGAAAAGGTAGAAAATATGAGGAATAATTTAGATGGTGGTTTCAAGAGATTTTAAAGGTCTTTTTCTTCTTTTATTAAACATCATAGAAAAGACGTGTAATTGAGTCTTTGCTCTAATAGCAGTGTTAAGAGTATATTCATTTTTAGATCAAAAGTAACAGAAAGATCTGTATATCCAATTTTTTATTAAAATCAAAATACTAACTATTGAACAGAGCTGGTCATGCCTGAAAGGACAGTTTGGAACATAAGGAGCGTTATAAACCAAATTGCTTTTCACACTGATGGTATTATTAAAGGTCCCTCTAGTAGTGTAATTTAATTTCACAGTCTTTTCATTTGCATGCATTGAAATATTTTTAATAGAATAACAGTTCTTCTTTGAAACAATATGAAGCAAAAAAAAACTGTTTTGATCTTCATTACCTCAAATAGTAGTCCTTTCTGACACAAATAATGACTCAAGTAATGTTAATGTTTCAGCCAGGTCTGTCTGGCATCAAAGATTGTCCCTAAATAATTCACACAAATTATAAGTGAATTAGCACTTGGGATGATGACCTCAGGTTTTGATTTAGTTTTACAAAATTACTGCCTTGAATAATTTTAAATCTGTGCAAATATGTTTAACATAACTATTTTTACTGGTTAATTGTCATACATTTAGAAGTATACTGATTTTGGTCCTTTATATAAAGGAGTCTGTAAGTAAAACTCAAGATGCATTACAATTTGCTGAGGTTCAGTCTATGTGTATTTCCCTACATATTTTTCCTGATATTGGTATGAATTAGTGTTTGTATTATAGCTGGACTGTAGATTTATTCACTCAACACAGTTGCTTTTATAAAGGTAACCAGTCATACTTTACATGCACAGATAATAATATCCATGATCTATATTTACAGATTTCTCTTTTTTTTTTTTAATTAATTCCCAAATGTCTTATCAAAGATATTCTGTTAAGAGCAAGTTATGCAACAATGGCATGACATAAGTGTTTTGATTTAATTACTTTGCTTCTGAAAAGACTTAATTTAATTTAGTGATACTGAGTAGTTTAGGGGATTAATATTAGCTGTATCTCCTATATTTCTCAATTTAAATGTGTCTCATATCACAGATAAATGAAAGCTAATGCTTGAATTTAAATTTATGACCTATCTGAAATACAAATTGTAATCTCTAGTAAAGATAATGATAGAGCTCCCTGTGGCAATTAAATGTTTCAGAATTTTTAAATTAATTTATTCTTACAACACACATTACCTAAGAACTCATATACATTACTGGTGGACAATTGAGGCATACAGTATCTAAAGGGAGCATTTGAAACCTAGCCATGGAACTTGCATGCAGAGATCAAGAAGTAAATTTGTTTAGACTATTAACGAAAAGAAGAAGCCATCTACAGTATCTTATCTCAGTGTTTCTGCCATTCTTTGTTGGCTCCATAGAAACTCTTACCTTCTTCTAACATAGATGAGGTTGAAGTATTTTCTGTAGAGCAACACCCCATTTTATCCATCGCTGATAGAAGGACAAATGTGGGAGAAAATAGTAATTTTTTATCTTCTTTATATTATCTATGCTTGGTCCCCTAAATGACTAGCCCAAGATCCCACAGGAGGTCTGCAGGAGAAAGTATATTTAAATGTGGGCTTTTGAATTTCCAGGCCTAATATCCTCATAACATAGGATACTGTGTTACACAACTGCAAAATACTGTGTTGTTACCACCATTAGTGAAGCAGCACTAATTAGTACCTTTTGGAAATAGATAAGACCATGACCTAAATGTTACCATAAGATGCACTAATATGCTTACAAAACCCACAGAAATGTATGTCTTGTAAGACAGCTAAGATTTGGAATTTTTAATGTTAGCCTCAAATGCCCACTAATTTTACAATATCAACCTATTTGTATGCATAAATATCAACAGAATTTTGAATAAAAAAAACCCAAAAACAACAGAACCTGTGCCTAATTCAGACATTTTAAAAATATATAATCTTAAAAAGAAAGAAGTCTTTATACTGGTAAGACTTATCTCATGTTCAGAAGCTTTTTGAAGATGTACCACCAGACTTTTCTCCATTTAAAGACTATTAATGTGTCAGTTGTGGAATCTATTCACTATCGAAAATGTCAGTGCATCATTTCACTACTCAGAAGTAAAAGCTCTTTGTAAGACTTGCCTATTATACTGAGTATTATTCATTCCAAATAACAAGGGAAGTAGGCATTAAATTGTATTATACAGTTCAAAGTAATTGTTACTGAGGAAATAAAAAGCCATAGGAACACAGGAATTGCAATAATGGATCAGACCAGTAGTTTATCTAGCCAAATATCTTAACTTTGACAGAGACTAAGATAGTAAAAGATACTCCTTAGCAGATGATTATTGAACAATGCTGCCCACAGGAGAAATTTAATACCTTTTTTGTTAAAGTCTGGCATACACTTAAAGTTATTTATTACAATAAAATAAAAGAAATCCCAAAGCCTCTTTCTCTGCCTTTATCAAAAGAAATGTAAGTGGATTTTTAATGGCTTTTATATATATAGCCTTCATTATTATTTCCTATGTATATTATTCTAGCATGCAGAGATCACTGCCTGGATTATGATCACATTTCAAGATACACTTCTCCACATTTTTACAGTCTAATTTTTACTTTTCATCTTCTTTTGCAATGCCTAACAATCTACCACTGCTAAGCATATTTCAGGAGCATTGTCAGGTGCTTCATGGTGCTACTTAAACAAAAAAAAAAATTATTCTCCCCTGGCATTTCTAAGGTTCCAATACCAAACAGGAATGTGATTTGAGCCACTACTTGGAGAACTAATCAGTTTTCCTTCTTACGGTATACAGGACACAATAGCTGGTACTGTCTATGGTACACAGTATAGAGATGAGAAAAAGCCAAGCTAAGCTATGGATTCAGGAGCTGGGAAACAGTTCCTCTTCCAGGAGGAACTGAAATAGCTCATATGTACGCATCAGACACAACTGTTACATGGTTTATTTTATTTTTATGGAACGATCCTTACTAAAATCTCTTACTAGTGAAGAACTCCATATGCTTTGAAAGCAAATGTGCAAAAGGACACAGTTCAATCTGATGTGGTGTTCTTTTTTTATTGTAGAAAGTGCTTGCCCTTAGTTGTATGCAGCTGTGATGTGGGCAGTCATAAAGACAGAGTGGTTAGAAGAGGAAAATTACCGCAGAGAAGAAAATGTCTGCTGAAAAATACTGACAGAGAAAATGCCTGCCAGCCTGAGAACTATGAGCCTAGGAACAACACCTGTGAACCAGAAGAATCCTTGAGAAGTGCAACTAGTACCTTTGAAGTACAGCTGGGTACCTAGAAACTAGAGACATCCTGAGATAATATTGATAAGTACAGAACCAAGGAACTGTAATGGTAACTTATCACCTGAAAAGGTGAAAAATAGTCTGGGAAAAGGTTAAACCATCCTCAGAATGTAAGAACTGGTAACTACCACTGGCCATTCTAACTGTAAGTACAGGAAAATAATCTGGAAAAATAAAAATTGGTGTGAAAGAACAAAAAAAACCCATCACCATGTATTAGCGAAAAATAGAAGTTACCAGCATCTATTGGCTGCTCAAAGTGGTGGTGTCCTACACCCTCTTATGTCTCTATGATATAAAAATTACTTAATTTTTATAACAGAGGGAGCCTTTCTCTGAGAACTTCTTATGGTACACATACTTTCTAATTCCAGTTGCGTTCTTGGGACAGTGATAAAATCCAGCCCACCAGACAGCAGCATAAAAAGGATTAACATTGTTGAAAACACTGTTTGTAACAATGTGTGAAATGTAAAATGCTGCAAACAATTTGCATTCACTTGATATTTAGTGCAGAACAGATTTTATGCAGAAGTTTGAACACATCTGGTCTGTCTTAGTTTTGTAGTTATGTCAATGTTCAGAAAATTAAATTACGTGAGATACTGCCTGAGTGACAGAATCATATTTGAAAAAGAAATGACACAACCTGAAACTGGTCTTTGTGACTTTAATTCTATTTCACATTAGACTCCTTAATGTGCTCATGCTGATGCATACATTTAGACACTTCTTCAGAAAATGCTTTTCTTTCATCTGCCCATAAATAAAATTTCCTGTCAGCAGAACTTCAGGATGCAGATAAAGTCAGATCAAGTTTTTTTTTTTTTTTAATCTTTTTGTAGAGGAAAGGAGTACAATGCTTAAAGCACAATATAAAAGAAAATTACTCACTTTTTGTACAGATGGATATGGATAATACAAGTACTGTAAAAACTGAGAAAAATGACAGGCTTATTTAATGTATGAAAAAAGTTCTGTATTTAAGTCATTTACCATATACCTAATAAATATTTCTACCTACCAGAACAATCACTGCTCTCAAAAATATATTTGACAATAGTTGAATATTTTACACTTTGATTTTCCTGCCTGTTTTGTTCTTTTAGCTATTAATATCACACACACCCTTTCCATGTCCACTTTTTATATTTTAAAGTGTTAATTGTGTTAGTTTGTGTCAGAGAACTAAAGAGAATAATTGAATGTGAGAATGCAGCATGGAAGGAAAGAGACTGTAGTTATACTTCTTTCAAACATTTGTCACTAAAAGTGAATGTGGTGTGTTAGGCCGCTAAAGGACTTAGACATTAGAATAATCATCATAAAGCTCCTGGCAGAAACCCAGCCTTTAAGTGTACTCCAAGAGTACAGTGAATACATATGCAATGCATGAGTAAAACTGAGTCACTTAGAACAAGATCTAAAAAAGTCCCCCCCTCAGCTCAAAAAGAGTTAACACTTGTTTCTGAGCTCCTTGCAACTGTATCCCTTCAGTTGGGATTCACAATCAGGAATTTTTTTCCTGAATTTGAGCAAAATGACAAAGTAGTGAGGAATTAATTTTTTAATAGAAAATTTTGATGTTTCTCTTCTGGCTCTTTCTCCTCTAGCTCATTCAGAAGTGTTTCAGACTGGAACATGTCAAACATCCTGCAAAATGCGAAGAGATCAGAGGCATAATTGTGACAATAACAATGATAAAAACCATAAAAGAATCTTTTGTTAATCCTGAGAATTAGACTCTCAAATACATGTTGAAAATCTGTGAAGGCATGATTGCTATCCTATGATTATTTACATGAAAAATTGGAAAAATAAGGATAGTTGGGTGTTTGAGGGTTTTTGTGGTTTTGTTTGTTGGTTTGGTTTTTTTTTCAGAAAATTGCAAGAACAAGCAGACTAAGTGTAACAATAAATACCCTTGAATGATCACTAACTCTCCAGAAAATGAGGTTGTGTATGTGAGAGTAAATGTACACCAGTTTCAATGGAAAATTTGTGGCCAAAATGTATTGTACCAAAAGGCTTTATATATGCAAAGAATAATCTTAGCAAAAGGAGATTCCAGAAGACTAAGCAATAACAAGGAAACTGGGACATTCTTCTTCTAATCATGTTTCATTTCTTCTTTTAAGCACAACAGGGAAAAAAAAGGAAAAAGGAAAAAAGTCAAGGTCAAAGGTAAATCAGAAAGTGCAACAGCTGTAAAAGAAAATACACGTGGATGGTGAATAAGAGAAAGTGAAGAGGAAATTAAAAACCCGTGAATTTTGCATCCTTGTTATTCATTTTTCTGTCAAAATTTTTAAGATAGAAGTAATATCTAAGAGGGCTCTTCAAATAAAAATTTCTCTATTAGATTTCCATCTCAACTATTATTTCACATGTTGCGGAAGTGGTCCAACATAAAAAGAAATACTTGGAATTCAGTGATGATTACTACTCTTTGAATTCAATAGAAGTTTTACCTTTTACATCAGTGAGAATACACTCATGGGTCATAGTTATGACAACTGCTGTTTTGAAGCATGTGGAAACAATATTTATCTATATAAATATTAATAAAGCTTTTTTGTAATATTGTTAGTCTTTTTCTCATACCCAATGAAGATATTTCACATGCAACATTTTTACAAATCTTCTGACCATTTTTACTCAAACTGCATTTTTCCACTGTTACACTATTTGACTACACCTTTTAATCACTTATCAACTGTGAATATCATGTCACTCATTACAATAAATGTTCCTGCTTGAAGCAACATACATTAAAAACATTACAATAAAACTGCTTCACCATCTAACATTCCATTTATAGTCATTGTAGTTTTTATGGCACTACCTAGTGTGTCCCACTTTGCTTCTTTATAGATCATTTGGATATTTTTAAAAATCAGCTTCTAATTTGTTAGGTATTCCACAATAGTTCATTAAGGTTTTGTTAGTGTTCAGCAGGCTTAGCTTTCTGCTTCTAGAAATGGTTGATTAAGGACTTAGCAGAGGAGGAGTTAAACATTAAAAAGCACTCATGATAAAATTACATAATTACATGTACCACTCAAATAATATTCTTGTGATTAACAGAGCCAGGGGGCTTTGG
This sequence comes from Stercorarius parasiticus, assembly GCA_013396915.1. Taxonomy (NCBI): domain Eukaryota; kingdom Metazoa; phylum Chordata; class Aves; order Charadriiformes; family Stercorariidae; genus Stercorarius; species Stercorarius parasiticus. Next base: position 816,470 of record VWZL01000114.1, on the reverse strand, counting down.
TGCCAGAAAACCTTTCATATTGTCTGTACATTTCAATTTAGGGAAAAAGAGGAAATAATTAGAAAAATTAAATATGCAAATAAGTAGCACAGAATCAGAGATGGAAAAAAACCAATTGGGGTGCAAGGGCATTCCAACATAAGGAACATGGATGTCATGGTTTGGGCCAGGTTTGCCAATAACAACAGATGCTCTCCCCCAACTCTGGATCCCAGGAGAAAAAAAAGAGAGATAAAGAGAGTTATGACTTTAGAAAAAAACTAAACTACTTTAATTAAATATTAATAATAAAAAGGAAATAATTAAAAAGGTACAATACATACAAATATATACAAAATTGTATCAAGCTCCCAGGTAGATGTCACTGGCAAGCACTTGCAAAGTTCCAGACTGGACTCAGTGATGAATGGGAACTGGAACACACTGACCAGAATCAAAGGCAGATGAGCTGATGGGATCCTCCTCAGATGTCAGTCATTGAAGAAAAAGAGCCACTAAACAAACATTGGAGCAGAGCCAACCTGATTGCTTTGATCCCTCACCTTTTATGCTGAGCAAGGCAGATGGGATGGAACACCCTATTGGTCAGTTTTGGTTCACCTGACCTGTCCACTCCTCCCCACAGGTGAGGCCCCTCCATGGGGTAAACAACTGAGTCAGCTGACCCTGGTTGCCACAGCAACAAGTATAAGCAAGCCATCAGTGACACGAGAGCCTCTCTCACTGAACAGAAAGTTGGCTCTGCTTCAGCCCAAACCAGGACAACAGAAGAGAGTGGTATTTTTCTTAGTACAGATATGCAAAAAATATGTATGACATATAAAATAATAAATACTGTGGAAAAAGCATATGGAGATTCTAGTCTCCCTCTGAGAATCTCCCCCTCTAATACCACATAAATAAAGGAATAATTAATGAAATTAAATTGCTTCTGAACAGACGCAAGGAAACACTTTTACCATACCGGGAATAATTGTATTTAAGAATTGATTTCTTACAGGATTCTTCTGATGCCACAAATTCAGTATGCTGGAAAAAAGAGATTGACTTACGTATTGATGTCTGTGGTAAATAGAATGACAACAGTAATGCTAAAATCAATTTTTTTTAAAAAATAGTTTACACTTCATTCTTTCAGTCTTATACTAATCTCTAAATAATAAAGTTCAAGAGGTGTCCACATGCTGAAACAGATTATTGCATATCCACCTAGTGTCACTTTTTCACATTGATCTGAAAATGTGGGTACTAGCTTTTGTCGGTCACCAGTCTAGATGTATCCAGCTTTCGTCTACTTAAGGGATTACTATTAAGTGGTATCTACTAATTCATCTGCAGTTTTTCATGAACTACGTGTTCTGTTTTGTTAAAAGAGCACAACTGAGCTTCAGGATTGAAGATGTGCTGTGCTGTTTGCCTTGTCCTGGCCCTCACACCCTGCACAGAGCAGAGGGAAGGGAAAGTGTTCCTGATCTGAAGGCAGATGAGTATGTTCATCTGAAGAAAAAAAAAATATTGAATATTAGGTGGAAAATAAAAATGGGAGACAATGATATACTAAGGATCCTAAAGTACAGGAAAGTTTGAGAGACTTGTGAGAAAATATAGCTTCAGAAATTACAGAAAAAGAAACCTGGAAAGTTCTAAAAAGAGTTTGTTACAACCAAGCAAGTCATTGAAAGTTCTTGAGTTGATCAGTCCAGGAGAAAAAAGGCCAACCCTATCAAAGTTTTGGTTTTGTTCTCTCTAACCTACTCACTTTAAATGTTACACACAGATCAAATTCAGTCTCTGACAGTTTTGGGTCCCATCACGTCTTTATTTGTGCTTTTTCTTTGCTTGTTTTGTTCTCATAAGTTCTAAACTTTCTGTGATAGTCATTAAAAAAAAAAAGAAAAAAAAGTAAAAATAGAACACCAAAGTTAGAACATCTTAGTGACTGCGCATCTTAGTGGCCGCACAAGTCGCAGAAGGCAAAGGCAAGGACTGGGAGAATGAGGAACCACCCTCTGTAGGAGAAGACCAGGTTTGAGACCATGTAAGGAACCTGAAGGTGCACAAGTCCATGGGACCTGATGAGGTACATCCGCGGGTCCTGAGGGAACTGGTGGATGAAGTTGACAAGCCACTATCCATCATATTTGAGAAGTCATGGCAGTCCAGTGAAATTCCCGCTGACTTGAAAAAGGGACACGTAACCCCCATTTTTAAAAAGGGAAAAAAGGAAGACGCAGGGAACTACAGACTGGTCAGCCTCACCTCTATACCCAGATGACTGATGTCATCTACCTGGATTGTGCAAAGGATTTGACACTGTCCTGCACAACATCCTTGCCCCTAAATTGGTGAGCCATGGATTTGATGGATGGATCACTTGGTGGATAAGGAATTAGCTGGATGGCCGCGCTCAAAGAGTTGCAGTCAATGGCTCGATACCTAAGTGGCGAGCAGTGACAAGTAGTGTTCCCCAGGGGCTGGTTCTGGGACCAGCACTTTTAACACCTTTGTTGGCAAAATGGACAGCAGGATTGAGTGCACCCACAGCAAGTTTGCTGACAACACCAAGCTGTGTGACGCGGTCAACACACTGGAGGGGAGGGATGACATCCAGAGGGAACTGGACAGGCTTGAGAGGTGGGCCCGTGCAAACCTCATGAAGTTCAACCGGGCCTAGTGCAAGGTCCTGCACCTGGGTCATGCAATCCCAAGCACAAATACAGGCTGGGCGGAGAATAGTTTGATAGTAGCCCTGGGGAGAAGGACTTGGGGGTATTGGTTGATAAGAAGCTCAACATGAGACAGCAATGTGCACTTGCAGCCCAGAAGGCCAAGCATATCCCTGGGCTGCATCAAAAGAAGCATGGCCAGCAGGTCGAGGGAGGTGATTCTGCCCCTTTACTCTGCTCTTGTGAGACCCCACCTGGGGTACTGCATCCAGCTCTGGGACCCTCAAAAGAAGAAGGACATGGACCCGTTGGAGCAAGTCCCGAGGAGTGCCACGAAGATGATCAGAGGGCTGGAGCACCTCTTCTATGAGGACAGGCTGAGAGAGTTGGGGTTGTTCAGCCTGGAGAAGAGAAGGCTCTGGGGTGACCTTATAGTGGCCTTCCAGTATCCAGGGGCCCACAAGAAAGCTGGTGAGGGACTTTTTACAAGGGCATGTAGTGATAGGACGAGGAGTAACGGTTTTAAACTGAAAGAGGGTAGATTTAGATTAGTTATTAGGAAGAAATTCTTTATTGTGAGGGTGGTGAGACACTGGAACAGGTTGCCCCGAGAAGTTGTGGATGCCCCATCCCTGGAAGTGTTCAAGGTCAGGTTGGATGAGTCTTTAAATAACCTGGTATAGTGGAAGATGTCCCTGTCAATGGCGGGAGGGTGGGACTTAGATGATCTTTAAGGTCTCTTCCAACTCTAAGCATTCTAAAATTGTCTGATTCTATGATTACCCTTCACATGGTTTTACTTTTAAAATCAACTTCTGTACTTATTTGAATTAGTCTCCTTGCTCACAGGTTGGTACCCTTCTTACAGTTAGTTAACCTAATACTAACCTGCTCTTCTCTCTTTTCTTACAGTTACAACAAAGAGTAAATTTTTGTTTGCGAATTTTCCATTTTAGTCCCTTGCTTCTACCATCATCAAAATATTTAAGGTTATGTTTTTCTTAATCCTACTAGTGGGATAAGCAGAAGAACGTCTCCTGAGGGCCATGTAAATGTGCAATGAATCAGCTAAAAGAATTGCTGTGAAATAAACACTATCACATTCTTTATACAACTGAATTGGAAAGTTCAAGCTTTTCACCTTCCTAGCTGCAGCACTACCAAGCTTCATCTCTTTCAGCATCATCCCAAAGTCCCAAGACCAGCCCTTAAGCGGTATTTACTAAATCCCAAACACTCAGCATCAAAGAAAAGTTACAGATGTAATTCTAAATAGCCTTGACACCCTTGTTTGGTGTCTGAATAGCAGAAATAAGCAGGCAGACAGCCAAATATTTCTCCAGAGTAGTTATTTCCCTTTCAGCTATATAATTTTAATTTACATGGAAATCATAGATACTTTAAAGTGGTACTTGTCCATCAAGCTTGTTTATTTCCTGTCTCCCCAATGTGCTGTAACAGAAATCCAAGTCATTGATTGGTTGAACAAACATAATTGACTCAAACAAATGTTGTGCAGATTGAGCGTCTCAAATTCCTCTGAAATGACCGAAGTACAGCCATTGGAGACAGACTCATGTCAGGCATAAATATATTCCATTGAACAGTACTCCACTGATTTCACATTACACTCTACTAAATAACATAGACTGAACTGTGTGCAATTATGTCACAAATACTTTTTTATTCATTTAGATATGCGTAGGATATCCAAGATAGATATAGATTTGCATATAAGACACCAGTGTTTAAAAACATGCAGCACATGCAGATAATGTACTCAATGTACATTACTGAGTCTGATGTGTCAAATATCCAACAGTTTTAAAGTGTCAGAATGTTACTGTAATTTATTACCCTTGCCCTTTTGTGCCTTTCTCTCTTTTCTATTCTTCATTTAGATACTAGATACAGGATTAAACTGATGAAATTTCTTGAACTAGTCATTCAACATGCCTTTTGTAGTCAACAAGAGAGAAATAAGCACCTTGAGGCATAATACATTTCACCCTGAAGTGGAGATCCATGATAGATCAGATTGATTGCTCTTTAAAAGTCTCTGTCTTTCTTCATCAACAGTAGAGAGGGAGCCTATGGTGACAAGCACAGATGTCTGTATTATAGACATCTAAATTTAGCTTATTCAGTTTCTGTCTTGAATGCGTTCAGGAAGATGCTGAGTATTTTCGTCTCCAACCAAATCTGTAGAAGCCAAGGAACTCAGCACCTCCTGACGGGGGAAAATAGACTCCAACCTAAAAAACAGATTTAGACATATTTTTCAAATTTTTTCTGCCTTTACCTTGATGTTGTGAAACCAAAAGAATATGTATCCTGCAGAAAATGTTGATTCTCCAATTTCTTTGTTGGTAGTGGTAGTGCTGCTGCAAGTGTCAGCATGGTAGTAACTAGGAAATAAAGCAGGAAAAAAGGCACACACTGTTCTCACGAACACAAAGGTCTTTAGCTAAAGTTCTGTTGATTTATACTTTTCTGTCATAGTTACTGAAGATGTGCTCACACTTAGAAAATTTGTAGTACATAGTCTTACAACTTGCTTAAAAATGCATGGTGTAGCTCCATACATGTAAAACTAGAAAGTTCTTAAAGTTCTTATTTCTCAAACATCTTCTTTTTTTTTTTTTTTTCCCTAGTCCATATTTAGGTTACAGAAGGCCAAACTTTGTTAATTCCAAGCTTTACCAGCAGCAAACATTCAATAGGTGGTATCTGTTTCAAATGTCTTATGCCTGGTTTCCCTGCATCAATATTTCAAAAGATTACTTTTTTTGAAATTCACAAATTCTAGTACTTTTATTATTTCTTATTAATAAAGAACAGACAGTATGATAAATTAATGTTTAAATATGAAAAATATCTTTGAAAATCTGCAAGATTTTTGTAACCAAAGATTATAGAGAGTAAGGTTAACATATATTAACTCTGCCATGTTTCTTTCAGATGTTACTGTTCTACTGAGTTCTCCAGCAATGATACTTGACAGGATAAACAAGGAATGCATTGGTACTAGGAAAAAAAATCTGAACATACTTTAGCTGTTTATTTCATGTTTTTAAAGGCTAAGATTTCTCATTCAGGAAATCTCTTCTAGCACTACACTATTCTATGAATTCTTAGTTTAATTTACCTATACAATCCATATTTATATAACATATAATATAAATCTAGTTGATACTTTTGTTGAAGCTGCAAAGACTATGCAGCTCAGACTACTATTGTTGGTTCATTATATTAAAATGTAAGAGGGTAAGATAAACTGTTCTAAGAGAAAATTCATTACAAAATTTTACAAGTGCCAGTCTTTCTTCTCTAATACTTAAATGGAAATATTACATTAAATATTAATAAGAGTGACAGACATGAAGACCTGCTGCAATAATCTTATCCTGTCGTGTAGGCAGGGTTCATTTTACTGAAAGGCTTGCTTATGTGTACCAGAGGCAGCAACTAGAGCTGTGAATGTTGGATTATCATATCTTTTCTTTCTGAACTTAGATGTGTCTAATGGTGCCCAAAATTTTTAAATGTCTAATTAAAAAAAAATAAATTTAAACTTCTCAAAGAATGTAATATTTAACATTGCGGGAATTAAGCCAGTCTAACTGAAATCTGTATTACAGTAATCAGACTCATCCAAAAACTTCCATAAGCTTTCTGATATGACTATGCAGAGTTTTAGCACTCCCAGAAGTGGACTAATGATCCAGTAACCCATAAAGAGATTTTCTTCCACTCCCTGATCATCTCAATGTTTTTATATGAGTTTAGGAAGGCCATATTAAGGAACACAGACATAAAACCCATTAATGTGAAACTTGGTTGTTGACTAGAAAGTTTTCTAGTCTCTGAAGTTCATAAATATACAAATATATGTATACATGCAGAAGACTTTGAGCTTAGATATTATAGGATAGACAGGTCCTCTAAGGATTTTAGATACAGAAATATTCATTAGCTATTGTAAGTTCTGTATTTCCCTTTTTGTAGACAATACTTCAAAAATAGTGGAAAGGTACTATGCATCTGACTCTACGGTATCAATTGTCAGATGGTGACAAAATGATTTGCAAATAATTTATACTGATGAGAACAGAATTTGCAAGAAAATAAGCAAAGTAATTATTCTGTGTGTAAGATATGATGAACTATAAAGCTAGTCAGAGAATGGGAAAATATTAATGTATAATTCAGTCACCATATAGTCACCAGACTATAAATAGTCTGGGTAGCATAACAGTTCTTAAGGATACTACTATTTATACTAATATTTAGTTTCCATACCAGTGTGACTCAGGTCACTTTACAAATCTTGGTAGTATTTCCATGCTATAGCATAGAAAAATAGGGAACTTACCTACTTACAAGGCTCAAATTGAAATTAAGGGAACTGATAAAGAAAATGAATCCTGGAAACAAGAAAGTGGCTAATTTAGTGAAAATAATTAGTTTAGAAGAGAGGTTGGGAAAACAGGTACCTGGCTTTGTCAGCAATTATGCAGTTGACAAAGCCAGCTGCCTGTTTTCCTGAACTGTTTTGAGGTCATTGCATTTAATTTTACTTTTTTCTGTCTGCAGAGTTATACCCGTTGTTGCAGCACGTCTTCTAAGTGTTCAGTGGATGTATGCCAAGACTTATTTGCTATAGATCAACTTCACTGGCTTTAAAATCGAAGCTTGGAAGACGGATTTCTAATTCCTCATCCAATCACAGATATATAAAGGCTTATTCCCACATGTATTTTTTTTTTAAAGCATAACAATGTGATGGGTTCTGAATGGTGATAAGTGAAGAAAGTCTACATGCTCTTATAATTCGATGATATAACCAGACTTGAAAAATTCATATTGCGGAAATGGAGCTCCATTACTATTTTTTTTAACAAAACTAAAGTTTGTTAATAGTTTTCTGATAACCTAGAGAAGTAGGGAACTTATCTCATTTACTTACAAAATTCAATTTGAAATTAATTCCATGGAACACACCAAGGGTGTTAGGATTTTTGCAGAAAAGGAGTTCCACCCATTCTCACTGCATCAGTTCTTCAAACTGCATTGCATAATTAATAATCCGTGACATGTATCTACCAAAAAAGTTACAGATACGTGAATTTGCAGTGGATAAAGAACACAAACAAATCTGAAACGACACTATTTCACTGTCCTCAATAATTCAGACATTTAGATAATATTTTGTATATGCAATTTCTTGTTGCTGTAGATGTTAATATACAGTCAGTCAGTGAGAGAAAATGTAAAAAAAAACAGCAACAACAAAAAAAATGACACAAAACCCACAAAAAAAACAAAACCAAACTTCAACCTTTTATCAGGATTACCTTTCATACCGCTGCTTGTAAAACTGAATTGTGCACAAGTGTGGAACAACCAGGTGGAAAGACCTGATGGTTCTTTATATATGTATAACAATTCTCTGTCTCTCTGACAAGTCTCTGTAAAAAAAAAAAAAATAAAAAA
>VWZL01000114.1:785534-808297 GCA_013396915.1 Stercorarius parasiticus | reverse complement strand
AAAAAAAAAATTCATGTGTTTTTCAAAAAAAACAACCTGATTATATCCCACAACATGAGCTTAAGAAAATTGTTTCAAAATGTGTATCAAATGTAAAAGATGCAAAGACAAATCTTTATCTAGTATGTAAAAAAATAAAATATCCCTGAAAATAGAATAAAACTAAATTAATTTGACATATAGGAAAAAAAGACCTCAAATTAAAATCTTACACATTGTCCAATTAACCACAAATGCCTGTTTGGTAGTAAATTAGGTAAGTTCTATAACGGTAGCCTGATATAGCATGTACCAGTAATAAAGTATCTTCTATTTAGAAAATGAGTCTTGACATCTTATGCTATTGAGAGTGTTACGGGGAAAACAGAACAGAACACAGTCAGATGTGGTGATTTTCAAGCATAAGAGTTAGTAAAAGTAAAACGCTGGAATGAACAGACCACTGCATTTATTAAAAGCATTTCTGATTAATTGGATTTTGGATAGAGGTAAAGTTATTTGGATTGTAGTATTCATATTCTTAACACATGGAGTTGAAAAGAAGGAAAGAAAAGGCTTACCTCCATACCACTGCTTTTAATTATAACAAAATTCTGGTAGTATGTCTTTAAAGAAATGCTCAAAATACTTTGCAGAGTAGAAACAAAATAGAAAAAATATCAGAATATAGCAATCAAGTCCAAACAGGAAGTATTTGTTATGTGCTTCTAAAAGCCATTCTGACATTTACAGCATCTTCCTTACATATTTCTGTAAATTAGACTAAAATTAGAGTAATTAGTTACCATATCTATATTCCTATAGCTTAAGAAAAAAACTCAAACATATAAATAAATCCTACATGCAAAAATCTTCAAGTTACTTGATTTAAGTTTATTTCTGGAAGGTATTTTTTGCACCTTTTACTTTAAAGAGAAGTTGAACTGAAATAACACAGTGACTGCACACAGAGTGCCCATCATTTCAGTCAAGATTCACTCTTACATTATGAATACCTTCAAGGAGTAAATTCTGTATGTCTAATAACATGACTCTACTGTACCTGTCAAGGTTTAAATTTGTATTCTCAATTTTTTTATTTTACACCAGAGAATCTTTGATATCTCTAATGGTCATTGGAAAACTTTTTTTTTTCTTCCCCTGACCCTGTAAGTGCAACCTTCCCTTGTGCCATACAGCTAAGCTGTGGACCCAGTCTACTAATGTTTTGATGAAAAGGAAGACGTGCTGAGAAACTGAAGCACTTTCATAGTGTCCCAGATATCTAGAACATATAAATGTTCAGTACACTACTGGGTGGATAAAAACATCATACTTTATATGCATCCAGTTAAGTAAAATGGAAAAGCAGATGTTATTTCTGACACCCAAAATAAACATATATCTAGCAATAAAAGACAAACGAAACCTAACCTACTTCCACTTAGGAAACATCCGAAAACTCTCTTTCCTTCATCCAGCTGACTACATGTTTCTTTCCTCAGAAGAGAGATGTCAGCATTTCAGGCCTTTTGGCAACCTCCTTTTTTGACAGAATATGTCAGCTATTAAGGCCAAACTGCCCTTTGTAAGATATCTGGACAGACCATACCACTTTAATCTTTCAGTTGGAAATGTACTCTGTTTTCTCCTTAAGTATGAGACATTCACGTCACCTTCTTTATTAGAATAATGGTTGTTTTCCTTCTCTGGATGGCACCATAGCTGCTCAGTTAGGAGGCATTTTCTCTGTTTGCCTATTTGGTAAACAACTTTTTGCTGCAATAAGTTGAAAAATTCTCTGTCACCCCTTAGGGACTGATTGGTCCACTTCCGTAAGGAATGTCTTTAACAAGGCTTTACTTGTTATATAAATCTTTTCCAATCATACTTGCTTCAAGCATATAAACAAACTAATTGTTTATATCTTGTTATTCACTCTTTTTTGAAAACAGACGTGGAGTAATCAACCAATTGGAGTGACAAGGACTGAATTATTTAGCCACAGCCTCCTCTTCTTTTGTATATTAGAACTGTGACATTTATAGAAGGCATATTAAGCTTATGTAAACTTTCATAGAAGGCACATTGCCTTGAAAGGCTTAGGTTTACAAATATCTATTCAATGCAATAATAATCAAATGACCCAATAGTTACAAAATGTTTCTATGGACAAATGGAATTTTATTTATTTACCAGTTAAAACCAGACAGGAACATCTCTCCATTTTGTACCACTCAGAATATTTCACTACAGACAACTGATCATTTCAAATCAAAACATAAGTTTTAATACTTCAATTACGTATGTGTGAAATGCCTCAGAATTAAAATAACTTAAATATTTAAATAATTAAAGTAACTTAAATAAGACATTACAGAGTACTGAGGTCTGTAAGGATGTCTGAATGCTGAAACAAAATTTAAGTGGACAAGCCTAAATTTTGTCATGAGTCTTCAAGCAAACATTAAAAAAAATAATCTTTCCTCAGAACACAGAGTTAGCACTATTCTGTTAAGCAACAGCATCCTAAAATCAATTCTTCAGTCACATAGTTTAATGTATCTGAAAGGAAATTCCTCCAAAGCCATCACTGTTTCTATTAGGCATCCATCCAGAAATTATTTTTCTCATTCAGCAATAAAAAAAGTAATGTATCCCTCCCCCTCCTAGAATGTTTAATCATGGATTTTACCATGTATAGCAAATCAGATTTCTTTTCCTGCCTAACCGTGTAAGATGATACTCGGCATTAGAAAGTGATTATCTTATTTCTATTGATTTAGAATAATAATTTTAAAAAAACCAACAAAACCACACAATACTTATAAACCTACTCTGCAAGCAGATACACATCTGTGTTGTTAGTAACATAGAAAGAATTAGTGTAGATCCTGTCCTGAATTGGGCTTACATTTAAACAAAATTTGCCTCAGATTTCTGGAAGCCTTTGAAATAATATTCCCCTACATGTCACTGTACCTTATCAGTACACTTATTATGGATAAGTGACTTCATAAGCCACTGCTTTTTTTAATAAAACCTGTTCATGAATTTCACTGAATAAGAGCGAGTTGCAAGCAAGTAGAAGTTAAGCAAGAAATTGCAATTTTTGTTTTATTGGCCATTTTGAAAGAAGTTCCTCTTATGCTGAGTCTAAGGTTAGCATGACCTTGCCTACATATAACAAATAACACGTAACAAATTCATATAAAAATGCCATGTTGTAGAAATACATATGATTGGAATTTCTCAAAAATATCTGAAGGAGTTTGATGAAAAGACCAGTTGTCTCTGATCGTCTTCTTGAGCAAGCCTTTGCACAAAATTACATAGCATCCTCACATAACCTTTCATCTGTCACTTTCTTATCCATATAAGAAGCATTTGTTATTTACAGTAATGACTACATTTTTAATCAATTATGTCTTAGTTGCATATTGTTTATTCATTATGTGACTAATGGTTCATCCCCACGAACACAAAGGCACACAGAGGCATGACGGCCGTCTGGGACCATGTACCTAATTGTATAGTAATGTATCTGTAGCCATGTACCATGTACCATCATTCCCAATAACCTAATTAGGGGTACAAGCCTCAACCTTGCCCCTCTCAGGGCATCCCAGGGCGATGTCAGCCCCATGGGTTGGGTGAGACCCATCACAGTGAGCCAGCAGGACCAGTTCTTAAGGCCACCTTACAGACTGAGGAGGTCACTGCATTGAGGTATGAGGCCTTTTGTGGGATACAGAGAAAGAGCATTTTAGGACTGTACAAGACTTCTTATGGGATGTTTAGCAGAGGCACCAAAGGTGGGGAATAGGAGGGATCATGGAGGTTTGGGGAGAAACAAATGTGGGAAAAGAAAAGCATAAGGTGATAAAAGGGGTCAGCTGCACATAAAAAGGGGACAGACACCTAATCATCAGTCTGTCCCATCTTCATGTAAAATTCCATTTGAAACTATTTACCTGGATGTGGGGAATGGATCCATGGTCAGAAAGTGGATAGATTGTCTAACTCCATCTATTGGAGGGATCTACATTTTATATATTCCTATCTTTCCCGCTAATGGGCCTTCATCCTGAAGAGCCAGACAGGGAGACAAGATTAGGCCATTTGTGCCATCTGTGTTTGTGTGAACATTTCTGTCTGTTAGTTTGTGTGGCTGGCCATAGAAATATGTGTTTATAGCATATGTGGTCATGTATGTCTACTGAGAATACAGGCTCAGCCTCACTACTGGATGGATCTGGGGACATGGAGCTGTGGCAGCCTTGCCTCTGCCAAGTTCCAGGTTCATCAGCCTCTAACATTGCTGAGTGGAGTTTAATCAAATTCAAAGCACAGTGGTTAATGGATTGTTATTATGTTGTTTAATATTTGGAGTTTTCTTTGCTTATTTGTTTGGTTTCCATGACCCCATTCCTTGTCTTCTGTATCCGTGGCAGAACCTATTCTACATCTGCATCCACATTTTTGGGGTAATTTTTAAAGACATCTATGACTGTAAAACCAAGAGATAAACTACACATTACAAATGTTGAAACAGAATTTATAGCAAGAAACATAACACATTTTCAGACACTAGGACAATGGAGAAAAATCTTTTTTCCTTCCTGTGAATAGTGTGTGTGGGTAATAGCCTTGGCAAATAGTCAAATTCCCAACCAGCTTCTCACTTATCCCCACTTCTTACAAGAACAGGAGGAGAAAATAGGATGAGAAAGCTTGTGGGTCGAGGTAAAAACAGGGAGATTAGTTACCACTTACTGCCATCTAAAGCAAATGCAGGTAGTGAGAAACAAAGAAAAGCACTAAAGTAATATATTTCCTTCTCCTAAGCTTCACTCCTTCATTCCAGACTGCTTTACCCTTACCCCAGCGGCACAGGAGGGATGGAGGGGTTATAGAAAGTACATAATGATTTCTCTCTGCTGCTCCTTCCCTTTCATACTTTTCCTCTGCTCTGGCATGGGCTCTCCCATGGGCTGCAGTCCTTCAGGAAATATTCATCTGCTCTGGCATGAGACCCTTCACAGGCTTCAGTGTATGTCTGCTCTGGCACCTGGAGCACCTCTTCCTCCTCCTCCTAGTCCTTCTCCTCTTCTGACCTTGGTGTTCCCACTGCTGTCTCTCATTCCTTTTTGCTTCCTCTTTCTCTCTCTCTGGGACGTTTTCTGCCTCTTCTCAAATACATTTTCACAGAGGTGCCACCAGATGTGTTGAGGGGCTCAGCTCTTGTGTAATGTGAGTCCATTGAGGAGCTGACACAGGGCAGTCCCTGGCATTTTTTTCACACAAGCTGCCCCTAAACACACCCCAACCCACACACCCCACCCCTAACACCAAACCCTTACCACAGACACCCATTATAGGTAAAGTGCTCAGACAGTTTTATTCTGTGATCTTTGCTGGTTTTCAACAACCTTTTATGCCTCTGCTACTTTATATATGACCTAGGTGAAATAAAGAAAGAAATGGTATCTGTATGACTGGTAAATGGTAACCTATCAGAAATGAAGCTACAAAATATTAACATTTTACAACTGCATTTCTACATCCATTTCATCTTCTGGCACTCATGTATGCATTTGGAAGGACGTCCATACCTTGTCGCTGGAAATCGAACTTGTGGTGTTGAAATCATTACTTAAACACAGTTTCAGGTTGCAGTGAAATTGCCATGAAAGATTTAAGCCAATACATTTTACCTCACGGCTGAAGATAAAACCATGCATATAGTTATTCAGGGGACCTCCATGACCATGCATTTTCTCACCAGCTGCGATAATTGATCATGTTTAACCTAGAATATTAAGATAAATGCTGGTATTTTTAAAGAAAACAAAATTATTATGTGAATTTCCAGCCTCATCCATCCACTAGATTCTGCCTGTCTTCTTGTACCTATATGGTTCAAAATCATTCAGATGCCATTCAGAATAAGACAACAGAAAACATCTGTTTTATCTTATACCCATTTTACTTCCTATCTAACCATTTATAACCATTTCAGAATCCAAGCATGAATTTGATTAATGCAGAGATGAACTAGAAAACAGAGGTAATATTAGCCTCAGGAAGCTGCATATATCTATGATCACAGAACATCAAATAATTAAACTACCCTGTATATTTTAGATTGGTCGTGCATTTTAGACTAGTAATTGCATTTAAGGTCTGTAGTTCTATGACATTATTATGAGAAGCACTGCTGATTAAATGTCATTGCACAGCTGAAGAACCAAATTATGCCATTAGACATTCCATCCTGTTTTAAAAAATGATACTGTCTGTATAGCATGTCAACTACCTTTAACAAGATATCCAAAAGGGCTTCCTAAAACTCATAGTGCATACAGGAGCTGTGTTACTTTTTCTAGGCATACCATGTCTTTATTTCACCATCTGCTATATCATGCCTGAGCTTAATAAGAAATTTTGCAGCTTGCTAAGTCCTATAATTCTAAGAAGATGCTTATATAAAGATTAACCTTTAAAATTAGCAATATGGGAAGTAAAGTGGCAGAAATTTGATGAAGGGAGAGAGAAAGGAGTACACTTTTTGCTTATCGTTCGATGTCCTAGTAGCAAGTTACCGTGAACAGAGAGGAAAATCTTAGCTGGAAAGAGTTAAAAAAATTAGGTGATTTTACTGTAAATTGCGATAGCTGATAGACATTGGGTTTATGCTATGATCTCTCCAGCCTTCTAGGTAAGAGAAAAGACAATGATTTTACCTATTATAAATTATTTTTATGAAAATCTCAGTAATAGCTGAGAAAAACCTGCCAACCTGGGAAATGTATGAACTGTTAAATAAAGGAGGGTTAGCAATAGCAGTGGACTGGCAGTCAGCCTCAGTGCTTACTTGTTAGGTTACTCTAATTGTTTCTGCAATGTCTTCACCCAGGTCTCAAAAAAAAAACCCTCTAAAGAGCAAGATAGCTGTATACAGCATGTGTGTGAACTAGTCTGGGCCATTTTGCCTCAGTGGTAGAGAACAGTTTCTGGCCCTTTTTTATTTACCTGTATGAAAACAGTCTGAAATGTCAGAATCACAGAATCACAGAATGGTAGGGGTTGGAAGGGACCTCTGGAGATCATCTAGTCCAATCCCCCTGCCAAAGCAAGGTCACCTAGAGCAGGTTGCACAGGAATGTGGGTTTTGAATATCTCCAGAGAAGGAGACTCCACCACCTCTCAGGGCAGCCTGTTCCAGTGCTCTGCCACCCTCAAAGTAAAGAAGTTCTTCCTCATGTTTAGATGGAACTTGCTATGCTCAAGTTTGTGCCTGTTACCTCTTGTGCTGTCACTGGGCACCACTGAAAAGAGCCTGGCCCCATCCTCCTGACACCCATCCTTTAAGCACTGACAAGATCCCCCCTCAGTCGTCAGCTTGCTAACTTAGCTGAGACACTGAAACAGAAAGGAAAACCTAAAAGCATAACCTAGTGTTGAACTATCTTATGTTTTGAGGTCTTTTTCAATTAAATCAAACTTGCTTTAACTCAAGTTTAATAGAATAAAATAATCTTTTTTATTTGCAGATATCTTCTAATAATTAAGAAGAACATGATTGATGTAAGTGATGCTGTATTCTCTGTTCTGGGAGCCCATGAAGCTACACTACTGAATCATCATAGAATCATGGAATGGTTAGAGTTGGAAGGGACCTTGAAGATCAACCCCCTGTCATCAACAGGGACACCTTCCACTGCACCAGGTTGCTCAAAGCCCCATCCAACCCACAGTAAATGTACCCCAGAATTTCTTTGGTAAGAGAAGGAATAATAGGAAAAGCAAACCCCAAATCTCTCCCTTCAGATAATTCAGATTTAATGGATGTCACCATGTTATAACAACTGTTTGCTTTATCAAACCAGTAAAAGATATCTGACTTTCTCCTGTCATTCTTTCCCTGGAGATTTGAAATGTCTATTGTGAACATAATAGGCCAAAGTACACAAGACTTCTTTTTTTTTTCTTTTTCCTGAGTGAGTTCTGCTAGAATGAAATCTATTACGAATGCTGTAGGAAGTTCCCCTGTCAATCCTGAGAAAGCCCCGTATTTGAATGGCATAATTCATTTACATTGAACTTTACACTAAGAACAAGAAAGAAGGTAAAATCATTACTGCTGTGAATCTACAGAAAACATGTCTGTGGAGAGAGACAATACCAAGAACAGAATGTTGACCCCGTGCTCATCAGGGGGTCCACAGCTAAAAGCAAAATCAGCATTGAATCCAAACAAGAGACTGCTTATTAAAAAGGGCAGGAGAAAATGCTGACACCCATATGTCATTACCGAAAAATTCATTCAAGGGCTTAAATGTGTCCTGCAGCTCCCAAAGTTTTTCCTGTGAGAAGACAAAACAACATGCCAGCACACTGAGCAGAGAGGAGTGAGTGCATTGCATATGGTCAGAAACAAGACAATTTAAAGTGAAAATTCAAGAGAGCACAGCAGGATGCATAAGACAAATTGCTCAGGGACTAAACAGTTATTTTAAGCAACGTTGAACAGTTCCAGCATTTGGCAGGTGAATTTGTTGTGGCACATCTGCTTTTTGTTAACAAAAGTGTGTTTTCAAAAGAATCCAGAGGGACTTTGGGACCATATATCATAAAACCTTATTGTTTTATAGATCTTGATACAGCTTCAGGAGATGATACTTTTAGAGGCAATGGACAGAGTATCAAAGGATCACAGAATGGTTCGGGATTAGTCAGCTTACATGGGAGTTTCAAGTGAAGGCAGAACGTTAATGTAAGTTTTACCATTGACAATACTTAAAGCACACAAACCTCAGGAAATTTGGGTTCAATAATGTAATATAATTTAGTGTACTTTGGTTCTGTGCCCAGCTAAATTGAATACTCTGTGTCCTTTCACAGAGAGATAAAATTCTCTCCACTAGAAAATCTTGACTTATCTTCAAATACAAAAAATAAGTGCCAGTTAAGATCATTTTTGATTCAAAAGCCAGTCATTTCAAAAATTTCAATGTCACAAAAGTATTGAAAAAATTATACCTTCTTGAAGCCTCCCCCACCGCCTTTTTCCAAAACTATGAGTGAGGACATAAGTCATAATGAATAAATCTCAAACTTGGTCATAAGAACCAATGATTCTTAGCCTAATTTTCCTTAAAAAAAAAACAACTTAGGATATCTTTGCCCAGCTAAAAGCTCTAACCATTAACTTTATGTTCTCCATGATTCCACTTTCTTCCAAATGCAATATGGCTGCTATTAGGCAAAGTAGAAAAGTTTCAGCAGGAGTGATTTATTATGTTCCCTGTAAAAGCTATAACATACTGACCACATCGTAACAACTAGCTGAGCTTTGATTAAAAAATAAAAGCAGTTTTAACTTCCTGACATTGGAAAAAAAAGAGGACTTAAGAAGTGAAAACAGATGATGTCCAGGCTTGTGACTTCCAAGTGGAGCTAAACATTTAAATAAGGCTAAATCTTGGACAAAGTTGTGACTGAAGACTCACTGGGTAGGATTCAGCTCAATGTTGGAATATTTACATTTATGTGTGTACAGTCTGAAGTCAATACATATGCTGTCTAAGCTCTTATTTAGTCAGTGAAGATCAAGTCTCGGACACTGGTAAACAGGTAAGATTCAGCTGCACAGAGTGCTGGGCCATCTTGCCAAGAAAGGCTGAAATAGATGATCCTTGAGGTCCCTTCCAACATGGTATTCTATGATTCTATGAAGTCAATAGTTTCAGTCAATTGACTGAAACAGACTTAGCAAAGAGGGTGTCCAGTCATACCCTCAGTACTTCTTATCAGATAGGTAGCTGATAAGGTAGCTCTCCAAATAGCCCAACACTTTTGAATCTGGGACTGAGACGCTCAGTTCTCCCCATGAATCGCACAGAGACTCATAGTGACCTATTGTAGGATATTGTAACACTTTATGTCTTTTGTTCAGTTAATCTTAAATGACCTTATTGGAAACATGGAGGTAATATGGATAAAGTACAGACTTCATAAATTAACTTCCAAACTCTCTTTTCAAAGAAACATACAATGTCATAGTGTATGTCTAAAATTCTTTCTGAAACCTGAGATAATAAAAACAGAGAAGACTGATCTAGTCTAAGATATGACCCTTCCTCACATTTAGTTTCCTGTTTGATGATTAAATACAGAGGTAGCTAAACTGGTTTCTTGAGATCCCAGACATGCCTACTCTGTTCTTCAGCTGTTAGCATCGAATGATTTATGAACTTCCAAATGTGTAATGTCTTTTCCTCCCTTCTCCTTATGATTCATCTGGGATGGAGGTAAATTCAAAACTGTGATGTTTAAGGAAGTAAGGTGCACAAATGCCAGCACTTTTATATTACATTATCAGGATAGGATTTATGCCCCTGCTAAGAGGGAAGTTAGTGATCAGGAGACATGCACCACTGAATTCACAGACTAATGGATTTTAAGGCCAGAGAGGAGTCCAGCTTGAGTTCTTGTGTATCACAGGCCATGATGTAATATGCCGTTGATGTCATATATCTTGACTTCTGTAAGGCCTTTGACATGGTCCCGCACAACATCCTTGTGACTAAATTGGAGAGATATAGATTTGATGGATGGACTATTTGATGAATAAAGAATTGGTTGATGGCCACATCCAAAGAGTTGCAGTCAACAGTTGAATGTCCAAATGGAGATCAGTGACAAGTGCTGTCCCTCAGGGGTCCATATTGATATCAGTATTGTTCAATATCTTCATCAATGACATAGACAGTGGGATTGAGTGCACCCTCAGCAAATTTGTGTATGACACCAAGCTGAGTGGTGCAGTTGATATGCTTGAAGGAAGGGATGCCATCAGGAGGGATCTTGTCAGGCTTGAGAGCCTCATGAGGTTCAACAAGGCCACGTGCAAGGTCCTGCACCTGGGTTTGGGTAACCCCCAGTATCAGTACAGGCTGGCAGGTGAAGGGATTAAGAGCAGCCATGCAGAGGATTTGGAGATATTGGTAGATGAAAAATTAGATATGAGTCAACATATGCTTGCAGCCCAGAAAGCCAGTTGTATCCCAGGTTGTATCAAAAGAAGCATGGTCAGCAGTTTGAGGGACGTAATTCTGACACCTCTATTCCACTCTCATGAGACCCCACCTGGAGTACTGCATCCAGCTCGAGAGTCCCCAGTACAAAAAAGACAAGCATCTGTTAGAGAGTGTCCAGAGGACAGCCACAAAAATGGACAGAGTGCTGGAACTCCTATCCTATGAAGAAAGGCTGAGAAAGTTGAGGTTGTTTAGCCTGGAGAAGGGAAGGCTCCAGGGACACATTATTGTAGCCTTTCAATATATAAAGGGGACATATAACAAAGGAGAGAGACTTTTTACCAGGGCCTGTAGTGACAGGACAAGGGGTAATGGTTTTAAACTAAAAGAGGTAGATTTATATTAGATGTTAGGAAGAAATTCTTTACCATGAGGCTGGTGAGACACAGGAACAGGTTTCCCAGAGAAGTCATGGGTGTCCCATCATTGGAAGCGTTCAAGGTCAGGCTGGATGGGGCTTTGAGCAACACGATCTAGGGGAAGAGGTTCGATGATCTTTAAGGCCTCTTGCAATCCAGTCCAAACCAAACCACTTTATGATTCTGTGATTCTATCATTCTATCAAATCTACTGGTATTTGCCCACATGTTACATGGCTTTGAACAGCAAAGAAAGATTATCAGGATTTTGGAGAAAAATATACTCTGTGTAAAGTAAAGTTGGAACTCTAAGGCCACCTAGAAAAGTTTTAATTTGTTTAATGGATTTTTAAATTTGTTTTAATGGATTACTCTTTTAGCTATTCATACCCTTTAAATAAGTGTCTACTTGAGCCCTCAGTGTAATTCTTCTTGTTTACTTTGGGGGTGGTTACTGTCTGCATCCTGAGGAAGTTAGTTCTAGTCCTGCCTAACCATGGGCCTGGCCGAGTTGGTCCCACCCGTGGACCTAGCCCCATTCACAATAATGTGCCTGATGGACAGGGCTGGGGCTTTCCCCGGTGCCCCATGGCTGCCCTGCTCCTGGCTGAGGTGGTGGGACAAGTCCTGGCTGCCAGGCCCTGCCCTGACAAACACCAAGTGCCCAGTTTAGGGAGCGGTGGCCCCTCAGAGTGCCTGGCCCCCAGGCTCACACAGCACCCTGATCGTTATTCTCACTGCAATGGGAAAATGTGACTCCTATTTTTATTAAAGAAATTATTTTTAAGTAGGTGTAATCCTGGGATATTTCATTCACTTTTAATAGTCAAAGTGAAAGTGGTGGAATGATCTTGGTTAAAGAAAAAATTATTTTTACAAATATATTTTTCCCTGTCTGAAATCTCTTTCTACAAATACATTTTTGCAAAAAAAAATTTACACCTCTACTTTTATGTAAGTGAGGGAGAAATACAGAATCTTTTTTTTTTTTTTCCCCCTGAGTATCTTTATGTTTCTTTGGGTTTCTTTTTTTGGAAAGTGATTGCTGTTAGTTCTTTATAAAGAATAACTTCTGTATAAGATTTGTAAGATTTTGAGTTGTTTGGTTTTAGATGGTGCTTTTTTTTTTTTTAATTTTTAATAGAGCTGCTAGGTTCTGCCCATCAAAATTATTTTAGATAGATAAGATTTTTGCTTTCATTATTCCCCTCCCTTCTCATAGTGAATTCCTAACTAATGCTCCTTCTTTGAAATCAGGACATAACATTACCATTACTCTTCAAAAGAAATTGCGATCTCACAATTTTCTGTCTTTTCTGATCCCTGCTTGCTACACTTATTCTTCCCAATGATATTGTCAGTTATAATGAGAACAAATTTACTTATAAAATTTCAAAGTGTATTTTATATCTGTTGTTTCTGATTTTTCTGTACTTCACATTTGGGAAAGAAAGTAATGTCTGTAGTTCTCCAGGAAGTTCCAGTACACAGTTTAACTAAGCATAATGGCCTAGCTAGATTTAGAAAGGGGAAAAAAATGTGCTTTTTGAAAACTGTGGAGATAGAAACATAGTCTATGTCACTAACAGAGGCAAAATTTGGCATCTCTGTTTATAGCAATTTTCTAAGCATTCTTCAGAATTATTTTTCAGTTGTAGACAAAGTACAGACCATGTCCACATTTAATGGGAAGCAATCAAAAAAAAGTGTTTGTAAAATACATTTTACTTCAAATTTCTAGGAATGCAAAAAACAGTATTGAAACTAACCTAATGTTTTACTTTTAAAACAGTAAATTTTGAGGAGTAATAGTTATTCACTTTAAGCTTTTCTCTATTAAATTGACACATAGTACTTTAATACTTCTAGGATTCATGTCACCAGCTGGACTGCAATACATAGCAAAAATGTGTTTTACTCAGGAATACAGGTAGATATAGTTCAAAGTCTCAGGAGGAGTAGAAATGTTCAGTAATCAGATGGTATACCTTAAGGAGTCATTTTTCCTGACTATAAGGAAATTTTAAAATGAGTCAGAAAAAACAGTCACCTACTAATTGTCCAGTTAGGCTTGGACTAAACTGAAGATACAGGAAAATGAAGAAATTTAAAGAGGAAAAAGACAAGGATTCCAGTTAGACAACAGCCCCTCTTTTTTGAGGCAACACCTGCTGTCTGGCCTGCAGGCTTTTTATCAATAAGCATTTCCACACTTCAGGATGGCACTAGACCAGTGTTCATCATGTTTTAGGAATAACACAAAATATGATCTTTTCGATAAATTGGCTAAAGCCAGTATCCTTCATAAGGAAGATCTCATAATAGTAAGTAGATTTTTAATATTCTGGGATATGTTGTCCTAACTTTTCTATTAAAAACTTATGCTATAAGCCTGAATTGTAGTACCATTGCTTTATGAGATCTCCTTTATCTGATCTGTGAATCTCTTAAGAAAACAATTTATCATGAAACTGTGCACGAGTCATCCACAAGTTACACCAGTAGAGCAATAATATAAGAGTATTACTATGGGTCACAGAGCCTTGGCTAGCGAATACATGAACAGATGACTACAGACTACTATGATAAATGAAAGTCACTTTGGAAAATACATAGAGAGCAGTGGTAGAATAGTTTAAGAATATCAATCAAAAATTGTTTCCAGTTAGAAATATCTACCTGAAAAAAAAGCTACATGACAATTTAAGTGGTTATACTTTCCCTCTGCATTGGCCTGTACCTCTCCTTCTATAGGATTTATGGAGATTTGCTTTCCAACGGAGGCACCTCAATGAAGTGTCTAAAATAGGGCAGCAAGCATAATTAATTTTGAATTAATATATAATTTATCAAAAGAGATCTTTCCATTGGATTTATTTGACTTTACCTAGGTCCAATCAGACAACAAACTCTATTGTCACTATATATATAAACATATAACATATTTCTCTTTATAATATAGAAACTACAGAAATGATGACTTAAACATTCCTTAAGCCAAAACTCCAAGTTATTAGTTTCTAGATTAAACATGTACTCTTGTATAAGAAAACACTGAACTCATATAACCGCAGAGCTATACTGTATGAACCATATGTTAGTCTTATATAATCACTGTAACACTCAGATTCTATTCTGGTGAAAGGAGTTGGTTATTACAAGGACACATATCTAAGTAATACCAGCAGTGAGGCCTGCCTCTTCCCATCTTGACACTCTTTATGGTCATAATTAATTAGATTCTTTATGCAGTCTTGAGTATGAGGCCATCAGACCAAAGTAGTGCCAGAAACATCATCAGCACCTCACCTTTTTTACAATTTATGAACTTTTACAATAACTTAGATTTAAAAGTTAAGATTTCCCACTTATACATATAAAACTTGTGACCCTTTAAGTAATGTGACTTCTTATGTTTGGTTGTGTCTTTTTTTCATATATACCTATTATTCAATAGGTGAATGTGACCAAGTAGACATGTACGCTATGCGTATGTATAAAAAGATGAAATGTTTATTCACGAGGGTTATCACAGTAATTGAGTATACAAATGAGTATGGTTTAACTTTTATAAAAGAAAAGCAAAGTTTCATGGCACTTTGTTCTGTAGCTTCTTTATGACAGAAATTTGAATTAATGAGCAAATGTCTGTGTGCACTTCTGTCTTGATTAAAGACACTGAATTGTTTTCTAAGCAAGCTTCCTGAAATTACCATAAATGTTAAATAACTCAAACCATTAAAAGTATGTAATTTAGAAAATATGACTAGAAATGCTGCAAATTATGTACACGTACCATTTTGTTCTTTGACTTTTCTATTCCAGTGAGCAAGCTGTGAATTCTAAAAATACAATATCTGCTTTGTTTAAAACTGTTCAGTAGCTGGTTTTCTTGGAGATTTCTGATTAGAGGTAGTTTCTACAGATTTGAGGACTCTGCCAGATATTTGGGGGTCAAGAACCTGTGGCAATGATAAAGCATAAATGAAGTGGAGGAAATTCAAGTATAAATTATTATGCTTGGAATTAATGTAATATCAGAGGGGGTCGGAATTTCCTCTGAATGGGACTGAGAAAGCATGAGGATAGAGCCTCAGAAGAATTAGAAAATCTTTCAGAGAAGGGAGATCAGAGAATGGAATGAAAAAAAAAAGATGTAGGTAATAAAACCTGATAAAGTAAAATGGTAGAAAAAGGTTATATATTTTCTTAAAAGGTTAAACAATGGGAAAAATAAAATGGGTTTAGAAAATGGAGAATGAGGGCAGTCAAGTAGATGGAAAGAAGCAAACAAATCCCAATAGGCATTTTATAAAAGCAGCTGTAAACTCCAGGTATTTTGAAAATTATACCCCAAAGGATAGCAAATCCTGATTTTTCAAGACTGAATAGTACATTGTATCAAATCTGGGCAGTTTCCCATTGACATTTTGAAACAGCAGTGGCAAGTTTTATGAGTGGGAAAGTTTTCATGGTCTTGGGTCCCTGAATAACTGATGTCTTGTCTACAGACAGTGCAGAGTAAAAGCCAGTGGCTCAAGCAGCCCTCTCATGAGATGATAAGGGGAAACAGAGAAATATTGGGTACAGAAACTGAAAAATAGCAGCTGAGGAACATTTAGACAGCTTGATTCGTTTGTTGATGTATGAAATGGAGTTTGAGTTCTATATTCCTGTTAAACTCTTATTAACTGTCATTCTCTTCTGTTTCTGAGTGAGATTTTTGGGGGGATTTTCCAGTTGGCTGATTGCATAAATGATCAAATGACTAAGCCTTTTCTCCTTGAACTTGGATCACTTGCCTAGGACTGTTTGCACATGAACTCATAGCTTTCCCCTACCATTTCAACATTGGAATCAAAACATGCAAAAAAGCATAAAATTCTGGTTTGGATAAACTCTGATTTTGAAGTTGTTGTCTAAACAATGATTCCATTTACACGTGAGTACTGGGAATCATTTTTGTTTCCCTCTATGCTACTTTACAAATATTTTTTTCTTCACAAATATGGAGAAACAAATTCTGGATGCATTATTGTGAAACAAAAAGTTCAACAAGCTTTTATTGCTCAACAAAACCGCCTGTATTATATGTTTAAACTTTGCAGTAATAGAGGATCCTGGGTCTGTGTGTTTATACAAGTGCTACAGGTCCTTTTCTAGTAAGGTGTGTGTGTACACGTATAAGCATATGGATGCACATGGATGAATTAATCTATTTCTTTATTCATATATATTATGGCATTTGTTTTTTAGTTCTTCATGGTATTTAAGTTCTTAAACAGACGAACTTGGACATGATTGTGAACAACATATCCATTATTCTATAGGTAAATTATACTTGATAAGTATAATCAGCAAATAAGGCACTGCAAATGATAAACATGTTCCCTTCTCATGGCACATTCATTTAGCACACCCATCACCACCAATCTGATGTTTTGATCTTTATTTTGGTTCTTACACAACAGCTTTCTTAATATTTCAGCTACTGACCATCACAAACATCATTCTGCTCTGCAAGTGATTCTCATAGAATTCAGTTATTTAATAAAGTTTCTGTTTAAATTATGCTATTTTATTATGAGCAAGATATTATACTCACTAAACTTTTCAAAAAAATCCCTTCTGATATATGTTCTTTCTTGAAAATTAGCAATCTTTCACAGAACTTTTTATGAAGTTAATGTTTGACTATATATATTCAGCATAACATTCATTGCTTCAAAACAAGCACTATTAATTCTAATAATTACAGGACAAACAAAACTGGAACCAAAAGATGAAATCATCTGCACAAGCGGCACAGCATCAATAACTAGATTTTGTTCTTCACATTGTTTTTGCCTGCACATATACTACAGGCAGAGACATCTTGATGCATCTTTATGCAAGTCAATTTGGTACTGAAATTACAGTTTTCTGTACCTAGTAGTACACTGGTCACTTGAAAGGCATGCAGATGCTTCTTAGCAGTTGCCATTACTTTCATTTATGTCATGTCCTTTTCACTTTCATAATTTCTCAGTATAAATTCGTCCTACTTAAGCAGGCTATGCACGTGCAGGTGTTAAAAAATGAGTATAAGGGTGATGGAGGACAACTGGTTTCTTTTGTAATTGAGGGGCTTTCAATGCAAACCTTCAGTTGTTACAGCAAGCTTCAATTAATGAAAGTGTCATCAAAGCCATATTTCTCCACTATAATACAGTTATCTCCATTAAACATGTCTAAATGTCCCTTTCTCAACAAGTGACACAGCTGCACTTATAAACTATATGAATAGTATTAAATTAAAAATATTGTAAGTCTCTGATATGAAAACTCCTCCTAAAACCTCATTATAAATTAATATTTTTCTGAAAAGCATTAAAGTTCACTCTGAAAGCATTTGATACTTTACTTATAAACTACATTGATTAATAAATTGGACTAAGACAATGAAGATGGTTTTTACCTGTGAAATTGGAACCAACATTATCGCTATGTTGTGTGAAAAAAATGTATATTAGTTTTTTCAATCAATTATTTATGGCAGATAATATTTAAATAATTAGCTGTATATAAGGTGTATATTTCTACAGGGCATCTAATCTTTTTTCCTCCCCTGCAACTTTCTTCTCACACATACAACACAGAAATTTATTTCCTCACATTCATTAATTGATTAGGAGAAGACATAAAATGTACGATTACAGCATCTCTTGATGTCAAAATGAAAGGCAGAACTATGGATCTATAATGCATGTGTCTGAGGTTGAGACCTTACACAAATATAATACCTTATAGAAGTCTACAAAATAGCTCATTACTGATCAGTGGCACCTGTAATAACTGCTTCCTGGGACAGAAAGAGTGAATGTACATAAATTTATTAACCTATGTGATGACTATCTTACAGCTTTAATACCTGTAAAAAGTAATACATTCCGAAAAGAAAAGAAGTAGTGGCTCATTCTGTAGTGTTGCTCTATATATCTTTCTTTTCAATGTGAACTTTGGGAAAGACGTTAAAAATTATAGTATTTTCATAGAATAATAAGGTTTAACCTCACTGGTGTGCTAATGGTGTAACCTTTAAAAGAAGATTTAAATATATTTGAAAGAGCTGAATGAAAAGGTAACTCCATAAGATAGATTATAAGACTTTTGGCTGTAGTTTTTTCATGAGAAATTAGCAAAAATAAACAGAAATAAGTGCAGATAAAATAAGGGCCACAATACTTTTATAAATATAGATTTCTTTCACTCACTAGCATTTTCAAACTAGCACAGGGCGAATACATGTTCTGGAAGACTTCAAGAAGAAGTCGTATCTCCTGGATTACATTGACTGAAACTCTAAGTATACTGAATATATTCAAGACACACTTTTATCTTGCATTTTTAATTTAATTAGCTTTGTTTGAACATTCGTCCACTAAAAGACACAGTTAAATAACATTAAGACTGTAAATTAAACCAGAAAACAAGAAAATTAGGACTCGGCAGTACCAAAGCTTTGAGTAAATCTAGTTCCCAAGTTTCTCCATTATATCCAATAGGTGGATGATCCTTTGGAATAAGATCAAACTCTAAAAAATGTGGTCTATGCTGATGGCACGGAGCGAAAATTTCTGTTTCCTAAGAATATTGCTATACTCAGGTGTTCTTTCCCCAGAAAAAATAATAATAATAATAATAACAATAACAACAACAAAAACAACAACAACAGTAATAATAATACCACAAATAAACAAACAAAAACCCAAATAAAGAAACAAAAAAAAGCCAGTCTAGAAATATTTGCAAGTCAATTATCCCCAAAGGTTTCCAATCACATTGAAGGTATCAAAAATTTTACTTCCATTAGCTTGAAATTTTCCTCTATTTCAGTTTTGACCTTTTAAGTTTTTTTAATTTGTTTGGAACAGGTTGCCCAGAGAGGTTGTGTAGTCTCCATCCCTGAAAGCTTTTAAGACTTGACTGGATAAAACCCTGAGCAAACCTGGTCTGATCTCAGAGTTGACCCTGCTTTGAGTAGGAAGTTGGATTAGAGACTTCCTGAGGTTTCTTCCAACCCGAATTATCCTGTGATTCTATGACCCTTTCCTATGAAGTTCTAAACATAAATTCATTTCAAACACGAAATTGAATTTTTCATATTGGATGTCGTAATAATTAAATCTTCCCACACTTCACTGATTCTTTCATCAAAATCCTAAATTAGATTTCTCAAAAAAACCCAACTCTATAAATCTTTATTTACAGGAAAAGCAACAAATGGAAGTCACTAGACTACCTTAAGTGACATTGAACCCTGACCAACTTTCATTTTGACTACTTGCATTTTGCCCCAAGTGGTTTGTAAAATCTTGGCTGGTAGTTTAGAACTAAAATTCAGGTAGTTTCTATTCTACACAGTTACTGTTTTGTCTCAAATAGAAACCTAAAACTTCACAAAGATTGTCAGCCTCAGGGATCAGCAAATAACAAGCACACAGTGTTATTTCTTTTTGTTTTTTCTTACTTACTAGCTCAAGAGCTCTTTCTGACTTTATGAATGGAACAGATTATTTCTTGATTATTGAATTCACTTGTTTTCAGTATTTTTTCCTCTGGACTCATTGCTCATTTTCCAGTACACAAATGAGCTCTAGCCATTCATCTTGATATACACTCTGGAAGTAGAAACAAAGCAGCAGTTCAACTTTCAGAATGAATAAAACACAGGGAAAAACAGTAACGGTATTCCAAAAATAGTAATTGTTAAAGTTACACAATTGTTTTCACTTTTATATTTGTACAATCCTGAAGAATCAGGATGTAAAACTGTCAAGCTTTGCTATGTTTCTAAGAATTCCAGAAGAAATCAGTGACTTTCGGTGCGGTCCAGAAAAATAAAATAAAGTAGAAACATCTGAGAGCTTTGGAGTTGTAATACTAAATATCATATAATTTATCAGTATTTGATATTAGATGTGGGTTAGGCACGTGAGACCAAAAGCAGCCGTCAGCTCAGTAACAATAGTGCTATAATCAAATTCCTACAGTAAAAGCTCCTTGCATATATTTTCACCATTTGGCCAACTCTGTTTTTGAAGGGCATTTTCACCCTTTGGGAAAGTTTTCCCAAACCCCACTTTCTAGGCATTTCTGGAAGGTTAGGACCATTTTCAGAAAACTTGTGGTTTCTCACTGCTTCCAGCTAAGTTTCTGATTTTGCATTCTTCATTCAAATACTGTATGTACTCCAAGTATAATTAAAGGGTTAGAGATAACAAAAGAGAGAAAATAATTGAAAACATATGATATATATATATAGTAGTTTGTTGGTTTTTTTAAATACAGTTAACCTGAAATGATTGCATAATGACTTACTCAATATTATTTCTTGGACACAAATTTTGGATTTATAGATTGTTATATATATGTGTGTGCGTGTGTATATATATATATAATGAATCTACACAGAATACTACTGTGGTGACAACTCAGCAGTTCTTTCCTACTTAAAGCAGATATTTTCATAAAAAGAATTTTTCCTATATAGTGCACCTTGAAACATGGACCAGAACCTAATTATACAGACTACAGTGATAATGTATTAAAAGATAGTAAAAAGGCTAATAAAAAGGACTATAAAAAGAGTAGTAAAAATATACATATATAGAATACGTATCTAGGTGAGAATTTCATGTTAAATATTTCCTTTCTTTTCTTTCCACGTATCTGCTATTTCATCAGCTTTGGTGGGTTGAAATGTGATATAGTAATTTTATATGCTACCATTGTAAAATAAAAAAAATGATTGTGCCTAATTGATATTATTTTTCTCAGGCTGTAAGTTGTAAAGACAGTTCCAATGAAAAATATAACAAACAGTTAAAAAAAAAAGGCAGGAAATTTGTTATCTGTGAACTGTGTTAATCAAAAGGAAAGTAAAGATTGATGCATCATCATATATTGGAGCCCTGTGAAAAACAAGGCAAAAAACCCCAAAAAATCCCCAAACCAAAGAGCTCCTGAATATTCTTTCTATAGCTGTTAGAATAAATTGCAACTTATTTACATTCAGACTGTATGATATGGGCTTTATTGAAAATATTTGTGCACTCAAGTGTTTCTCTGTTATAACGTCTGTCTAGCTGACCATCATACTTGCAGAGATAATTTACATGTGTGGTCTTATATGTTTTCTTTGTTCTGCAATGACCCCTTGTCACGTCCCGCTCTCAGGAAAGAGAGGGGTAAGTGACTTCAGATTCATAAATCTCCAACAGCGCGGACTAAGGTGAGATTAATCTCAAGGTCCATATACAAACATTTACTAGTTTCCCAAAAAGTATAGGTCTTAACAAGTCTGAGATAATTGGTTAGGCATATAATAAATTATGGCAAGGGGTGAGGTATGCATTGTGTTACTTAACAACAGGTATACAACAACTTAGGGCAAGCGGTACTTTAGGTCATTACTTAGCATGTTACTTATACAACAACTTATGGCAAGTGGTACTTAAGGTTGTTACTTAACAACTCTAAGAGAAAAGAGACACCGAGGGATAGAAAAAGGAAAAGACAGAGAAAAAGATGAAGAGATCACCGGTCCTGGTTCCAGTGTCTTTTTCAGGGAATCTTCCCAGGCATAATCTTTCTTCAGAAAAATCTTCCCGGGTACGGTCTTCTTTCTTGGGAAAAGTCTTCCTAGGCATGGTCATCTTTCTTCTCCTTTTTTTTCCTTTGTTCCCCCCCAGGGGCACATACTTTCCCCTTTTATGTTTGCTGAATTTGCATGGTCCACCCCCCTTGCCAAGGACACTGTCATCTCAGGTTTCTCCCTTCTCTCAGGTGACATGTAGCATGATTTGGGTGGAGAGACGAGTGCCATAGTCATGTAGGTTTAGCATGATCTCAATAATCTTCATTAGCATATACAGGGATGTTCACCTTCATATGCATTTCACAGATAATGAAGCAAAAGTCACTTACCGGACACAATGGCCTCAAGAAGAGAGAACTGGCAAGCTCACCACATGAGTGGCAAAACTATCTTGTCTTGNGGGGTGGGGGCGGGGGTAATTACTCCAAATCAGTTCCAACAAAGTAATTCCATTGATTATAAAAATAACTGAGTTTGGTCCATAATACTTGGCTACAATTTTAAGTTATGCATAAGATGAGGAACACTATGGTCTAATGCCCTCATGACTTGCATTCAGGGTTTTTTGTGTAGTTAAGATGCTGCACATCTTTGAATAAATCAGCCAGGATTTAAACACAGTTTTTTCCATCTGAAAACCAAAACCCATGTTCCATTCCCAAGGTAAAAGCAAGAATTAAA
>VWZL01000114.1:519138-769994 GCA_013396915.1 Stercorarius parasiticus | reverse complement strand
GGAAAGGGAAAGGGAAAGGGAAAGGAGTAGTGTTAAAAATCAAAATCTACCACTTGTCTTAGTCACACTTAGCTTTTCACAAATAGACAGGCAATTCTATTTTAAAATAACAATTAAATGCCAAAATAAAATAATAGTGTTACTTTTCAAGGACAACAAGAATGTGAAGAAGCACATATCTGCCTCTTAAGATAAGGAGAAATCCCTGAGGCTATAAGGATTTGCAAACTATCTGATAATGCTTTTCTAAGCCTCCAAGATGTTTATGTATATTAAGGCAACTTCTTGACAAATGTCTGAAATGGATAGTTTAACACACTTGAACCACCGCACATATCAAAGAAGTAGTGACAGTTAACCCAATTCCAGTGGGTATATTAGGAAAAAGGTAACCACACAGAATGTTTACACAAGATATGGCTCAGGACATTGTTTGGGGCAGCAGTGTTCCAGAAACATGTATGAAGAGTGAAGACTTTCAGGGTTAGAATGTTGACATGTTTTATATGCAGTCTTAGTATGATTTTGTAGTACAGTGACCAAATTATATGAGGATTAACAACTTGAGGTAAATCCAGAACCAATAAATTGCTAATGAACTTCTGAGCACCTATAATATGTGCTAAGCTGGTGATGATTGACAGCTACAGGAAGAAAGATTTGCTGTAATATAATGATTATTCCAAGCAGAGAAAAATCCTAAGTATCCTTTTTTTGAATTGCAGAAGTAAAAAACAAAACAAAACAAAACATAACAAAACACAAAACAACACACACACCACCCAGCCATCACCCCCCTCTTTTTATTTATGGTATTCATTAAAACCAGGAAAGAAATCAGAACTTTCTTCAAGAGTGAAGATTGTTTAGAAAAATCTGTTGAAAATGATATGTTAACATTGCCTTTATTTCAAAGGCCAGTAGTCAGTAAATAATAAAAAATAAATTAAAAAAATTGTTGATACTGTTGTAAAGATCAAGGAAAACTGATGAAAGAATTTTTGAAAGACTCTTTAATATTATTATATCAGGTGAAACAGTTTTGGGCTTTTTTACCTGGAAAAACAGTGTGCTTGCTGGAATTTAAATAATTCCTGGGAGGGACCAAGCCCTTCTGTCACCATATCACAGAAATTGAGAGATTCCCTTGTGGTATCCAACTTCTGCATTACGTTCACTATTCAAACAAAACAACATGATTTTAAAATGAAGAGGTAGGTCTCAGAACAGTGTTTATTTTCAAGAATTTGAAATACAGGGCTCTGTGCTGAAAGAGAAGAGAAACATTTGGAGAGCTTCATATAAATGCCAAATACCTTTACCATACATCACTTAATTTGCAATACTGTCACTTACCTGTGTACTACATGAAAGGGACAGGCAAGTAGGTAGATGACTTGTTCTGTAGAGCGAACTTAGAGCATCAAAACGGAATGACTGAACAAAAACATGTGATCTTCAATCTGGTTGAAATATAGAAAGCAAAGAGACACATAAGAAAGCCTTAATAAAATAAATTATCTCCCATTAGAAGCCAGTAGCTGGGCAGAGGCTCTAAACAAACTATGCAAGCTAAATTTTATAAGTGTTCATGCCCACCACTCTGACAGAAGCCCAAAGGGGAGCAGATCTGTTTGAATAACAGGAAATGTTTAATTCTGAGATGGGATAAGAACTCAAGACAGGATAAAAGATAAGGAAAGTAATAATGACAACACAATCATTGTGTGAACAAAGTTAGTGAAGTTAAAAACTAATTCTAAGGTAACTGACAACAGCTGTTATCTGGAAAAATAATTTGGAGATATTCTGGAGTTGAAGCATAGGAAAGCCAGGAAAGAAAGTTTTTGGTTAAATGCAACCTCAGGTCTTACCAGTCTAGTATTTTCTCTCCAAATTTTGCCAGTGCTATTGAAGCAAAAGGAACAACCACCTACATACAAATGAATCTTCATTTAAATGATCATGCCTTCCTTGTGAAAATTATCCACACAAAAAATTGCTTGTTTTATAGTTTTGGGGGTGGGGGTTGAGTGGGTGTGAGCTTTCTTTAGTACTGTCGTAGAACTTGCGATTGTCAATCCGTCTTTGCCATTTGACTAGCTTTTGCTGTGGTGAGTTTATACCAAGAATCAATATCTATTCCTGTCAAACTGTGTAATTTCATGACAGTTGGCTTTGGTACTCCTGGATCTACTTTGTGAATTCTGTGCAGCTGAGATGTAATTATTCTTACTTGGGGGGGAAGAGGAAAGCAACATTTTTAAAATGTGATTCTTGACTATAATTAAAAATTATATCCAGGAAAGGAGGAAAACAAAACTTTGTACTGAAGCTATTTTTACAGAAGGCGATAGACAATCATCTATCAGGAATGGCATAAACATAGCTTGATCCTGCCCTGTGGCAATGGGGTGCAATCTGGAGGTTGCACAGGTTCTAATCCTGTTTTCTATGATTCTCGGGAGATCTCCAGAATAAATAGATGAACTGTTGCCTTGGAAAATATCTTAGAAGTAAGCATAGGGTCTGCTACAATTTGAACAATGGATTGCTCAGCAAGGAAAGCTATGTTTCAGAAGTCAGAAAATACACTTGTAATGTGAGAATTGGAAGAATTCAATCTGAGTTTGGAAGACTATCATAACAGAGAACAACAAATGTACATGCGGGCTTGCTATCCAGAAAGGCTGAGATTGAAATATTCAGAAAATAAATTACTTTCTGGTTCAAAAAAAAAAAAAAAGATAAACTATGAGGCAGGGCATGGGAGAAACTAATAGGAAGGCAAATTTAAAAATGGAAATATAACAATGGAAATGTTTTTATCAAATGTGGAGGAAGAAAAATAGACATGTGCCTAAAATGAACAGATCACATAATCTCTACGCCAGATCTGTTACCACGTATTACTTCTGTATCTTTACCTCTCCGTTGGCTATTTTACGCACTGATATGGATAATGCTTTGATTCTTAGTATCCTTAGTGGTAAGAAAATACAAAACAACAGTTCATTGGTTTACTAATTATACCTTAACAACTGACATTAAATTTATGCCAAGACTGTAAACTGTTGGTGGCAACAGTCTATCCTGTATAGAGAATACAGGACAATGGGCAGTCTTTGATCAGAAGTAGAGGAAATGATCTTTCCCTAGGACTATTGATAACAACAGGAAGTATTAGCTTTCCCAAACATCCCTCTGAGGAAGAAGCCAGAGCTTAGAGAAAATAGATTCTGAGGGATTCTAGTCTAGATTGTTCTCTTGGATTTCAATGAGAATGAGTAAATTACGGACATATTTTTAAATAAAACATTTTCCCTGTGAAATTTCTTGTCATCTTCAGTGTAGTTTTTCCGAAAAGGAAAGTGTAATGAAGCTTCTCAGTAGGATTTTATTTTTCCCTTTTCCTCACTCCTAATGTTTTAAGCATTTCTAAAAATTTATTCCTTCTAAACTGCTAATTATGAAGCTTTAGAACCAATAATATCACTTTCTTGTGGCAACCATATCTGTCATTTGTGGTTGATAAAATTTCACACGCATTGTTAACTTTAAGTATACTTTTTAGCAGCTTTAATTTCAGGAATAATTTAAGATGTGGGATGTTTCGTGAGAATGTTTTAGATACCAGAAAAATCTACCACACACGGAGTTCCTTTTGGGAATACAAAGGTTTGTGATTTTTCATGCTGTTTGGAGTCACATGTAAATTCTGAGTGAAGTGGCACAACAGCACCTCCCCATAACCCTTCTCCCGGTTTACATTGCAGCTGTCCACAGCCCTGTTCATATATGATATATTTAACAGTCATGAGATGAAATGTTCATGGACAAGGCATGGATGCCAAGTCTTGCCACCTCCTAAGTGAGCTCCCTGTCTCCTGAGCTGCTCCTAACCATAGGAATTAATACTTTTCTTACCTGCTCTCTCTTGGTTGGATGAGATTTTATTTATCTCATACAAAATAGAAGAGGTTCAACAGAAAAGAGTAAGAACTCCCTGAACTATTCATAACCTGATAATTACAGGAATTGCTGGACCAGGTACGTTTGGCTCCCCTCAGACCACAATCTGCCTCACACAGAAAGTCAGTAAGATAGCCGTTCAAAAATATATTTTGTCTCTTCCTAAATTTAAGAATGGGTAAAATGTAAAGCTTTATTCACCATTTTTTGCTTTGACCAGACTTCCAGGACTCAGTCAATCTCCAAAAAATACCAGGGTTTAGGTTACATTTGAGTTACAAATCACCCTGCCTCCACCTGCTTCAGAAGGGAATCCCACCTGTGAGTTTTGCCATATAAGGTTCTTTGCCAGATGTCAATAGATACCAAAAGACAAACTTCAAAATAATTATAACATTTAATTATGATCACTCTATCTATAAAAAGCAAAGGACTATGACAAAAGAAACCAAATACCTTGCATCTCTTATTTCAGTTAAAATTGCTTCTAAATTGCTCTCCATAGAGGGTTTCTAGTAGCCAGATCATTGTAAGAGTGAATCTTCTTTGATGTAGGCTTTCTTCTCCAGGTAAGTTAAAACTAAATATGTTATAGCAAAAATCAATAAACAACTGTGTCCCAATATCTCATAGTTTGGTAACGGGATTTTATGGAGAACATAATGAAATTTGTGAAATTTGTCAGAGATCACTATAAGCATTAAGGAAGCAGGGGAAGAGTTTCTGATCAAAATGAGCACTCAAATCTTACAAAACTCAAGCAAACGTTGAACTCAGGTATTTCAAATGGGTATGAAAGAATCCATCTTAAGGCATCTAATTAATATTGAGAATCTTCATTTCCTAAGTATATATCATTCTCACCTCTCTTTGTTTACCCAATCCTCCTCTCCAGAAATATGAAATGTAAGTATGTAGGAAAATCTTTTAATAAACCATAAAAACATTTCAATATACATGAAGTGATTGTATAGAAATAAATTATAAAACCTCTTTCATATTATTAGTTAGTACCTCAGAAAATGTAATTTCACAGTGATAATAAGGGTCTGAAGTAGATGGTTGATTCTTTTGAAGTTATTTTGGGGATTCTTTTTCAGCTGCCCAGTTGCTTGCTGAAAAGAATGAACTTAGGAGGGAGACTTTTATTAATAAAAGTGCTGCATAGAAAGTTCTGTTGAGTGTTGCCTTCCGAAACTGAGATGCTATCAGACAGCGGTTGCTGACTTACTATAGTGGCATTTTATATTATTCTCTTGTAATAGCTAGCAAAGAGAGGCACAGCTATTTTAGGTCTCAGCTATTTTCAATATCAGCTGCATTATCTTTTCATTTTCCCAGCGTAGATTTCTCCAGCATCCTTAGCTTATAAAATAAGCTTATTGTCCTTAACTTACAGATATGAAATCTGTTTATATACAAGAAATAAAATTGTTGGGTTTTTTTTGTTTTCTTTTGTGTTTTTCGTCTTGTTTGGTAGACATACTGTCTTTGTTTTTGTGACAGGAAAGTCACAGAAGTATTTTTGAAAACAGACTTTTCATTTTTCACTCTTCTTTTGACTTTCTGAGGTGTCCTGATAGTTTCTATTCTGTTTGATAGTCATTGAATTTCTATTTTAAGAGTTTTTAAACACCCTGAAAGCCTTTGGTATATTTTGGACTTGAAAAAAATGTTAAATAGTTCCTTTAAAAGGTAATGTTTCAGTGATCTTTAAAGAAAGATATATGTCTTTCTGATTGTGTCTGACAAGTTTAAATCCTGTAGAGCGTATAACCACTGCTGTCTGCATTGTGAATGGCAGCAGTCTGTAATTAAACTATTTGTTTGTATTCATTGCAAAACTTCACGTGAGTGTATAATTCCTGGATGATAAGAATGGTTTTCCACTGACAAGATAATTAAGTTCCACTTACAACACAACTATGTAACTACTTTTCCTTCTCGCATACCACTTTGGACTTTACTTCAGCTAAGTAGATTACAGGTGATTTCGAATCTGTTCAAGCCATCATAAGTTAACTGAAACTTTTGGTTTGTGCTTCCAGTTTTCAATAGATAGTTTTGTTCAGTTTGGGTTGGGTTGGGCTTTGTGTGTGTGTGTTAGCTGCTGAAGTGCCTTTTTACAGAAGTGAGAATTTTGCTATAGAATGCATTTAGATGAAGGTCCCAACCACTTCATTTACACCTCAATTGCGTTTTTATCACCACTTCCTTCATGCCTGGCATATTTGCTCTTCTAACATAATCAGTGTCTGGTGTATATCTTATGCAACCCAATGAATTTCATGGTCTTTTTGAAGCAATTTGGTGGAAGAGATTCAATTTTTTAATGTGGTAACTACATACAGACCAGCTATCTGACACCTACAGTAGAGACATTGAATTGTTACCCTGCAGACATTCATTCTCCTTGACAAATTAAATAATTTTTCTCCCAGAATCTCACTTAAGTATATTCCAAAAAACATCTTCTTTTGGATGACCAAAGTTCATTTTATCAACTTGGACTGTATCAAATCACTTCTAAATAGGCAATTTTTACACCAAAGACAGCAAATAATCATTACTGGTGATGTCATCTGGAATATGAGATCTGGGTAGCATATTATTTCTGGGTTTTTTGAGATAAATAAATACTAAGACCAAACTTTTCACTACTTCCTGAAAAATTGTCCAAGAAGACTGGGAGAGCAGTCTCCCTGTGGACAAAGATTTCCTGTAAAAAACTAGAAATAAAATGACACTGAGGCTATGCTTCAGAAGCCTAGAGCTAGAATCTGATTGATGAAAACTAGAATTTACCATTCATCCAAAAATATAGGTAGGTACAATCCTTTAACTAAGAAAAGGAATTTCCAGATATTACAAAATGAAATTAAAAATAAATATGTTTGTGAGAAGATGATCCTTTTAAACTCCATTATAAAAGTAATGAATTAATTCATTTTAATTAAGAGGTTAAATAGACCAATTATTTTTCTGGTTAATTGATTATCCTAATTAATATTCATATTTTGAGGATGGACACTTTAAAGAATCTCTAAAAATTATATGCTTTTTGTCAGATTTGCCCTTTATATTAATTTGATGAATATTAAGATCAAGTACGTTTCATTGCTTTTATTTTTCTTTGAAAAGAGACGTGAATACATCTGTTTTATAATTTTTTTATGACATTTTATAATAAAATTTCAGTGTCAGTCCTTTATTTTTTCATGTTGCGTAGATAATATTCTTATACTTTCTAAGAATCAGGATGCCTTTAAGAGATTAATATTTTCTATAATGCATGTTTTGTACAAAATTTTTATATAAAGTGCTAACTCATGAAAGAAACCGACAAACTTAGAAGTTTGCTCAGATTTTTTAATAAGATGGCCATAGACTCATGATCTTTTCTGTGTCATTGATTTAGAGATTACAAGTAAAGAGAAGCGAAACAACTGGGACAACAGCATGATGCAGGAACTAGGATACAAATGCTATTTTGATTGAGCATTAAGAGTAAAGGGTCTATACAGTCAACAAAGAAATGGTAAAAATACAGAAAAAAGCAAAATACTTCACACCTTGGCTTTTATAAAATCTCAGTTTAGTCTCTGCATTAATTCATATTAAAGCTGTACTAGTTTGAGAGTCTCTTTCTGTTCTGTAAGTAAATAATATGTATCATAAGTGTTAAATGAGTAGTGTCAAATATGAATTCTGGAGATCACATTTATTTCAGTACTCTAAACTGGACTCTCAGGGGAGGCTACCTTAGAAAAAAACGTATGCTCAGTGTTTTTCTGGTCCTTTGCCTGAAGACTTTGTCTGTAATTGCTTAAATTAACCTGAATTCCATGTAAGGCCTATGTTATCTGAAAGTCCTGCTTTTCAAGTTATATCTTATTACTTTACCTGTGGGTTATGAACACTTTTGTTGTCAGAAGGTTGTGTTCTGGGACAATACTATCTTTTTTTCTATAACTATTTGGCAGTGTGCCCTTTACCAGCCTTATTCAGGAATCAAGTCAGAAAGCACGTTATTGCTTACAAATCTGTTGAGTTCTGGCAATATAAAATCAGTTGTCATACTGGCAGCACTATAGTATGTTTTTGATCCTCCTTGTCCATCGGTATATAAAAGAATCTTCCTTTTCTTCCTTCCAAAAGAAGGTGAAAACAAATTTTCAGTCAGAGCTTTGGTATATTTTGCCATACCTACACTTTCAGCCTAACTCAAATCATC
The DNA here is from genome assembly GCA_013396915.1 of Stercorarius parasiticus. Taxonomy (NCBI): domain Eukaryota; kingdom Metazoa; phylum Chordata; class Aves; order Charadriiformes; family Stercorariidae; genus Stercorarius; species Stercorarius parasiticus. The sequence continues at coordinate 761,788 of VWZL01000114.1, read as the reverse complement.
CAAGAGGCTGCTTTAGTTTCTGACAGGTGGTTCAATTCCACAAGAACTGTTGTTCATTAGGGATATTGAGAATATAGTCCATTCCAGACATTTTTGGTTTCTGCAGAGACTGAGGGTACAAAAGCCAGTTGTAATTAATCTATGGTTCTTTGACAGATCTCTCATTCTGGGAGAATTCTCACCACAGGATTTATGAGATATTTCAGTTTTTCATCAACTGCCTGAACCATCAGAAATGACCAGAACATATCAGAGAATATAACCATAAACACTGATTGTAGCCCTTTGCCCTTTTCAATTTAGTACCTTCAGGAAACAGACTGAAACGATTGATATCACCATACTGAACAACCAGGTTAGGGTAAACCTTAGCAACTGATTATATAGAAGTAATACATAAATTAAACTAGTCTTCATTTAATTATGTAATTTAAACTATTATTCCTTTAATGGAAGGTGCATAATCATGGATTTCTTGTATTTAAGAAATAGGGTTAAAAATAATAGGGGTACTCACATTGTCATATTTGAATAATAAATTTAATGGTTAATTTCTGATTATTTTTTCCTTTATATTAAAAAAATACCACCCACAACAGTATATTTTAATTTTTACCGGTAAAATACAATTTCATCTGTATCAGCGATGTAGCTATCAAAATAGAAAATTCCTAACAATATCTGCATATCTTTGAAAGAAGAGAAGAGAAGAGAAGAGAAGAGAAGAGAAGAGAAGAGAAGAGAAGAGAAGAGAAGAGAATAATTTCAGTTGGAAGGGGCCTGCAACAATCATCTAGTCCAACCACCTGACCAACTTAGGGCTGACCAAAAGTTAAAGCATGTTATTAAGGGCATTGTCCAAATGTCTCTTAAATGCTGACACTCGGGTCATCAACCACCTCTCTAGGAAGCCTGTTCCAGTATTTGACCACCCTCTTGGTAAAGAAATGCCTCCTCATGTCCAGTCTGAACCTCCCCTGGTGCAGCTTTGAATCATTCCCACACGTCCTGTCACTGAATACCAGGGAGAAGAGATCAGCACCTCCCTCTCCACTTCACCTCCTCAGGAAGCTGTACAGAGCAATGAGGTCATCCCTCAGCATCCTTTTCTCCAAACTAGGCAAACAATGTCTTCACTATAATGAACCATCTAAAGTGGCAATTGTTCTGCAGTTACTTGACAGTACACATTTAAAAAATTCTAAATTTGGGGTAGGATTAATCCCTCATACCTTTAGCCATCTAAAGTTTTGTGTCCAGGCTACAGTAATTGTTTAGGCTATCTCTATAGTCGAAGGAGAAAAAAGGCATGTTGAGAAACAGAACTGTCTCCCAGGACAAGCAACTTCCTGAAAGTGTCTGTGCCTGTCCCTCTCCACTGACTTCAGAGGAACTCTAAACAACGCAGGAGAAACTTGAGGCATGATTCTATTTCCCATACACAGGTGAGCAGGAAAAACTTCTATATTTCCTTTGGTGTCTAATACATCTACATCCAATGCTCACACACAGATTTATCAGCTGGAAGCTATGAAAACTGCCCAAAGGCACCTGAAACCTCACTAGATGACCAATTTACAAGTAACTGAATTATATCTTTCCACTCTTACTAGTAGTGCCACCAAATTAACAAAACTGCTGAATGTGACTTTTGCATCCAAATGGAGTCAAAGAGGGAAGCAGAAATTGCTCAAGAAACAAAAAATATTGTTTGAATAACTATCCTTAGTTTGCTTGGACCTTTCACCTCCTATTCTCTCCTTTCCTTTCCACAATTCCTTTGTGTTTCACCTCTTGGTGTGTCATAAAATTAATTAGTTTAAATTTACACGCACAGTCCAAGCAAACTATTCAGAGGACCTGCTACTTTGGTCTGGTTAATCCAGGCAATGTCTACAGCACAATGGTGCCTCTACTTTGATTTATAGAGTTCTGTAAGCATTCTTGCTTGGCAGAATAAGCCTAGTTTCATGAGTTAGATGTCTACCCAAAGCCTTCTGCTTTGTTGTGATTCAGATTTGACCATAAAAGTCTGTCAGAGAAACCAGATCTTTCAAACATAGTGTGCAGTTTAAGCAGAAGCATTTTGCAGCCATTAAAAGGCATACTAAGGCATAATTAATATTTTTGTATATTTATCCCAGACACAAGCTTATTTAAGTAGAATAATTAGCAAGATAATAGAAACATTTTGTAACTGTACTGGTTTTGGTTGGGATACAGTTAATTTTCTTCATAGTAGCTTGTATGGGGCTATGTTTTGGACTTGTGATGAGAACAGTGTTGCTAACACAGGGATGTTTTCATTATTGCTGAGCAGTGCTTGCACAACTTCAAGGCCTTTTCTGCTTCTCACGCTGTCCAACTAGCGAGTAGGCTGGGAGTGCACAGGGAGTTGGGAAGGGACACAGCTGGGACAGCTGACCCCAACTGACCAAAGGGGTATCCCACACCATATAACGTGCTCAGCTACAAAAGCTGGGGGAAGAAGGAGGAATGGAGGGGACATTTGGAGTTACAGTATTTGACTTACCAACTAATGGTTACACGTATGGAGCCCTGCTTTACTGGAAATGTCTGAACACCTGCCTGACAATGGGAAGAAGCGAATGAATTCCTTATTTTGCTTTGCTTGCAAGCACAGCTTTTGCTTTCCCTATTAAATTGTCTTTATCCTTCCATTTCTCTCCTCTGTCCTTCTGTGTGGGGAGTGAGCAAGCTGCTGTGTGGTGCTTAACTGCCTATTGGGGTTAAACCATGAAAAATAGTTTTAACAGCATAATATTTTGTAACACAACTGAGAATAAATAAATAATTAATCTGTACCACAAAAGAATGAATTTGGGATAGTTGTGCAAATGGTGTACAGGTTGACTTGCAAGTAGTAATTTGTGCAAGATAAGATACAAAGGATAAAGAATAGGTAGGAAAGGTATCTGTGTAAACCAGATTTATCCTGCAGATTAAGCAGGAAAGATATCTGGCGAAACCAGAACTAGTTCTGGTCCTAAAAATAGGATGAACTGTATCACAGCAGATTAAATCACACTTTTTCTTCTGGTGAGTGGGCAGAGGAACATAAAGCACAAAGGATAAGCAATGAAAAACCGGGAAGAAATAAGCTGCCCATGTCAAAGAGCTCCGAATTCATCTCAAACCTGTGAGACTAAGACCATCAAGAGCCATTAATACCACATATATATGGCTTTAGCTCCATGATATTGAATATTCCAAGGTAATGTAGAATAAGCTTATTATGAACTCATCATTTGAATATGTAATGATAATGGCTGATCAAGATCCAGACTGACAATACCTATTGTTAATGAATTGTCAATCCAGTAAACTCTCATTTTGAAGAATGAAAACAGAATGATTTATCAGTCTTTTAAAGACATCAATTCAGTCAACACAAAAGCTTCTAAATCCCTGACTTCCATATATGTATATTCAGTGCAATAAGTGTGAAGAGAGCTAAACTGTTCAGAAACCATATTACAAATATATATAAAAAAAATATAAAAAATATATATAAAAATATATATATACTTATTCTTCATGAAAATGACAGCTGACAGTACAGGCATGCCTTGATTTTTTTACAGTAGCCCAGTTATGTGATAAAGGTTTTCATTATACATAGATTTTCTATCAAATATAATCTTGAAATAAATAGGGACAAACTAGAGGGTGTTTCCATCACTAAGCTCATCTCTTGCAGAAGCCAATTCATTATTCAAGTGACTATTGTCAAAAAAGAGAATTTCTATTATCAAGCTTCAAACATAATTCCTTGCTGTTTCAAAGGAACTTTTGCCCTTCAAACAGTTTTAACTACTAAATGTTACCTCTCTAATATATTCTAAGAATACACGACTAGATCAAGTAGTCTATACAATATCAAAGTCTTAGAGTAGTAGAAGACAAACTAAATCATTTTTGTCCTTATGAATGTTTAATAGGTACAACAGTACTACTTTGGATAATGTATCCGAGATTGTAGAAGGGTCTAAAAACAAAAGAGTCAATAAAAACACACATGCCTCTGTAGGAATTGAAAGCATTAGTTTAGACACCTACTTAGCTGGGCAGAAAAACAGAAAGGAAGGAGAAAATAATTATTATGAAAGAAGAAAAAGGACTCCTCTCACACATAGCATTGAAGTTTTCAATTGGACAGTAGGGAAATTATAGATCTAACATGCCTGATATGACAGCTGTTCACCAGGTGGTCTCCCACGTTTGGGTGACAGGGTGATGGTACCCTGCTTGGATGCGTTGCTCAAATCTTTTTTGTTTTCCAGAAGTGACACTGGATTAGCTCTCAAACAAGTTAGCTTAACTCATGGCTGGAGGCAGAGGGCGGGACACCAAAAAAGAAAGGAAAAGCAAGACATAAAGGACTTAAGTAAGAAAGTGAATAGTTCACCAGCCACTATGTAGAGTAATTACAGATGGTGTGGGGCATACTGTCTCTATCGGCTATGGGATACCCAGTGGCTGTTATTTTTGTATGTCAAGGAATGAAAAAGCCAACCCCCCAAACCACCCCAGATTGTCTGGGACAAGACAAACTTCATATTTAGCATCAATGGGCCAGATGTTCACAGGACAAATTTCACAGTACTTCTCTGTAATATTGTTGGAGAAACCTGATTTTTGTCAGGGCTTCAAGTGCACCAACAGGCCCGAACAACCCTGACCAGTCTCACCCAAAGCACCCCCAAAATCTACCCATGAGCCCAAGAGCTCCATTTAACTGCTGACCTGGGCTTCCAATCTTCGCTTGAGCTGTTTTGGAGGGTCTTCAGCCCTGTTTCCTGGACGGACCTTGGATCAATGTCCCAACCCTGTTACCTAGTCTTGTGTCTGCCCCCATCGCCTGCTGTTCCTGACTAATCTCCTTGGATGGATCCCAATCCTGATTGATCACTTTGACTTGTGTGGGATTGTCAATGGGTCATTGTGAACAACTGACTCTGCCTGCTGTGTTAAAATCCTTTGTGACTGAGCCCTGGTCAGTGAGAGCACTGCTTGCACTGTGCCTTAACTCTTAGCTTGTCCCCACTCGTGAAGCAGTCCTGTTCTTGTTTATCCCTGACAATCAGAGAAATCAGGATCACTACAGCTAGATGATAAAATCAGAAAGAAACTTCTTGGAGATACAATTTTTACCAAATCTGTTGCTACTTCAAATTCATTAGTAATTACTGTGCCTGCATTATCACTTCTGTATGTCTGAAAAAGTATTTTATTTTGCAGCAAAATAGAGCAAGCAGTGGAGGAATAAAGTCAAAGACCAAAATATAGCGCTATCTGCATAGATCCCATGAACTTTTCTGCCAGACCTAGGTAAAAACTGGACAGAAGGAGTCTTCCATCAAGTAGGTAGAGTTACTGCGTCTGAATAAAGAAGGGTGAGGAATGGAGTCATCTAGTCAAAGTGAATATAGATGTTGTAACTCTTTGCTTCTACATGGGTACAAAAAATGGTCATTTTCTACTTTGCATCGGTTTGCATACTACTGAAAATATAAAGGAGGAATATAAAATATTTCAGGGCTTAACTGCTTTCTGTTTTTATTAATTGTTTCAAGAAATGAATTTCAACCATTTAGAAGTAGGTTGCTAGATTTCCAGTCAAATTGGGAAATCCTTGATTTCTTGTAGGATACTAAAGCCTTGATTGTTTTGTGCATGCAGTCTGGTAATTCAGCACTGCAATGTTATCTGATCTGATGAACCTAGATGGGTTGCCATGAGGGCCAGACATAATTTGGGCTGATTTAAAGAAATATACCAATGGAAACCTTTAGGCTTTATAAAAAGATGTCCTGCAGGCATCACAACAATTTGTGTTTGTCAGCTGACAGAGTCTTAGAAATAGCATCAGACACTTCATCCTCACACATTTGAGAAAGAAAAAGCAGCGTTGGCATTTTTTTTCATTCTTTTTCCATGGACTGCTGGACAGCCAGAAAGTTTATTGAGGAGCTTCCCAAAAGCCTCAGATCCTGGAACTGAGTTCTCCAGAAAGAGTTCACCTCTGTGTTCACCACAGGGAAAGGAAAAAATAAATCTGCATTGTTCAAAGTGCAAGGTTGTCTTTCATTCTTGTCAGCAGTTTAGATTAACTGCTGTCTCAAGGAAAAAAGAGATTAGAGAGAGCAGCCGATTGAATGAAGATTGCTCTATATAGAAATATTTCTCATGAACTTGTGAAGCAGACATGATGCATACAAAAAGTCTATCTGGATTCATGTTAGATGTTAAAGTGGCAGGGGTATTTGCTTGAACAGAGGCAAGAAAGATTTAGTGCAGTAAATAAATTACAAACCATAAATTCTGTTTTGTCCCACTTTGATTTCTGCTAGGAAAGGGTCCTGCTTTTCACTCAGGGAGAGAGAAGTAATACACCAACCTCTGTGATCTATCAACAAAAAAGTAGGCCTCCAGCCATACTGTGTCATGCCTTTGCTAAAAGTATCTGCCTGAAGTTGTTTGTGTGAGGCATGAATTGTATTTCACTTCTCTGTATGTGTTACTTGGCACAGCATCTTTCAAACAAACCTAGTTTTTCCTTCTCTTGCCCCGATGAGCAATTAGCAATGCAGCGGGCTGTAATGGAAAGAATGATGGATGAGGAATGGCCTTGTAACCCTATGTTATATGAAGCATGAATAAAGATGAAGTATTTTTCACAGGTATTTTTCACATCATTCAATTCAAATGAAAAGGTTTTAGTTTTCCACTTCCAGTTATCTCAGTTGTCTTAGGGGAGAGGTATTCCTCAGCTGCCTTGAGGGAGAAAGCTGGTAAAGGATTCTGTCAGTAAATTCAGCTTCTATTTTACAAAACTACATGAATTTTTTGCATCCTCCTTTCTTTCTCATCCTTTACCTTCTTGCTTCTCTATATTTGTTCTTCTCCACATGTACATTTTCCCTTTCTCTCAAGAAAACTGAATACCTATCTGTTGGGAGTCAAGCTCTGTATTAGAAAAGCTTACTATTAAATGGTTTTAAAAATGCTTAGCTTAATAAAGCTTAATAAAAATATTTAGCTTAATAAAGATGCAGAGATAAATCCACGTCTAAGTAATCTGAAGCTCTAAAAGCTGTAAATTGTGATGTAGTAAATAAATCAATGTTTTAAGAAAATATTCATTATTTTCTCAGTTAATGTTGTATCCAGACTAATGTGAGGCTAAACCACAAAGACCTTACTTAGTTAAAAAAAATCTCATCAGCACGAGCAAAACTTAAGAATTATTTGATACATCCAAAATATCTAAAAAATATTAATTTTTAAATGTCTTTGGATCATCTATTGGAAAAATGCAGCTGAAGGTGATCAGCAGGATCAGCTGGACACCTGGCATCTGAGATTTGATACCTCTAGGAAGACTTCTTCTGTATTGCCTACAGAAATTTCAATTAATTTGAAGATCTTAATTTGAAGATCAAAATAGATTTGAATTCACTTTAAGGGCATATGTGTTTGAAATTCCCTTTACTTTATAAAACACGTCACTTCCTTATTTTAAACTGGTTTTAGATATCAAATTTTAATTTCCTTATGTATACATACTTTTATATTATCTTTAGATTACATGATTAATGGGAACAGTAATCTCAACATATAGAATACTGCATCTTTGACATAATTGTTGAGTTGACATAGTTTTTGTGACTATAACTCAAAGTGCAATTTGAACACCCAGACTGTACAAAAGAGCACCACAAAGAAGCCCAGAGGAAAATATTTTTTCTGTTCTTGGAGCCAAGTTTAAACTAGTGTCTACTTAGTAAAGCATGTACTGAACAGTTAGAAAAAATATAACTACCTGTTTACTAAATGAGAATCATCAATTCTGCGATATGGTGGAAGCAAGTGTTTTTGGTGAGAAAAAGTAATTTTGTTATATAATAAAATGTGTATATGCTAACAATAAAGAAGACAATATCAAGAGGAGACTAATAATCATCAGTTTACATCTGTAATATATATATATGCACATAGAATTATTAAAATCAAATTATTTGGTAGTCTATTCTTCAGGGAAAGATTATTAAGAAAATGGGAAATATGTTATATCTTGCCCTGGTTTACATTGAGTTAATGTGTGCAATAGAGTTCCGGTACAATTGAATGGTAAATGCTCAATTTTAGTAGTGATCACACCCTGGAGAAGATATAAAAGGCTACTAATACTGCAGAATAAGTTTTCAAGATTGCATCACTTTCTAGGGAATATGACAAGTGATATAGTCATTAATTCAGAACAACACAAGTGAATGCATTTAGTAGAATGACAAACAAGGAAAGCTTTGTCACAGTAATTAGTACCACAAAGCAATGTTGCTACTCAAGCTGCAAATCAAACACGTGGCTTTTCTTTCTGCTTGAACCTACATATAAACTGTATAAAAATACGGCACAAATCTCTCTCAGAGTCATACTACAAAAGGCACCAAGTCTTGTATTGACATCGTATGAAAAAATGGGTAGAAAGAGGGTCCAATAGCCCTGGCAATCATTACAAAACATTACCATTACCTGCAATACGTGATCTATTCTGAGTAGTTACTGTTAGACTAGAATGATTCAAAGAAAGCACAACTGTCATTATTCAAATATACTTTTAGATTAATCTTAACATCTGGGTTATACTAGAATCAAATCAAGGGTTGAAAACAGAAGCTGACATACGATTTCAGAAGTTAAAGCATCTTAAATCCCTACAGAGGCCACTTGGGACCAAATGTCTTTTCGTATTTAAAGAGTGTACGTTAGTCAGCATCATCTATATTTTAAGTTAGGGCTCTAACAGTGTAAAGGAGATTTCCACATGGTTTTCAATAGTCTGGATATAATTTGAGAGTTATGTTTATTTGTGATTTTTGTCTCCATATGTCACCCAAATAACTTAATATTTTGTTGTTGGTAAGATTGTAGGAATTGATACGTATTGGCAAATATGTCTCTTAAAATTTAGCTGATGACATTTAAAATTATGCCAAGGAATAAATCCATTTGCTTTTCCATCTCACTAGAGACTATGCTTTATACACACATTTTGTAATATAAATCTTTTATCACGCTGACATCAATAGAGAAGATGTAGACCCTACTGAATGGTTAAGTAGAAAATTTGAGTACGTAATGAAACTCTTTTATGTCTTCCAAGTTGCAAATCTCCTTACCCTGCATTTATAATTGTAAAGTGTCATCCTAACCTTCTATAATCCTACAGAGATTTAGATATATTCCATTTGCTAATTTTTTTTTAAGTGACTCCAAAACACAGAGGAGTTTTTGAGTAGGGTTCAGTGACACCATTGAATATAAATATCATTTTTAAATAAGCATATTTAAATAATTTTATAATGTACCTTCTGGCATATAGCATTTTTCAATCCTCTCTACCTAAGACAATTTGGTAACCTCTATCCTATCTATCTAGGTTTCTACTGAGTAAGCAAAATCGTTTCCCACATGCCCACGAAAAACCTGGAAGAGGCCTTAGTCTTCATTTAAATTTCAAATTACTGTCAGTGCCACTAATTGTAGATGAGAATGCATACGCAGAATTTCAGGCTGCAGGGGAACACGCATGCTTTCAGAATTGTTCTCTATCATAATTATTCTGAAGTGAACAATTAAATCTAACAATCTGGAAAACCATTCTACAAGAACAGGTGGGTGAGCTGTCTGATCAAAGTAAGAAATCATTGAATACAGAAAAAAGTGTCTATTCAAGCCCATAAACTGATCCACAGATTTTTGAGAGGTAATTTTCAGTCATTTTATTTGCTGTCCCTCAATATTCTCAAAATGAAGCTTACAGAAAACAGAAGTCTTGTCAAAAGCATTAATTTGGATCAGAACATGTCATTTTGAAAGACCTTAACAGTTTTGAAGGCAGAGGAAAAAAAGAGGACAAAAAGAACTACAATTAAAAATGGGTACTAAGCAAAAGAATAAGAAATGTTTAAAACAGTAGAAACCTGACAAGAAACAAGATACAGTATTTTAAAGTCTGAGAAATGACAGTTCAGTTCATTGCAAGAGTGTAACAAGAAGATGATGCTCAGTGACAATGGTCCTGACAGATTTCCTGCTGTACAACCTTGCAGCATCAGGGATGTTTGCACTGTCACATCTTAAGACACTGCAAAAGTGCTCTTTTAATTAAATAGCTGATCTAATAGAGGACCATATTAATTTACATCTGGCCCCGTGTGTCATGCTCCGGTATGGAATAAGCACATTGAGTTGGTTAGCATGTAACAAGACAAATTCTGACAATATGAAGAAGGAATAACCGTGTCAGTACACAGCTGTGGATTGAGTTTCCCTGCAAGTTCTCTCTAGGTTCAGGACCATTAACAGTAAAACACTGCCTTCTTCCTGGCCTTCCTGTGGGTGACAAGCTTGGCAACTGCATTCAGAAGACAGGCTGTAGCACCTGTCAACACATAAAATATGGAATGCCCATGTCATGAGACATACATTTTATAGATTAGGCCAGCAGGTTCATAGGTTTACAATCAGCCAAGTCATACAGAGCCACCTGAACCACAAATAACTGAAAATAAATTGAAAGGGGGTGATAACTGACAGTAGTGCTTGGTGAAAAGAAATCTGAAATTAAAGCTGGCTAAAAGTATTTTCTCCAGATAATGTTTTCCTTGGAAAATACAATTCATTAAAACAGAAAAGCTTCATAAAAGTGTATTGATATTTTTTCTTCTTTCATGGAAAAAGTGTCAAAACATATTGTTGTCATTATTGTGTTTCATTTCAATGTTAAATAAATTTGCTTTGATGAGATAAGGAGATTTTATTCAAGTCTATTTAGTTTAAACGTATATTTCACACTACATTTGACATCATATAATATTGTGGATATATAATATATCTACATTAGCTATAGTGTTTCAGAGCTATTGAAGCAGTGGTTTTTTATAAGATAAAAATGACTATTGAAACGAGATGATTTGACATGGAATATCATCAAATAAATATTTTGGGATTTCTACTTTATGGGTTCAAAATTCCAGTTTGTCATCTAGTTGTGAGAAAAAGAACAATCCACGAATACCAAAACATCAGAATTTATAGCAAAATGATAATTTCATTTTGTTCAAAAAGCTGTAGGAGACAAATAGCGAACAAAACAAGGGAAGAGAACTCACTTTTGCGTGTTTAGAGTAGCAATGCCTTCTGTATTGGGGCATATAGAACTGCTTTTGTCATCTTGGAGAAAACTTTGAGAATAAAAGGAAAGGTCACCAGAATTTATGACAGACAGGCAGAACATTGCTGTTGGGAGCACTTGATTCACATAGATGGGGGCTTTCTTTATAAATTTTTGTGAATCCATCTGTATAAAGAATTTTTTAAGTTAAATCTGTTTGGTGGAACCTCTCTTATATCTCACTCTCCAGTCACCTTGCTGTCAAACTTAACAATGTTTATTTCAGGACCTTCTATAGCAGCATTTCTAAAAAGATAGGAGTTAAAAAGCCATGTTTTTCAATGTGATATTTTTATCCTCAGAATGTGATGAGGACTTGTACCCCTCAAGAATTTATTGGCGTAGCTTTGGAATAGAAGGTTTCAAGACCAATTACAAATGAACACTATCCAGTTTACACTTGAGAACCAATTAAGTGTAAATTTTGGGTGAAAAAGGTAGAACCAGCTTTTCAGCAAGACTATGTAGGCCACTTATAACACCATTTGACCCATGATATATAGTCTGCTATACTTGAGACTGTTTATTCAGACATAAGCTGGCTACCTCCACCTACATTGTGACATGTAAACACCTCTTTCTAAATTTAAATTTTTGGAAAGTCAGGTCATAACTATTACAGTTGAAATTAATGAAGAATAACTTCATAGTTACCTTATCAGTAAATTAAATATTAAAGGAAAATAACTAACATTGTGTTTATCATTCAGTCAGTAAGATAACAGAAAAATAAGAAAATAAATTCTTGTTGGATAACAAAAAGAATCCTCGCTATCTTGGTAGTGGGAAGTGGATCTCCAGAACTTCCTAGCCAAGGCATATATCTAGGCATAATGGTCAGACACACGTTACCTGTGCTCTTTCTGGAGTACTTAGGTTGATGAAGACCTAAAATCTAGACTTCCCTGAGAAATATTTTAAACACCGCAGTTTCATGGTGAGGAAAAAAAACAAACAAACAAACAAAAAAATCCATGTTTTTCAGTATTCCAAGATACAAGTATCATGGTAGTAAATCTTGCAGACACGTGCACTGGCAAAGTTCAAGGTATCTATAAGAGTTTTGCAGAAGGAGTAGAAACAGGGCTTCCCATAACTGGGGGAATCTTCGGTAACTGAAGTGCTGAGCCAGATTTATGTTTGATCTTATTGATAGTCATTATTGGGGAATGTCTCTTCAGTTACAGTCTACAAAGACAGAATGTCTCTTTTTCAGTATAACAGATATACTGAAAAACATTTAGAGCTTTGGGAAATCAGGCACAGAAACTCTGGTAGTCTTGGGTGACAATAGGTGAAGTCAAACCATGCCTCTTCTTCTGAGGATTTAGCTAATGAAGAGGACTTCAAGTCTGTCCAAGTCTGTACATCATGGTGCGATGTAATGCATTGATCTTTAATCTAACACTGACTCAGGCTGTCATTTCCACATGATACAGTGTCATACCACACAGCAATTCTAGCTTAGCTATGGAAGCAGTACAGGTGGGTCTGCAGCTTCCATGCAATGCTGCAAAGTAATTCTTATCAGCTAGAATATTAATGCAACTATGCTATTTACTGAAGCAACCTTTGCCAGGGACAGCTTGGGTTACTTTGCACAGCACTTCTCTGTAGACACATTCTACATCATTTAGATGTCCTGGAAATGGTACCTTTAGCCTTGTAGCTTTGTGTAGGAGTGAATAATTTATGTGTGAGCTGTTTATGTTTGAATGTTCCAGTGGGAACACTTCTGTGTTACAAAATAAGGTTCACTAATTCAATTATACAGCTCTGCAAATGGTAGGACTGGCTTCTCTCTTCACAGTTAGAATGCCAAGATGCCTGCGGATAGGTAGGTATGTCTGTCAGTGATCACAGCACCCACTGTGCAGAAATGTGCTTCAGAATAAACATTTCAGATTTTGAAAGTCAACAGAGCTTAACAGCAAGACGCAGACTATATGCTCTAGGCAACTATCTTTGGCACTGCAACACTGAAAAATCAAGCACCTAGCTCCTTCTGGGCAATACAGACCACCTTCTTTAATTACCTGGCCTATCTATTTAGTCAATGGCAACACATTAGGTTCCTCTAAAAAGCAACTTCAAATAGATGAGTTGTTTGGGCTTTCAATTGATTGCATACAGAGCCTGAACTCTTTGACAGGAGAGCTCAGGCAGATAGCTGCCTGCTCAGGGGGATATGCTGAGTCCCAGAGCACTGTCCTGGAGATAAAGAATTTGAGCCAGCCTGAACAGACTCTGCTTCAGGTTGCTGAATCCTTGACTAAGATCAAGCAACAAACTCACTTTAATAAGGTGTACAAAGTGCCTGAGACAGTGGTTCTCTTCTGTGCAAAAACCTAGGTGACCACACAAAAATACTGAAGAAAAGAGAGTCAAGCTCCTCAGCTTCAAACCTTGACTCCCATTTGCAAGCATTTGAGCATTACTGTTCAAGCAGCAGGCATGGTATAGAAAGTAGATGGTGGAGTGCATACTTCTCCTCCATATTCTTTCTCCTCCTCTTGAAGCTGATATTGTGTAATGAGGAATGCACGTGCTATGGGGCTAGGAAAACAGTTAGCAAAGGTGAGGAGAAGGCTACAGAATGGTGGTCTGCAGTTTGAAGGCTCCATTCTGTTGAGCAAAAGCAGAACTAAGTTCTGCTCACAACATTGCTTATGCATTTCGCATCAGAGTCATTGGACAAAAAAGCAGAAATAACCTGAAGGAGCAGAAAGTGGTTTTGAATGAAGGTGGACATGGCTGCTGTGCTTTATATATAAATCAATGCTGTCTGTGTGTGTTAGACATGCTCAAAGAAACCTTGACTGTTGCAGTCCCTCTGGGATTCAGGATGAGTTTCAACACCTCACTTTCATAGATCTCAAGCACACAAAAGCTTTGTTGTCCACAGTGTAAGTTCTTGCAGAGTGAGGCAGTGAAAGAAACATGCTTTAGGAATCATTTTTGAAACCCCTTCTTTTCCGTTGTACCTATGTTCAACTCAGATGTCTAGCAGACAGTCTGAAGGCTGTTAAATCTTATAATTGCTTTGCTGAAGTGTTAGTCCATGCTTTTCCATAAAATGAAATCTAAACAGGCTACGGTGAAAAAAAAAAAAAAAAAATCACTCTGTGCACATTTCCTGCACATACCTGCATGCGGGGCATGCGCTGTGTTTTGGTATCAAGAGGAAGGTTGCACTTCATTCATTGCTTCTTTGTAAGAGCAGTTACAGTGTTGCTTTGTGCTCATGAGCTCAGGGGTTAATGTCTGGCTGGCTGGGGTGCAGGTGCAGCCTCTGCACCCTTTGTAGAAGACTGCAGCTACATTTAGGGCTGGACAGATTTTTTTGCTGAGTGGGGTGGAAGTTTGTATAAGGGTAGCAGTCCAATGAGGACTGGTATCCTGCTGCGTCAGCTGCAAAAGCTCTCTGAGAACAATGTGAGCTGAAGTAAAAGATGGTATTTTGTGTTGAGGAATCACATTTTGTTATGTGGCAACTCTTCTACCCTTCATTGAGACAAAGCATCACCTTGCTTCTTTCATGTTTGTATTGATTCTCTCAGTCTATGAGGGCAGATGTTGGATGCATTCTTGTGTTACAGATTGCAGATCATCCTTGGCAGTTAGATAGCTCTTTGGTTCACTTCATACTCTTCTTTTTGCTACAAGAAACCTGTCCAGACCCACTATTAGCATGCCAATAAGTAGGCAGGTGTAAGCTTTTACCCTCACAGTCAACAAACTTTTTCATGCTGCAGCCTTTACTACCTAGCAGAATTCTAATAATACCTCATAAAAAGGGGGAAAATATAACCTGACATCTGTCACAATGAGTGTCAGCAGCCATCAGCTCCCTAAACCCTTAACCTCAAATAGCATGGCTTGGAGTATATATGTGGTACACTGTCCCATTGTAAAGGGTTCCCTGAGCTATGTTACTGTCCTGGTTTAGGTCAAAGCAGAGGCAACTTTCTGTTCAGTGAAAGAGGCTCTTGCTTATACTTGTTGCTGTGGAAGCCAGGGTCAGCTGACTCGGTTGTTTACCACATGGAGGGGTCACACCTGTGGGGAGGAGTGGACAGGTCATGTGACCCAAAACTGACCAATAGGGTGTTCCATCCCATCTGCCTGCTCAGTATAAAAGCTGGGGGATCAAAGGGTTAGAGTCTTCTCCAGTGTTTCTTCTTCAATGGATTGCTCCTTCATTGGCTCTCTTTCTTCAGTGACTAATATCAGAGGAGGACTATGTCAGTTTGCCTGCCTTCAATCCCCATCAAAGTGTTCTGGAATCCAGTTCCTATTCACCACTGAGTCCAGTCTGGAACTTTCCCAGTACCTGCTGGTGACATCTCCCTGGGAGCTTGATATGGTTTTGTATATATTGTATCTATTTAATTATTTTCTTTTTATTTATTATTAATATTTCATTAAAGTAGGTTAGTTTTTCTAAACTCATAGATCTCTATATTCTTCCTCTCCTTGAAGCGAGAGTTGGGGGAGAGCATCTGTTGTCTTGTTGTTGGCCAACTCAGCCCGAACTACAACAGTTACACATTCCAATACTTTACAGAGACTATGTAGAGACTGCTCCACTCTGTATTAAGGCTACATTTTATAATGTGTATGCACCTAGGCACGAATAAACCTATGCAGTTACAGATGAGTAGATTTTGCTCAGACCTAGCACCCATCTACATGGCAGAGATTAAACCTGTATTTATAAGTTGCTATTAAGAGGGATATCTTCCTTCAGTAGTGATAGTGGAAATGCATTAGAATCCTTGTCTTAAAATTTACTAGTATATCTGGATATTTACTGGTATTTCTGGGGTCACATATTATGTATATGAGAAAGGCAGAGTTCCATAATAGTTTGTAGTGTGTGTAGTTCTTATTGTTCTAATACAACTAGTAGAGGCAAGTTTTTATTTTCTAGGTGAAGAGAGTCAGGTTAAGCACTTTTATATAAAGCATCACTACCACAATACATACAGTTTAGTCTGGAAGAGTTTACAATTACAGAGATCCAGCTAGTGCCAAACTAAGCTGATAGATCTAGGAAGTATCATGGCACCAGCTTGGGTCCTGAAGCAGTAGGTGTCTATTTGCACAATGTTGCATCAAACTAAAAACCCATCTTTCTGAAATTCCTTTGCCAGGAAAGCAAAACTAGCTCACAAGGATATTGAAGGTTATTATAGTTAACCTGCCATTTCTGTAACTCATCACCAATACTCAAACTGGTCTTTAGAGAAAGAGCAATGAGGAAGATATTCTCCCAAGTGAAAGACTGGCCTCATTATACCCTTACAGACTAGTGGAAACTTCCTCTATCCTCCATGCAGGCAAATCCAAATATAGTATGTCATTAAACTAAAGAAAAAAATTAAGTATACAAGATCTTACTCCATTACCTTCCACCTTTTGGAGCAATGTGAGCATACTCAAAGTGTGATCTATCAGGAAGATAATCTGTTATAGCCTCATTTCTCTCTTGTACTGGTCTGTAGAGGGAGGAAACATTATACATGGCAAAGGAAAGACCAGAATCAGCCACAAAATATTTAATATGGGTTTGCTTCTTTTGTTTTTGCATAATTTTAAAAACAAATAATCTATATGACTTACAACAATAAGCAGCTACTCACAACATTTCAGCATTTCAAAGTTCAGATAAAAAGAATGTTTTTAAATCTGTCTGAACTTAACTCTCCTTCCCTTTTTGGTATTCAGAAAGTCATTCACGTGTTAATCAGCTGTCTGGTTTCCACAATTTCGATTCTGCTACAAAAAGCAATTTTTTTTTCATGAAGACTAACTGCCTGCAGATTTTGCATTAAGTATAGCCAAGGATTAGCCTGGTGACATTGTATTAGAAACTATTAGCCTAAAAGTAGAATTGTTTCATGACAAAACATCAGCTGTAAATTTGTTGATTCATCTGTGAGCCAACTGGTTATGGCAGAACACAATGTAAATTTATTTTATATTTTGACGGAAAAGGTTCCTCAAATGTGTCATGGACACTCCAGTCTTTTCCAAGGAAATGCAGGTTATTTAAAGGGTTCTGTCAAGTTAGGACACATACTGAAAACCAGGAGCTTTTCTTCCCTTTTTATTCACTTTTACTGAAAACTGAAATTGAGTAAATAGAGAGCAGACAATTGACTTCCAAAGAAACAAGTGTCTTGCCATCTTCATTTTAAAAAAAACCCAAACCACAAACTGAACCAAACCACAAAAAAATCCCCAAACCCATAAGCATTTTTAATGATAAAATGTTTGGTTATTTATTTCTTTCTTGTTTTCTTGAATATTATTCAATAAAATAAATAATGTGAAAACAAAAGTTATTTTAGCAAAGTTTTAGTACGACCAGTTTTAGAAGGGAATCTGCGTGTAGGGTTTGTAGTCAAATTTTGCCAACTTTGAAAGGCTAGAGTCTTTTACTAACCTTCCTAACAGAAACCTGTGGTTTCCAACTTTTTATTTTCTAGTAGGGAAATAAAAATAAAATTATTTTGCAACATCTCCTCACCTTTGACGAAGTATGAGGTCAAAATATACCTATTTGGCTTAGGGAAAGAAAGAGCTTACCCAGGGCCATTGTTCAGCAGGATACCTTTCGCATGAATTGAAAAATGTTTACAGTTCAATGAAAACCATTCCTTCAATAAGAAGGTCTGACCCCTCTACCCCTCAAATATTTGCAATGGCTCTGGCAATGTTAACAGCATTTCCAGCAGTCTTCTCAACAGCGTTAACTGGAGAGTAATCTCTGTGAGTAAGTCTCCAAACACCACTTCAGTTAAGAAACGTGTGTACCAACACAACTGCTAAGCCAGCTTCCCAGCAGCTAAGAGAAATTAATCTTCACTGAATTTCCCTTAAAGCTAAATTTCATTGCCCAGTTTCACAGAAGCTTACAACACACGAAGGAAAAGATCAGTGACATTTGTTTGGTATATGTTAAGCAGAAAAGGTCTTTCTTGTGATATACAAAAAACTTTTTTTTCAGAAGTTTTATCCTTAACACTAGATCTTGAAAAAATTCTGGAGTGTTTGATGTGTGTTCAAAAAAATCTCCCTGTGACAGATTTTTAAGAATTTAATTCAACACAGACAAGAAACTAGTAGAATGAATTGGGGGGGAAGAAGGAAGGAACCCCAAGGCAGTTGAAAGAAAAAAAAACAAGATAAATCCAGAAGAATTTTTTTTCCCCATCAACTATTCTCTATTCCTTAAGACAATTCCATTTGACAAAATACTGATTTAGTAATAAAATATGGGTTACACTCATGACAGCAACTGGTTAACAGAAATTATTTAGGAAAGCAGGATTTTAATTAGAGACCAAATAGGATTGTATCATCTATGCAGAGGTTTTTTGGTTTTGTCTCGGTTCTTTTTTTTTCTGTGTCAGGTTTTTTATTCCTCATAGCAGTACCTGACAATGGATGTTCAGAAAAAAACCCATGAAGTAGTTTTTTCTCTTCTTTGCTAACAATAAGCAGTTTTAGTGCTTTTCATTTTTCATTTTTTTCTGTTTAAAATATCAAGAAAGAATGATGATATAGCTATGGAAAAATTGGGAAGAAGTAAGTTAGTACAGAACACACTAAGTAGGATCCAGTTGGCTAAATCTCACTAATAATTTCACAGAACTCCCTATATCAGGTTAAATCCAAGTTAGAGACCCTAGTTTCTGGGCACGTGCTGAAGTGGTTATATTGAAGAAAGTAACGGAGAGAGGCAGACAAGTTTCACTTTTGCAGGTCTTCAGAAATGCCTGACTTTCTCCAGACACGTTGAAGAATTTTCCCCAAAGTTAGGTTGCATTTTCATCCCTCCGATAAAGGTATTTGAACTTCATTATGTCTCCTAAAATAAACTAATTGGTGCTTCAAAATAGATTTTACATATAGAATCAGTTCATTCAGTTATGTTATCTCTACTCGTCACATTATATACATATGAATACCATGTGTGGACTTCAATATAACACAGTCTGATCTCTTTGAGTAAGTGTATTTGACCACAAATATTATTTATACAGTTATTTCCGTTTCAAGTCCCATATGCCATGATTGAGTTGTAGCATGTTACTTATAAATCTATTAAGTCTTGAGCTGACTGCTTCAAGTAAAGTAGATTCTTCCACTGTAGAGAATTAAGAATTTTGTTTTAAACAATTTTAAAACAAACTGATTGGACCAGTTTTAACCTGCCCTCACTTTCTTGTTAGGACAGTTTATAGAACCTTAATTTGTGTTACAAAAAAACCCAAAATAATTTGTAAAGTACCTATTATTACTATTTTACAAAGAGTAAAAGTGTAAACCTATTTATAAAGCATAGATCTCTATTAGCACAACTGAGCAAAGTACTGAGCAATCTGGCTCGTAACCAGAAATGCACTTAGGCACTTTTAGTTTCAGTCTCTATAGTGGCTTTCCTGGCTGGAGCTCCAGCTGTTCAGCACCTTGCTTGATTTGATTTTAAAAGATTTCACTAGCCAAACGCTTTCTCTCGCACCAAGACATAGCATGACAAATAGTCAATAAGGATAAGAATACTAAGGATTAGAGTCATAATGTGGTTGCACATTTTATTTTATGTGTTGTTCTAGCGTTTTAAAAGTGGATATTGACTCCCTTAGGCTGTCATCCCAAAGCAGTCATTATTTTCTTTGACAGAGATTCACATTTTAAGGTCAAATTTAAAATGTAGGGTTTGGATCTGGTTTTATACTGGAACAAGGGCTCTCTGGACCAATGGAGAAATTTTTATGTGAGTGAGGAATATGAAAAAGTAGCTAGAGACATTATGAACAAGCAGATGGAGAAAAAAAAATCAACATTCAAGCCAGAACAAAAAGTGCTAAGACAAAAAAGATTGCTTTCAAAATAATGGCAATTCCCTGTTCTTATCCTGCCTCCCCCACTCCCCAGCCTCAAAGTTAGGTCATTTTCTGTGTGCCCACAGAGTGACTGCTTTTTTAGGTGATAATAAGCAGAAGTAGTATGGGCATTGCTTGAGTTTGTTGACTGACTATGAAACAGCTTGGACAAGTCATTGGCCCCTATTTATATTATTCTTTAGACAGGTTTCACATATGTCCATGTGAACCACTTTTACACTGGATTTATTTTAGGAGAGTATAGACAGGAAACTTGAGTAAGTTGGGCAGTTAATTTAGTTCAAGTTGCCATAACTTGCAGGTGAAATTATTCTGTAAAGATAAAGGATTCTGTAATGTGTGAGTTAAAAAATGACTTAGAAAGTATATTTTTTAAAAAAATGAAAAAAGGGACATGGCTGGATTTATAGGATACAAACACCTGGGCAAGTCATTGTAAATTCTCTTTTAGTTAATGAGACAATTAGATAACTTACCTAATAGCATCCAATTCTTGTCACGTAAAGATAAATATCTAAAATAGATCAGTTGACTTGCATGTTAGAAGTCCCTACTTCTCTTCATTTGCAAAAAGGAGAGTTTAGGATAATTAATTTTGGTGTAAGAAAAACTAGAGCTGAACTCTGTTGTACAAGTATGTTTATCTAGTCCCATTAAAATGTGGAAGGATATCCAAGAAATCTACACACTGTTGACAGATATGGCAGGACATGGAAGAAACATGTAAGAGAAAAAATCAGTCCTCAAATATAAGTGTCACAATGTAAACCTCTACCTGTGAGCTATTTTTCTAAACTCTCATTTTAATCAATGGGGTGAGCTGACTAAAAGTTGATCAAATAGATCTTAAGTGTCACAAATGTACTAGCTATTACTACAACTTACCTTTAGGGTGAACTGAATGTAGGTGTCTGGAACAGAAGTGACCCTTGGCTAGGATTCCTTTGCCTGGACTAGAGTAGGGGTCAGGCTGACCCCATTTAGAATCGAATTCACCCCACACTTGTGTTCTGTCACTTTGCTTGCTTTTCCTTCTGATTTTGCAAATCTAACATCAGCTATACCCATGTAAGTCAGACATAACTTTCTTGCAGAAGTGGGTGTATACTGTTGTAAATGACAGGAAAATATAATGAACTTTCTGAACTAAAATTAAGTTCTATGGATGATTGGAAGTACCGATTTTCAGAACAATTAACGGCCAGCTTCCATTTTTCAGAATTGCAAATAGTTTTGCTTACCTAGACTATAAATCACTTGGACACAAACTGACGAGAAATTACTATCAGAAGTTGTTACTACATCTTCATATGTTTCTGCTTATTTGGAGCTAGTATATGAATCCCTGGGTCTAGTGCATTGCTCAGATGCCTTCTTTCCCTTTAGTTTCCTGTAGGAGTTTAAGAAGTTACTTTCGACAATCACAACATCTGGAATGTGATTGAGTTGCCTAAGCATTGGAACCCAATGCTATTTGAGAGTCTCTTAGATATTCAAGATGCCCATACAGGTCTCGCAGATACCACAAAAGAACAGAGATTATGAGACAAGAACTCCATTTTCTTTCTGCTAAAATGAAGCACACATATCTCACATGCAGAGTTTTACATTGTATCACTTTAATTTGGGAATCACTCCCATTTTTTTTTTCTTTCCCCTTCCCCCCTTACACTGCCAAAGAAAAGTTATTCTCCTTTTGTCTGGGAGATTTATTGGCTTTTGACATTTCTTAAATGAGACAACACTGTTATTTCAGAACTTCAGGCTGCGTACTATAATGTGCCTGATCTTCATACTATATAGACTTCTTACCCTCTGACAACTTCAATTTTACACTAGTGTTTCATCATGCATCACTTAAGAAGAGAGAATTTTTCTGGCAGCAATGTACAAGCACTAGATAAGATTGACTACAACAGCCACTGGCCAACAATCTAATGAAATGATACAAGGATAAAAAACAAAAGGAGACCGAAGTGAGAGTACCAATTCTTGCCTTATTGGTATGTTTTCACAGAAAGTAACAGAATTAACAGAATTACTTCAGGATTATATTATGGCTAGTGGAAATATGACTAGTACTGTATATCTTGAAATACTGATCTCTCATCTCTAAATTCTCGTGAGACCCCACCCAGAGTACTGCATCCAATTCTGGAGCCTCTACTACAAGAAAGATATGGACGTGCTGGAGCATGTCCAGAGAAGGGCCACAAGGATGATCAGAGGGCTGGAGCACCTTTCCTATGAGGACAGACTGAGAGAGTTGGGGTTTTTCAGCCTGGAGAAGAGAAGGCTCTGAGGAGACCTTATAGTGGCCTTCCAGTATCTTAAGGGGGCCTACAAGAAAGCTGATGAGGGACTTTTTAGGATGTCGGGTAATGGTAGGACTAGAGGGAATGGATTAAAACTAGAGATGGGTCGATTCAGATTGGATGTCAGGAAGAAGTTCTTCACCATGAGGGTGGTGAGACACTGGAACAGGTTGCCCAGAGAGGTGGTGGAAGCCCCATCCCTGGAAGTTTTTAAGGCCAGGCTGGATGGGGCTCTGAGCAACGTGATCTAGTGGGAGGTGTCCCTGCCCATGGCAGGGGGGTTGGAACTAGATGATCTTTAAGGTCCCTTCCAACCCTAACAATTCTATGATTCTCAACTATTCAGGGTTTTTTTTGTTTGTTTGTTTGGTGGGGGTTCTTTGGGTGTTTATTTTGGTGGTGTTTTTTTTTTTTTTTTGCTAGCTCAAATGGTAAAAGAAATTCCCTGGGAACATAGCTACTCCTGGGACTTGCTAATGCTGAGCAGAAATTACCTAAGAAGGGTAGAACACAAACAAAAAATGGGTTTTGCATTGCACTTTTAAATCATATTTTCTGTTCCTGTCACCAGCTCAAAACTATACATGCCACTTAATTGATTTTATTTAGCACACACATAGTAACTACATTTGGTGTTTAAATCACATAAACCATCTAGCACAGAAAAACAGTGATTATGGTAGCTATTTTGATATGTCTTTTGA
The DNA here is from genome assembly GCA_013396915.1 of Stercorarius parasiticus. Classification (NCBI taxonomy): domain Eukaryota; kingdom Metazoa; phylum Chordata; class Aves; order Charadriiformes; family Stercorariidae; genus Stercorarius; species Stercorarius parasiticus. Next base: position 738,588 of record VWZL01000114.1, on the reverse strand, counting down.
GTCTATCCAGACCACTAAAAGGAGTAATCTGCTACTAACATATACCTATCAAAAGTTTATTTGTAGATGAGTGGAGTGAGATGCTTCACCCAAACCAACAGTTGGAGGCACAAGCCCTCACTCTGTCCTCCTAGCCACTTCTATGGCCTCTGAAACTTACCCAGCTGTGGTCCCTGGTGCTCAGTGTCTCCAGGCAACCTGAATGTTTCCTGTTTTCTATTGATTCATCATTTCCTCAAGGACAACAAATTCTAATTTTACCAGTTTCATGCCATTTTTCACTCCTGTCTTCCAGAACCAGATGGCTTTAATAGCAAAACAACAGATTTATTTCATAAACCTAAGGTCAGGTTTATAATTACATTTTGAAAGCAGATTATTGAATATATATATGTATATAGAAATGTAATGCTAGTTTAAATTTAACAGGATATCTTCCTAGCTGATGTGATACTTTTCATGTAAACTTCCTTCAGTGTCACAACTTCGTCCTGCAGAATCCTGTACTGCATTTTTAATAAAGTAGATATTTTAGAACAATACTTGGTCACAATCCATAGGCATCCCACAAAAAATCTAAGAAAAATTAGTGGTATATAGTAAAATGACAATATAAATATAGACAGATGTTCATGTTCAATCCCCTTCAACAAAATAAGATCCAGTACCCTTAGACAAATTTCTCAGCTGTAGTCATATATAGTTATAAGAACAGGGTCTTTGGTCGTTTAGTCTTTTTAGCTTGATAAAAAGTCAAAGATGGCACCAGTTTTCGTCAATTTGTGTTAGCCGATATAACTTCAGTAGTCATGAGTCTGAGCACTAACGAACTCCATTAAAAATCCCTAATCAGTAACTCATCTGAAAACCACCCTTAGTCAGTCACCACAAGATTACAGGTGAAATCCAAGCATCTATCTGTGAGCACTGCATTTCAAAGCCATTCTTAGCTTATCAGGTGCTCTGCCGCTTTCGAGTTGTAGAGATGTTTCTTCTGCCTATGCAAGCATTTGAGTATTCAGACTCCATCAGAAAAGTATTTTTATGTCCTAATGGGTTTTTTTGATGCTCACATATGCCTGACCACCCTTTGTTTTAGACACTGACAGAGCTGACATCACTCTGCGGGCAAATCAAGAGCTATATTGTGTTTTACAGTAAATATTACTTTGCTTTGCCACTTGGAGAATGAAAATCAAACATGTCAGGCTAACATTTTGTCTCGTACCCTTTACTGTAGGAATTAAGTCTGAATCCTGTTTTTGTTGTCCTCATAATATATAAAATTTTATCGTAGCGTACCACATAATGTACCACGATTTGTTTTAAAGGCTTCATTATTCCAATAATACCTTTTGTATCTGTCCCCTAATAGGGACTACTGTTTTGTAAGATTTTTTTGAATGTGTTTTATAAACTTCACAGTTTGTTACCCCATTTCTTTATGCTTGGTGAAACTCCATGTTTTGTGTCAAATAAGCTAAAGCAGATGTTTTCCTCTTGACTTGCCCCTCCATCTCTTCATGTTTATCTATCTAGATCATAGTTCTTCAGGCAGAAACTGTATTTTTTGCATTCAAGTCACAGGTCCTGTGAGCAGTTTCCAATGCTTTAATAACTATATGCAGAAAAAAAAAAAAAAGCATTTCCCATCTACTTCAGAAACAGAAGAAAAGTTTTTCATTGATTGAAATAGGCTTTGATGAGTCTTCAATTTACAGAATTTGGTTGTAACTTTTTTGTCTGCTCCATGCAGCATGTTGAACTGGATCAGAAGTATGGTAAAATGTAAAAGACCGAGGGAGTCAACTTGTACCCTGTTCTTTTCTCTGCTCCAAGCAAGAAGTTTCTCTGCTTGCATGCAAAGATAGATATAGGGACATAAAAATACATACATATGTGTATGTGCAGATTTAGAAACAGGTATATATTTGACTGCACTAGTCATACATCCATTGAAATATAGCTTGCACAGCTACTGTCACACCGATGACAGGTAATCAAGTAAAAATAACCTAGGTCCTATCTTTTCTTTTTCTTGAAAAGACATATTATTTCAGTAATGCTTCTTCTTCAGGAGAACTGTCATTTTTAAGGAAGTCCTTTTTAGAGAATTCAGGGGTATCTAATGGACACCTCATTTCCTTGCACAATGAGGCAGAACTCTGATGAAAAATTTTAGTGGGAAGTTACAACAGAATTTTTATGAGATCTCCTTGGGCTGTCTTCTCTCTCACTGTCTAGAAAATAACATTTCTCCATATTGCTTTCTTGTATACTTGTATCTGAAGACATTTTTGGAGTAGCTTTCAATGCAACATTTCTCGCCAGACTTATATTTTGAGATGCTTATCACTGATAGTTTTCACTAGTTTACTGAAAATAATTATATTCCAGTATGATAGTTGGATGGAGAATTGTCATTTTGAAAATATGGAAACAAACCAGAAATTCCTGCTAACACACCACTTCTACAAGCAGTTTTACTGATATAGTGAGGGAGAGTTCATAGAATCATAGAACAGTTTGGGTTGGAAGGGATCTTTAAAGGTTTTCTAATCCAAAGCCCCTGCAATGAGCAGGGACATCTTCAACTAGATCAGGTTGCTCAGAGCCCCATCCAACCTGACCTTGAATGTTTCCAGGGATGGGGCATCTACCACCTCTCTGGGCAGCCTATTCCAGTGTTTCACCAATCTCTTCCTTATATCTAGTCTAATCTGCCTTCTTTGAGTTTAAAACCATTGTCCCTTGTACTATCACAACAGGCCCTGCTACAATGTTTATCCATATGTTTCTTATAAGGCCCCTTTAAGTACTGAAAGGACACAATAAGATCTCCTTGGGGGTTTCTCTTCTCCAGGCTGAACAACCCCAACTCTCTCTCAGCCTGTCCACATAGGAGAGGTGCTCCAGCCCACTAATCATCTTTGTCGCCCTCCTCTGGACTTGCTCTAACAGGTCTATGTCCTTCTTATGTTGGGGGCCCCAGAGCTGGACGCAGTACTCCAGGTGGATTCTCACCAGAATGGAGTAGAGGGGTAGAATCACCTCCCTCAACCTGCTGACCATGCTTCTTTTGATACAGCCAAGGACACAGTTGGCCTTCTGGTCTGAGAGCGCACATTGTCAGCTCATGTCAATCTTTTCATCCACCAGTACCCCCAAGTCCTTCTCGGCAGGGCTGCTCTCAACCTCTTCATCTCTCAGTTTGTATTGATAACGTGGGTTGCCCCAACCCAGGTGAAGGACCCTGCACTTGGCCTTGTTGAACCTCATGAGGTTCACATGGGCACAATTCTTGAGCCTGTCCAGGTCCCTCTGAATGGCATCCTGTCCCTCAGGCATGTCAACTGCACCGCACAGCTTGGGGTCGTCTGCAAACTTGCTGAGGGTGCACTCAATCCCACTGCCTATGTTATTGATGAAGATATTGAACAGTACTGGTCCCAGTACAGACCCCTGAGGGACACCATTGTCACCAGTCTCCATCTGGACGTTGAGCTGTTGAACACTACCCTCTGGATGTGATCATCCAACCAGTTCCTCATCCACCAAACAGTCCACCCATCAAATACACATCTGTCCAATTTTGAGAGAAGGAAGATTTTGGAGATCGTGTCAAAGACCTTATAGAGATCCAGACATCCATATCCCTTCCCTTGTCCACTGATGTAGTCACTCCATCACAGAAGGCCACCAGGCTGGTCAAGCAGGACTTGCCCTTGGCCTTGCCCTTGAGATCAGTGTCAAATGACAGCAAGTAACCATGAGGAGACGTGAGTAGCACAATTATTTGTACTTCTCTCTCATTATCTTTTTGGTTTGTTTTTGGCGTTTTGGTTTTTTTGTTTGTTTGTTTGTTTGTTTTTGATCTATTCACATCAACTGCTTGATTTCAGTGTGATTTAATGTAAATATACACCTCAATTTTATTAAGTAGAATTTTCTTGAAATGAATGTTTTGGAAATGAAAGTAAAGCCTAACTACAAATATCTGAGTTTTCCGTTTTCCCTCCCACTTTCCTCTTGATAATTCATAAACTACCGGAATACTCATGTTTTAGAAACTTTCATATCAAACAATACTGGTTCGTATTAAGTCTTACTGAACTAAACAACTCAGTCATCTGTCCTTCACTAATAATTATGATAGGTCACAGGTATACAAAATAAAGACTGCAGTATGCAAGGAAATATAGGAGAAAGCATTTTTTATATTATGTTATTCTTCATGTGGACGTTCAGAAATATTTATCTAACCAGAAAACTAAAATTTGTCCATAAATCTCTTTTGCCCATTAAATACATCTAAAATCCAAGGTATGAATTCTACAGTCCTCTTCTGGATGGATCTTTTCTTTTCATAAATGAGGGCTTTGCCTAGCAAAGGCAAAGATTAAGCTCCCAATCATTACGTAAATTCAGAGACCTTAGTGTCTGTATATGTCCTTCAAAGTTATTGGAGGCCACAGATAACAGCCTAAAGAATTCCAAGTCTTTGTGATACAGAAGTGGGTGATAGTTTTATATACTAACACAAGAAATAGTTGATTGTTGGAAAAAAAAACCCTTACACAATTATCATTAGCATACTTAAATGCATTTGCTTTGAATATACTTTCTGTTGACTGCCTATAACTGAAGGAGACAACAGCTATAGTGAAAGTTCTGTTAATTGTAACTGTAGGAAGAAAAAGTATATGGAAAAATTTTGGGGTTTTTGTCACTGGAGAATGATATACCAAATAATATCTTTGCATTAAATCAAACTTTAAGTCATTTATGATTCTGAATGTATTCTATTTCAGATTTTTTACTAGCTTAAATTAATTTATCACCATCATTTTCCTCATATCATTTTTGCTGACAGTTCAGATAGCACTTTTAGGCTCCTAACTGCCTCATGACTTCAAAAGTAAATTCAGCTTAATATTTTAATGAATAACTAGGAACTGAAATATAATGCTGCTTGCATGCCTCAGTGTCCACCTTTTCATAAAAAAAATCCTGCTGTCAGGAATTGCCTTCATATTTGACCTGTACACAATCGAGTGCGCCATCAGTGCTCAGCAGCCCAGATGGAGCAGCAGGAGGCATTGTGTAAAATGTCTCACAGCAGATTACATTATTCTCTACACGCAGAACTGAGCAATCTGTCATGTCCCTTTAAGGTTTTTACTTAGCAGCTCTGTTGGCTACTGCTTAACAGTGGCAGAAACCTTATTCCAGCTATTCTTTGGACAGAGGTTGCCAGCTGGGAGCATATTTACAACAACAGAGGGGACATGATTTTAGGGAGTCCTTTTGCATGCTTTCAGAAACAGACCCTCTCTTTATTACTTCCTTTCTTAACTGTGTTTGGGGATCTAGCTCCAAATACATTATTCATAAAATGGTTTGTATGTGTGTGTTAAATCAAATGAAAAGCTTCCCAGGAGAGGAAAGTGTCCTAATAATGTACACTTATTATGAGAAAGGACACTATTAAGGAAAAGTTACCATATCTACATCTTTTTAACATTAGTCTTAGTAGCTCAACACAAATGGGAAGGTTGAGAAAAGTCAAGCGAAAAAATAGATGACTTTGGAATTCTAATAATTTTGTTGGCTGGGTATCTTTGCATCTGAACTTTATGGAAGCTCCAGGTTTTCTCTCTATTGCAACTGCAGTCAGAAAGGTAGACTTATTAGCAGTTTTTCAGGTGTCAGATATATTATTGATGTGTATTGCTACATGTGTAATGAAAGAGTGCTAATCCACTTAAAATGCATGGTTCATAATCTGCACAAATAATTGAAATCTCTCTCCCCTATTTATCAGGAAAGTTTTGCTGAATAACCTCAAATGAAACACACACACTACTTACATGCAATAAAACTACAACATAAAATAAACGAATCAACTGTATTTTGTGAGATTAGGAAGAGTGTTGCTGTTGACAACACTTTGACAAGAAAGATCTTTGGACTGGGTTCAGCCAATAATTTTTTGATGTACCCCTGACTTGCTACTTCATGATTGAACTAACTGAACAAATGAACAGTTTGTTTTGCAACTGGTAGAATGATTTAGGGAGCACAAACAATTTATTGAGTAATTTTCTGCACACATATATATTAGTTGTCAATGTTACCACGATCATATGTTTTGCAAATACTAAATTTATTAATCTGAACAGACTTTAACCAGTCTTGTTGTGATTTTTTTCTGAGTTGGATGATTTCCTATATTTTTATTAAAAATATTAGGAGAACTCTTATGAAATGAAAGTCATGTTATTTTTAAAATATGACAAAAATACATTTTTATATAATTATGTTTTAACTAGAAAAAAATTGTGAATGAAAAATATAGTAATCCGTATGATGCAAGACATAAAATACAGTCCTTGCAAGCCCAACTTTGAGTCTCTGTACTTCAGTAAGCAGCAAAGACCGTTAGAACAAGAACAATAAGCTTTTTCAGACATTCATTTCTTCCGTAGGCATGAGTCAGATATCCAAGATAAACTACTTTTACAAGTACAGATATATTAGAAAACAAAGAGTCATCATCTCCAATTCAAGACACACGTAAGTTCTCCTCCAGCTTGCTACCTGCATGTCACAGTAATACTCTATTGGAAACATATTAGCATTATTATTGCCCCTCTACAGAAAGAGAACAAAGATAAAAACATTAAACTGGTAGTTTAAAATCTGAGAGAGTCTGCAGTAGAGACAAAATTTATTCCAAATGGCCCTCATGGAGTATTAGTTAACTACCAGGCAATCTTTCCTCTCTAGAAGATCTTGCCTTACAATTTCAGTAACTTCCTCTTGCGTGACTCACTACCCACATTTAAAGTCTTCCAGCTTGTCTTTCCAAGCACAGAATTAACAAGGAATAAAAGAGGGAAGGAAAAGTACAGGGATAAAGGGACTTCAGAGCCTCTTTCAGGCAGTATGATAGCATATCTCTTGCAGCTCTGCAGCTCCTGCAATCTGCCTCACCCCTTCAGTTGTGTTAAGGTTGCATGCACACCTGTTTTCCAGACTCACAAGCTTATCCCAGCTTCTCCTTTTAGGAATTGCAGCTCTTCAGAGAGCCAAATTTGTCCTTAAAAGTTCTGTGCTGACTTTGCTTTCTCATTTCACAATGGCTGGAGCTTTTTTGTGTGCATCTGTGAGTGTGTGTGAACTTGTAAAGAAAAAGGAAAGTACTAAGAGTAAGAATATGGACAAATACACATCTGGTAGTGGAAAAGCAAAAGGAGGAAGTATACTAAATTAAGATAGTTACCAGAATACATTTGCAATGTTCAGGAAGTAAAGCTTGAGTCCCTTTCAATCAAATTACTGGAAAAAAAATCTGATGCTATAGTTATATGTTTATCTTCTGTTTTCTACTTCTTGGCACTGAGGTCTTCCTTCTGCTGCTTTTGGTAGAAAAGAAATAAATTCTTGTTCTTGTTAAAAATGCATGGCACTGTATTTCAAAGGATAAACCAACATTAGGCTTGAATGCTATATTAGTAAGGGCAAGGTTAAGTATGTTTAAAAAGATATTGTTTATTAGCCTGAATTGCAGTGGAGATGCTGGATTTCTGCCCAGAGATAAAAAGCAGATAAGATACCTCTTCAGCTACTGATTAATTATGTATAAGTCTTACTTCTAATTGTGTGGGTCTGTTCATTTGGTAAAATTGGCAAGTTACAGACAATTTATTCTTTTTTTTGTAGTAAATAAGTAGGTAAATATTTAATCCTGAGTCTACTGGGTGAACATTGTCTCCCAGAAGACTGAAAAGCTGTGACCAAACCAGAGCTATGGATTCTGACCATTACTTGGAATGAGTGTATTCCACCTAATAATAGCATTACAAGCTTTGGTCATTTGCTTTCAAAGAGAAATAATGCAGAAAGGCCACTGATGATATTTTTAAAATTATTTATCAGTTCTTGAGAAAAGCTTTTTTGAGTTTTCGAGCACATACGAGCTCTCTTGATTGTCTGAGTCTAAGGCAATCATCTCCACACTTCACTTACATTCCAATTTGTTGGCTTATGATTTAATTTGATGCCTTCTGCTTTTTTATAATGACAACCAGTGAATTATTTTTGATCACCTACACTGTGCTAATCCATAATTTACATTGCATTTGCATTGCCAGCAAAGCTATAGAATTTCCTCCTTGAGCCGTTTCTAAAGGCGTTGTTAAATTTCAGTGATCAAACAACAAAGTTATCCAGATTGCTTTAAAGTTCTAATAATGTGAGAAGCACAACAAGGCTTGACCTGGAGTTTTGATCAAACGTGAGCATGCAAGGTGTCCTGGTTTCAGCTGGGAAAGAGTTAATTTTCTTGCTAGTGATTGCTGTGAAAGGAATGTCAATAATGCACACCGGTTTAGTTCTTGCTAAGCAATGCTTATGTTTTTCAAGGACTCTTTTGAATTTCCCATAGAAGCTGAGAAGGAGCATAGACAGAACAACGGAATGGCCAATGGAATATTCCATACCATAGACATCATGCTCAATATATAAATGGGAGTTTGCCAGGGTGGGGAATCTGCAATCATTGCTCAGGACAGTGCCAATTCACTGAGTGGTGAGAGTAACTCGTGTCATTATAATTATTGTTATTATTGTTTTTATTATTGTTATTTTCCTTTTCTGTTATTGTATCTATTAAACTGTCTTTATCTCAACCCATGAGTTTTTACCTTTCCCTTTGCCCTCCTTTTCTCCATCTTCCCCCCACTATTTTGGCAGAAGGGGGAGAACTGCACCAGTGGTCCTAGCTGCTGGCTGGGGTTAAAACACGACACAAGGTAATCTTAGGGCCAGATCCCTGACCTTGTATTCAAAATTGTTATTTAAGGCAGAGATTTGTTTATGAACATATGAGAAAAGACTTCAGAAATTGCTTCCTTTGAAAGTGTTCAGAAAATTATAACTATTCCTTTTGTGTCCTGTCAGTGGAGCAGGTAGTTAGGTAGCAAGTTTGGTAGAATACATTCTAGAATTATGAGAACATAGAATGAACATAAGGAAGACAACATCTGTATGCTTCCATGTCTCCGTAAGTACCTAGCATCACAAGATTACTTACATTTATCTTCTTCATTAGTCCCTCACATTTTTTTTCCCCTGTTCACTTACATAACATATGGGGGAGGGTTGCATTTATTCTTGATTGCATAATCATTATAATTAGATCCTCACCTCATCACCCAAGAGGTTGCAGAAATAACTTCCAATTTGCTAAGCACAAAATGGATGATCTCAGAATTGTTCTTATTCAAATGGTATTTTGTCATTATTATCTTTCATTATCAAGTTATCACTCGCTTGTTGCAAATCCTGAGCTGTTCCAAGGCCTAGTGTTCAGGAACAAGTAGTATTTTCTCTGAAGAGCCGTGCTATACTATAACACAGTGTGTTAACAAGTAATTCAGGGCAGTAGGATCAATAGTTTGGTTAGTGCCAAAGCCCCTATATCTACACTATACATTATGTCAGTGTTCTACCTCAGACAATATTTATCCTGCACCCATGGACCAACGGTCCACTCCATGTATCTGGTTTGAAGCTGTCTAGAGGACTAAACAAATCTTACTCATGTGGGAGCACATTTGTCCATCTAAAGCAGAAATTCTGGTTCAGTTCCCTCTGTAAGGTATTTTGCACTCTCTGGAACAATTCTGCAAACCAAACCAATTTGCAGTAGGGAGAATGATTGAGGTATTTGCTCAAAATGATCCTACTGAACTCAAACCCAAATATAAACAGCCACAAGATTCCAGATCATCCTACAAATAATATTATACACCATACTAGTATACCAGCATTACCTGGTGAAAGTATTATGCACATTTAGTGTTAATTATAAAAGTATTTAACTTCTCATCTATAAATTGTAGAATCAGGTAGCCATAGCTCTGAAACACCGTATGTGTTCAAAAACCTTTGGGAACTGAGACAGACATAGACTTTATTTCATTTAGAAATATTGAAAGAAATTGGTAGAAACCAATTCTACAAAGTCTACATATTCTACAAATTTTTTTAATCCCTCCTTTCTGCTAACAGTCATTTTGCCTTCATCATCATATTGTACACATGGTGAACTTTAATTCTTGAACAGCTGGATAGAAACACTGTCTCCATGAAAAATAAGTGTAGAAAATATATTAGATCATGAATTAGGTAGCATTTTTAATGAATCAGGAACAAAGAAATACTCAGTATTCTGCCCACACCATACAACAAACAAACATATGTTCACAAGAAATAATGGTGTGAACCATTAGTCACAAAATGGTTCGCACACGAGATACATTAACATTCAAAGCTGAGATGGATTATAAAATAAGCTAATTAGTAACACGACCTAAAGTGGTGGAAGAAAGTTCAGGAAGGTTCCAGATAAATGGAGAAGCTGAACAAGAGGCAGCCTTACAAAGAAATCAGAAGAGAGTGTCATGGTGTAAAAGCTACACTAAAAAGTGCAATTGCTATCTTTTCTCACTAGAGGGAGGTAAGTCTTAATACTCCTTACTAGAGTGTTCTGCAAATCTAAGTAATGTTTATCTGTCCGTATTTGGGTATGTGTTTTGCCATGTTTGCAGGACTCCTTGTGCACTAATGCACTATACATATGGGAAAAAGGCAAAAACAATTATCTTCTAATGAAGTTGAGCAAAAAGCAAAAGAGAGCATATTTAAGTTGAGCACTGAATTACGCTATCATTTGTACCAAGAGTAAAATGGGCCTTATGCAATAACAGGCTCCTTCCCATTATAGACTTCATTTCTTTATGATGTAGCTGCACTATCATCCATGAAGTCACTGTCAGCTATGACTTGCTCACTTGGGAAAGGGAGAACCTGTGATTCTACTTCCTGTAAAAGTACTCACCTACAAATATCACTTACTACATTAAAAAAAAAAAAAAGTGTTTTATATGCAGTAAGTCACTCATGTTGGAATTTTCTGCATATCCCCACTTCATTCTGCTGGGGAGACAGAAAATAGAGGAATCCTTGCAAATAATTAAATATCATTAATTAATTATGAGGAAGGCATGGTAATGTACCTCCAGAGTGCAAGTGCATTGCACGTCTTGCTAATTTTGCTATATTTTTTTTTTTAAATCTTTATACTTTGTACTCAAGCCTGGATTCTCTTATAATTTTAATTGCATCATCGGAAGATGATTAAATGTCTTAAAAAAACCTGGGCTTACTGATTTCTTTGAAGAAAAAGGCCCAATATTTAGGTGCAGAACAGAGTGATATTTACAACCACTTATGACCCTTTGCCCCTTCCTGTAAGGAGCCTGTAAGGGTACCACCGTGAGTTCCCATACCATGCAAAGTATATTTTTGCTGACCCTCTTCAACCACACTGTTCTTATCAAAGATGTTCATTGACCTTCATATCTAATCTCCAGGAAGATTGAAGAACAGCATTAATTTACTTTGTCCACAAATTTGTATAATTATGTTTCTAAAGCTTCATATGCCTAACCCATGAATTCTTAGAGTGATGCAACTAGCCTTTGTGTCTGCATTTTGTGAATAAATTTCATCTTAACAGTCTTTCAGGTGGCAAGCCTAATCCACCCAGCTGGGAAATCCATTCAATAATATCTTTATCTGAAACCTGTGGGAAGAAAAAAGAACTCATGGCACAGCACACAGAAAATAAGATTTCTGTTAATAGCTTAGGTACATCAATTAATAAATGTGCAGATTTCTCTGAAGCTTGTTTCAGAGGAATCCTGACTGCAAGTAGTACTCATACCAAGCAACTAGAGGATAGGGCATGGCAAAGATATGAATTCTGCGTTGCTGTGTGAATTGCTACAAGATCTTGGTTAATTTGGAAATCTGATAACAGAGTACATGGAAGAAAGCCTGAAGCCAAACCATAGTCAGATGTAGTTATAAGGTAAATTACATTTCCTTTTGCTCTGTCTTCAGAGTGAGCAAACCCAAATGCTTTTAACCATGAGTAATACTCTGGATGTAGTAATTTCTGAAGGTGGAAACAGTTCTAACACAGTAGCTTAGTTGAAGTGAAACTAGAATGGTAAAAACTAAGCTAAGGTCAAACAGACAAGGCACCAAAAAGAGTACGTTTCTCCCCCCCCCGAGTAGTAACAGAAACATGTATGGCAGCAATGTAAAGAGGCTTTTCCAGTCAAGCATGAAAAACAAAATGAAAAAGAGCAGCTTTTAAGAGGGACAGAACTCATTTGCTCTATCTTTGGATTTATTTCAAAATTGTCAAGTTATTTCTTATTTCTGCATTTTAACATAATAAACTCTTTTTTCTTATGCCTTGAAATATTACAGAAACTTGATATTAATGGGATGCTAAATGTATTCCCAAATGAGCAGTGATCCACAACAGAAGGCACTGGTCAATATAAAAGTGACACCAATATACTGTCATAAATCCTTAAGGCAATTTCTGCATGAGGAATAAATTTCTGGCAATCTCAGACCAGACACAGACCTTCAAATTAACTTTAAACAGGTTCCCAAACAGAAAGTAACCTCTTTCAATCATTACAGTGCAAAACTGAAGCTTAACTAGTATCCAGATTGAATTTTGATGTGAAGTTTGGGTGACTTCCTAAAATAAAGTTGTTTTCACCATCAGTTCTTTTTTTTAACATTTGAGTACTTTATAAAAATTATTGTCTCTTTCTTGTGATATCACAGAGCCTTCCTTTCAATGAGGAAAGCCAGTGCAAAACAAGAATGAACAGTATCTCCTCAAAGTCTCCAAATCTCCTTTTTCATGCTTATGTATTTGCAGAGCGAAAACTGAGGTCCAAAAAGGGTCTCTTCTAAGATCCTTCCCATGTTATGTGAACAAAAAGAGAAAAAAATGACTAACGCAGAAGCATATGAATTTCAAAGCACTGCATGCTTATAGATTTAGCTAATTAGGCACTCAGAGACAAGCTAAGGCAAATTTCAGCGTGCAAAGAAACAAACATGTGAACAGAAACATATTTGCCTCTGTTCATCTATTTGTATTGGTTTACTTTTCTCCTTTTTCTACCTGTCTGACAAGCTGCTCTTTTTCATGTTATTTTTCATGCTTGACTGGAAGTGCTTACTCCACATTGCTACTGTACTAGCCACACTTTTGATACTATTGACAAAACATAAGCTCCTTTTACTGCCTCGTTTGTTTGGTCATAACTTAACTTTTACCAGTCTACTATCACTTCAACTAAGCTGCTATGTTAGCACTGTGTTCACCTTTTGAAGCTGCTATATCCAGAGTATTAGTCAAAGTGCAGAGTATTTGTATTTTTCCACTTCATACTCTTGCAAATTCTGCCTATTCTTTAGCAGTGACAATATCTCTACTCAGTAAAAAAACGATAAAGGTTTAGTTTGGTTTCTGGGTGTTCCCAGCCTCCTTCTGGCTAGTGAGTTTTGCAGGGGAGTTCTTGAATCTTTCTTTTCTCTGTATCACTGCTGCTTAAATACACAAGGAACAACAGGTGAGAAAATTCTTCCTTTTAGAGAATCTTTTATGACAACTTCAAGAGTTCCACAATTTAACATAAGCGAGTCAGCAAGAAAAAAAACAAGTTCTTATCCATTTACTTTTACAGTTCCTACTATCAATAGTGCAGTTCTGATCAGTGAATTTGATACTTCATATACTATTATCATATAAGAGCTTCTCTTGGACTGCTGTAGTTAGAGAAATCTCCACTGCCTGAAAAGTAGCCCATGACAGGAAGGCTCACCACCAATATTTGTAAAATCAATGTTTCAAAATGCTGTGTCCTGAAAATGCACAGTAATGAAAAGGCTGTTAAAAAGAAATAGACAGTTAAAAATCATGATATATACTATATTTCTTCCTGAGAGTTTTATGATCATATTGCACTCAGTTCAAGATACAGTTTTAGCAAACTGCATCTAAATGGCGGTCAAGAACTGGGTCATTGTATTAGGTTTATGTGGCAAGGTTTTGGTAGTGGGCAACAGGGGTTACTTCTGTGAAAAAGCACCAGGAACTGCCTCCATGTCAGACAGAGCCAGTATAAGCAGGGTCCACGACCACTGTCTAAAGCTGAGCCCATCAGCAATACTGGCTCTGCCTCTGTGATAATCATAGAAACATAGAATCATAAAATGAATTGGGATGGAAAGGACCTTTAAAGACCATCAGGTCCAACCATCTGCCATGGGGAAGGACATCTTTCACTAGATCAGGTTGCTTGCAAACTGGATTGCAGTTTACAGTCCCATGCAAACTGTCCTTAAACACTTCCAATGACAGGGCATCCACAACTTCTCTGGGCCACCTGTACCAACATTTCACCACCCTCATTGTAAAGAATGTCTTCCTTATGTCCAGTCTGAACCTACCTTCTTTCAGTTTAAAACCATTACCCCCTCATCCTGTCAGTTCAGACCCTGGTAAAAGGTCCCTCTCCATCTTTATCATCAGACCCTTTTACATATTGAAAGGCTACAATGAGGTGTCCCCGGAGCCTTCTCTTCTCCAGGCTGAACAACTCCAACTCTCTCAGCCTTTCTTCAGAGGAGAGGTGTTCCAGCCCTCCTCTGGACCTGCTCTAACAGGTCTATGTCTGTCCTGTACTGGAGACCCCAGAGCTGGGTAGGGTACTCCAGGTGAGGTCTCACGAGCACAGAGTAGAGGGACAGAATCACCTCCCTCAGCCAGCTGGCCACGCTTCTTTTGATGCAGCCCAGGATATGATTGACTTTCGAGCTGCAAGTGCACGCTGCTGACTCATGTCCAGTTTTTCATTCACCAGTATCCCCAAGTCCTTCTCCGCAGTGCTGCTCTCCATCCATTCAAACATTCATCATACATATTTAAGAGAGGATAAAACAGCTGCACAGCAGCTGTGAGAGACAAGTGAGAAAAAGTGGGAGAAACAGTCCTGCAGACACTGATGTCAGTGAAGGAGGAAGGGGGGTAGGTACTCCAAGCACTGGAGCAGAGATTCCCCTGTGGCCTGTGGAGAAGACCACGGTAACAGAGGTTGTTCCTCTGCAGTCTGTGGAGGACCATGCTGGAGCAGATATCCACCCTGCAGCCCATGGGTGACCCCACAATGGAGTGGGCTGCTGGCAGGAATAGCATCCTGTGGAGAGGAGCCCTTGTAGGATTAATTTTTCCGGAAAGACCTGTGGCCTAAGGGGAACCCATGCTGGAGCAGTCTGTTCCTGAAGGACTGTATGCATGGAAAGGACTCATGCTGGAGCAGTTCTTGAAGAACGGCAGCACGTGAAAAAGACCCACACTGGAGAAGTTCATGAAGGACTGTATCCCATGGGAGGAACCCGATGCTGGAGCAGGGGAAAAGCATAACCAGGAAGGAGCAGCAGAGATGCAGACTAATCACAACCCCCATTCCTCGTTTCCTCTGTGTTCCTCAGTGGGGAAGAGGTCAAAGAGTCAGGAGTGAAATAGGGCCTGGGAAGATGAGGAGGGATGGAGGGAAGGTGCTTTTAGTTTTGTTTTTATTTCTCACTATTGTACTCTGTTATTAAGTGACAATAAATAAATTTTTTCCCTGTGACATCTCTCCCTATCCTTACCTCAACCCGTTATATTTTCTCCCCCTGTCTTCTGAGGAGGGGGACAGAGCAGCTTGGTGGGCACCTGTCAGATAAGGTCAATTCAACACAGCCATCCACACCCTATTTGCAAAATTAGTTGAATTAGCAAAGTTAATTGGAACCTGATAATTTTACCATATGGAATAACCTTTACACTTTCTTGTCTTTAAAAACTCTCCTTTTCCCATGTATTTTAGGAGAAATACAGGCTTTTATTTTTATTTAATATCTCAAAATTGGTATTATTTATCTTGATATTTTTGCTAATTAAAATTTGGAACACCTTTTTGTTCTTTTTATTTCCAATTTGTACTTTACCTGAATTGGTTTAAAGTGTGTTAACTCTCAAATATTCTTACATATAATTCTGTCACTTAAATAAATAAAAATGTGACATCTATAATTTCTGAAATGCAATTTGTGATCAGTTTTAAACTTAAAAAAGTAAATTAGGTTGAGATACAGGTGATTCTTAAAGTACATGTAAATATTTTCATTTGATTATAAAAAGTAATTATGTTGACAAGCAATACGTTTGAAAGTGAAAGTGGGGTTATGAAAAATTAATGTAATCATTGAACTGCTTGATAGCTCTTGAAAATGTGATAATAAAATAAATCAAGGAGATGTCACTTTGTGGAGTAGAAAAAAAGCAAGGTTTGGACAAAAGTAAATGTTCTAAGAAAATCCAATAACCTTATGGAAATAAAATGCTGTCATATTCAAATATAGGCTTTAGACATTTATTTCTGACAGACATATCACATAAAATTCCCATATTTCTGTGCCTGAAACATTTCACCAAAATAAAATTGCTGCAAGGTGATTAACTGGAAATATCCATTGGCTTAAAAGGGATACATGTTCTGTCATGAACCTGCGCTTTCCTAAGTGATCTAGTCAACCGAATTCTTCAGTCATTACTAGGAGTCATGTTTCCAGAGCTTAGTTTCAACAAATTTTTGGAACTAGACCCAATAATGGAGCATCATTCCCATGAAAAAAGGTTACCCTATGATATGTCCATATAAAAAAAATATAATAACAGCTATTTGGGCCCAGTAGAGGAATACTAGCCATAGAATTGTATATTCAAGTCTCTATAGAGTGTAATAGAAGAATTAAACATCTCTGAACCTCAAGAAGTATGGTGATGCATTTAGCCAACAGGAGGTACTAAGCACGGAGATTTGAATGATAACATTTCGTTATACTGAGTTTAAATGTGTGGGTCAATGCTCAGATAGGTGTATTTTTTTTGCTTCTGGAGCTCTTGGCACCCAAAAGAATTTGGATGCTTTATCTGAAAGTGTAATTCAATAAACCACTGCTCGCTTATTGCTTAAGGTTGCAACATAGGTCTGTCTGATATTTTCAGTAACATATTTCTGCATGATGAATACTGATTAACCACCCAAAAGTCTAAATCCTGCTTATGGTCTGTTGATAGACACAAGGAAGTGTTCAGAAAGGTTCAGCATATGGTGGCAAGATTGTTCTCTACAATAATGCACTTTATTTTCAGTGGCACTTTCTTTTTTGTGTCTCATCAGTGAAAGGTGATGATATTATCACACACCACAGTCATTCAGAAAGTGGAAGTCTTAAGATCTGTGCTGTGCCCAGGCTATAAAGCCATAACTCACATATCCCAGGAGAATGTGTAAGCAGAGAGAGGACTGAAGTACACTCTTCCTGTTCAAACAGACATACTAGACGGAGAGGTCAGGGGGAGGAGGAAAAGAGAAAAAAGATGTAGTAGATGAGGAGTTAAGGCAGTTGTGTTCTGCTGTCTGCACTCATGATTGAGTACTTTTAATCCAATTATTAAGATTAAAATATATATACAGTGAAAGGACTGAAATACATTATTTGTCTCTCTAGGAAAACTTTGTGTGCTAAACAAGAATTATCCTGTTGATGTTTTATACACCTTCTGAGGCAATTCCTTTTCTATTACCCTTACAAAGCAAAACTAGAAAGGGTACATCTACATAGCTATATTTAGCAAAGCAATCAGGAGCTTTGATTAAGAACCAGCTCTTCAGTTCTGAAGCCTAGGACAATTACTTGGTTTCTCTTTGACATTGGGCACCCCGGACCACAGACGAAGAGCACCACATTTGCTTACAATCAACCATGTCAGCACTGAGAAAGGTTGGGACAGCCACTTAGCAGTCCAAGGGCTAGGGCCAGTCTGCTAAGCTGTCTTCCCAGCCCCCTGGGTATGCTGTTTGATTGGGGTTGAGAAACTAAAGGGGAACAAAAGGTAAAGGAGGAGCTAAAAAAATCTATGCTGTTTTGCATAGGCCTCACTGAATCAAAGGCAGTGCAATACAAGCAATATGAGATGGTCTGACCTTCAAATATGTGGCTGTATTTCCCAAATGCATGATAACTGTTTACCCTTGTTCTTACACAAAGTGAAATAAGATTATCATGTCATTGTTCATAAGAGAAAAAGAATGCTTTTTCTGGTAGTGGGCCAAAACTTTTCATGGAGGTCAAGATTTGAAGACATTGGAGAGCAATGACATCAAATAGGCAGAATTTTGGAACTTTCATTAACAGTGAAAAAGTGATAAATGGCAAAAGAAGACAGTTATGCTATCAGAGCACAGACTACAGTCCCAGAGTTGTTAGAGAAAAAATTAAGCACTCTTTTCTTGCAAACTGAAAACATCATTATCATATGGCATGTATTTTAAACATGTATGTGGTTATGTACTTTGAAAGCAAATGTAAATCTTTAAGTATGACAGTGGTTTTAATATTGTCTATCTTAGGGTATGTACTATTTAATTGACTAGAAGTCAGCGATTGATCAGGCTGCATCTTACATGGAAAAAAACATTACCTCTAGCTGAACTATACTGGCCAGCATTTTATTACTGAGTCCTTTTTTGGCCAAATAATTGCAAGATGACAAGAATATGTGCACGTTCTAGAAGACCAACAGCAAAAAGAACGTATGAGTACTTGGTCTGTAAAATGAAAGAAAATAAAGAAGAAGCAAAGGGCAGAGTGGAGCTTGTTAGACATGGATGACAGAGAGAATTAACTCTAAATCATTTGAAGAAAATGTTATTAGTTTATAGATAGAGAAAGAGCAAACTTTGATCTTTCAAAGGCTAAATGACAAAGGTACTATAGTTCACTCCGTGCAGTCAGATAATGACAAATCTTTAGAAAGAGGAATATAGTAAAAACGTGTAATTCAGGATAAGAAAAAGAGAATAAATAAATGCTATATTATTTATGAATGTTAGGGAATAGTATTTCTAAGAAGAGTTTATTGACTCAGTTTTAGATGTGACTGAATGTTGGTTACAACTGATACCTCAGTAAAATGTTGTGATCAGTACAAATGGGTGAGACCAGGAAAAAAAAAAAGTCAAATGAAAATGTTCTTTTCACTAATGCAAATAAAATATAGGAAATAAAAACTACTTTTAAAAAGAAGTAGATATAAATCAGTCTGATACATAATATGAAGGATACAGTAGCAATCAGTATAATTAAAACCATATTATTAAGCCAGTTCAACAACAGTAAAAGAATTCTATGCAGTGATATTCTTGCTGCTTTCTAATATATGGACTTACAAATTCCCTGTTCTGCTACAAGACACTTTATACTTACTCTTCATTTCTTCTGCTTGGTTTTCAAAGTCAAGTTAACTTTTTTGGTGGTGATTTTGTTGCATTTTTAGTGAAAATTGAATTAACAAAAAAGATGCAGGATTAAAAAATACAGTATTGAAATACTGTATCGAAAGTACAATCAGCTGGGAGCTGGAGCTGACCAAATTAAACTCATTCTTGGGTATCACGATACTTTCATATTTCATCCCTTATGTGAGGTGATTGAATATTTTCTATGCTACCTATTTGTGATCTTAGGCTACATTTGGGGTCCCTGCAGAATCAGATTTTTAATTAAGCTGTGTCTGTGGTAACCCTATCATAAATTCATTAGCATGCCAATAATAATATTTTGCAGATTTACTTCCTGGGAGTTCAAAACACTTAGTTAAGAGGGTAACCATCACTATTATTATTTTAAATGTGGGTTAAATACAGTATAAAAAGTTGAAGTGACACCCTGAATGTCACAGTCAGCAGTAGAGCTGTAAATGAAACCCGGGTGCACTAAGCCTCAATTAAACCATAAATACTGGTTCAAATTCCCTCCCGGGGCACAGTATACCATTTTAGAAGTTTGCTTTTGAAAATAGAAGTGACTTATCACTGGACTAATTAGAGAGGAAGCTAATAGCTGAATATAATGACTGTTCCAATGGAAGAATGACACTGACCCAAACACTAAAGCTAAACACAGATACACTTCTCTGTTGATAGCTGCTGATTCCTTTGCTCCTTTGTATGTTGTATATAACATAATGATGCAGGAAAATATATCCATACCATTGAACAGAAGTTGGCTTGTACCTAAGGAAAATGATTCCTCGTACCAAAGGAATCTAAATTCTATTTCCAGCTCTAACGCAAACGTCCTGTATGATTTAGAAATACCTTTCAGCCTCACTTGGATGCAGTTGTACTATAAGTAAAAATTTCTTAATGTCTCTGAGACAGAAATAGAATTGCTAAAAATGTTTTGGATCAGTGACTTAAAGGCTCTATGATATTTTTATCAAAAGCAGTGCTTGTTTCACTTAGGCAGTAATGTTGCATCAATGATGTGCTATCTGTCTACACATTTTTTGTGTTGTAGAGAGATCTTGCACCCACCTTTCATTGTTTTGGTGTTGTTAATAGAAACAGACATTAATAACATAGTTCTGTCAAGCATTATTAAGAAATGTTTTTGTTATGTGATTAACAAACCTCAGACTGTACATACACATTAGAATTTATAGCAGATTTGTACAGTAACATGAGTGTTGTTAATGTACCATGAATATCTGAATGTTATTAATGCAATGATAGCAAAGGTCTCAGTCTCTATCAACTGCAATTAAGTCACTTGTCTATTTTATATAATTATGAATTTTTGTTCACATTAGCTAGAAAAATATAGGGAAACTTTATTTCTAATGCAAACAACTATGACTGTAATTATTAACCTACACATAGAAGACTGCATTTCTTGTCTCCCAAATAAAGATGAGAGGCATAATCCGTAACCCAACCAAATTTAACATGATATCAAAAGTTACCTCACTGAAAAATAGAGATTGAACAATGAGAAAGAACAATACAATCATGCAAAATTACAACAATGAAGAAACATAATCCAGAAAGAAAAAACATCATCTCCTTAAACAGTCTCTAATCCCTGCAGATTTGTAAGGCATTTTCTCCACTGTCATGGTTTTGGCCAAATTGGCCAATGACCGTCGACAGATGCTCTCCCCCCACCTCTTGCACACAGAGAAGAAGAGATTTATGAGTTTAGAAGGAACTAAACTACTTTAATGAAATATTAATAATAAATAAAAACAAAATAATGAAATAGGTACAACATATAGAAAACTGTATCAAGCTCCCAGGATGATGTCACCGGCAGGCACTGGGGAAGTCCCAGACTGGACTCAGCGATGGGTGAGAACTGGATTCCAGAGCTGGAGTCAAGAGTGCACAGATCGGGATCAAAAGCAGACGAACAGACAGGGTCCTCCTCAGACGTTGGCCATTGAAGAAAGAGAGCTGACCCTTTGATCCCTCAGCTTTTATACTGAGCATGGGGCAGATGGGATGGAATACCCTGTTGGTCAGTTTTGGGTCACCTGTCCTGTCTGCTCCTTCCTGCAGGTGTGACCCCTCTACGCTTTTCCATTTCCAACCCTTCAACCAGGCAAATAACAAAATTAGCTGACCTTGGTTGTTATAGCAATAAGTATAAACAAGAGCCTCTATGCGTACCATTCCTTGTCACTAACTGTAAACATAGGTCTTAATCACTCTAAGAATGAACTGTTTTCAGCACAATATGCTGTTAATTTCAGAGAGTTAGAAGAGGCTTAGCTAAGAAGCAAAATTACTGAACAGAAAGTTGGTTCTGTTTTACCTCTATCCAGGACATCTGCTAAAAGATTATCTGAAAATTTTGCACTACATAGCTTCTTTCTGCACAGCAGATTGTCCAATCATATCATTTGGTACAGCAGTTCTTAATTCTAAATGTAAAAATAATTTCTTTGCCAGGTGAGTATATGTACTAATGACTATATTAATTCCCATTTTTCAGGCTACACTTTATTAGGTTAAATTGACTTCTGAGAGGTTTTTGAATGAAAGCAAGGAAAGACTTAGAAAACTGTCTTCGAAGGATTATTATATGTTCAATGACAAATATGGTTAAAGAACGGCTTAGTTTAGCAAATTTTGCCCTTATATATTTACCAATGTTGAGGATGCTGAATAAACAAATGGATGCAATGTTGAAATTTTACAGCTCAAGGCTATATTTTTGACAACTCTGCTAATTAGCTTATAACTAACTAGTACTAATAAAAAGCAACACTCCAAACACTTTGTGGTTTATTTCATTTTTATAGGGAAGGTTAGAAGTTTAGGGTAACCATTTGTTCTCAGGTCTAAAGAAAATGCCAAACAAATATCCAAGGTTACTGGCGCTTTTTAAAGGGATACAGCTCACTGGTGAGGAGTGTGCTTCTTTCTCTTCCTAGCAAACCCAGCACATATTCTATTAAAACGTTGAAAAGATTACTAGCCCTTACTTTACTGACCTATTCTTGAAAAAACCTTCTGGGAAAAATTCAGTTCTAGTCACTTATATGCACACAGTCAATATAACAACAATAAAAGGGTTTATAGCTAACTAAATTTTATTAATATGCCTAACATTAATAAAACAACTGATAGGCAGTGTTTACTGTTTCCAACCTGAATACATAAAGAATACAACCAAACAAGGTGCAAATATATTTTTTGTCTTCAAATTTATGGTGGCTGTTGAAAACACTAATGGAATTTGATCTATATTAAGGGATGAGAAAAAGGGGAGAGGACTAGATGCTTATCAGATAATTTTGTATCCTGTAAATTGCAAGGTAGACTTTGTTCTAATTAGTGAACTGAAGTATTGCTGTCCTAAAGTTCCTTAATCATTACAGAACCCTGAAAGGTGATAACTAGAAACATAGATTCTGCATGATTATACTGCATTTTTTATACTGCCAGTGTGAACAAGCAGCTTCAAGAGTCAAAAGCTCTCTTGCATTTCAGCTGTAGGCTTTGGGATAGAAATATAAGTCCTCCAAATACTAGTAGTGGATATTTTGTTAGGCAATGAGAATTACTGCACACAATGGATCATGAACAGAAACACAGTCCATAACTTTAATAGGATAATCTAAGGCAGGGACCTTCAGGTTTCCTCCCACTTGCCTCTAGCCATCATCTAGGAGAAGCCCTAAGGGAGCTGATAAATGTGAAGGCATGGGTTTTAGCTAAGGAATAAGATTCAGCACCTGTGTGGCAGCCAACATATTCTTCAGGAACGGAAGAATTGCGGTCTGGCGGGTAGGAGGGCGGTATTTCTACATCTTTTAAAGCACTTATTATCACTCTGACAAGTGACTTTAGAAGGGGTCAATGAATAATGCTGGGACTCAGTGGTCCCCTTTGGTTCAAATCTTCTGGCCTACCCTCAGTTTGAGTAAACTTTTTTCATACATCTACTAAACCTTTCCAAAAAGTCTTAAAAGGATATTCACTCACAGAAAAGTGCAGGGTTCCACTAAATTACCCTCCAAACCTTTCTGTGGGAAGCTCTAACCCTTCCCTACCCTACAAGATTTTCAAATGCCCAGAATATTTCCCTTGGCGTCAGTTTTCCCCATCAGCAGCTCTGCATTCTCTTTACAAAATCACTGAAATTTTTTTGCCCTTGACAGGATAACCGAAATTTTTTTTATCATTGTTTGATTCATCCATCCTGGAATAGTAAAAGCTGCAGAGAGCAAATGGTAATATATACAATAGAGGTTTGATACTGATTCTGAAAACTACCTGGTCCTTTCCCAAATTAGAAAAAGTCCACAGAGTAATTGGAACAAAAGCTTGTTACTTTCTTTCTTTAAAAATAATGTCCAGCTGACATACAGATTTCCTGGAAAACATTGGAATATAGCATTTACATTAGGTCTTCAGAGTCATAGCCAGCTGCATGGGGTTGAGTACTAATGAAGTAGATATTTGCTTCCCAGTGGCTACTATGAACAGTGGAAGACTGAACCCACTAAGCTAGACCTTAGCCTAGTCCCAGGCACATTCACTGACAACTTTAAAAACATGCTGCTTATTTTCATAAGGTGTAATCAGTACAGGAATTTTCAAGGAAAGTATGTTGCTGTGCTAAAAGACAATAGGAACAAAAAAAAATGAGATAGAAGAAAAAAACAAAGTGTAGTTATTGCTTTGGAAGGCACTTTTAAATGATCCCCATTGCAAAAATAATATTTTTGTTCTCATATTCCATTAAATATCACTTTATTTTCACAAAAAATTTACTGTCTTTGAAATGAGCATTCTTCAAGGCAGAAGTAGTAGATTTTACTGGTTGTGATGATGACTGGGAGCAGACTAATACTCTTCAAAAAATCACTTAGTATTTCATCAGTCTCACATTGCACAAAAGAAACTAGTTACAGGAGATCATACAGCAAGTTTGCCAGGTTACAAAGAAAGCCATCAAATTATATCTGGATTTTATAAGCTATTTTTTTAGAGACAGAAGGAAACAAACAAAAAAAAAGACAAATAAAAGAAAAGAAGGTTTATGTCCAAACAAAGAAATTAAGTTTTCACAGAACAGAACAATATATAAATTCAATCATACCCTGAAAACATAGCTAGTTCATGGAAAAAAAATTGATATTCTGGTTATTATTTCATTGTATTAGTGGCTGGCTAAATAGAAGGAAAAAATATCCTGTCTTAATATAAAACTTTAGAAAGAAAACAGAAGTAACTGCTGAACTTTATTGAGTATTTTGATACCTGAAACCTTTATCTTGTTTAAGCTGATTTAGATTTCAGTGAACTAGAAAATAAGAAAACAGCTGACACTAAACCAAGGGAACATTGATGATTAAACAATTCTAAATTGTGTCTGAGCTAGCTAATCAACCAAAAAGAAATTTTTAGAAACTTCAGTTTAGAGGGGAATGATTTCTAATTATCTCAGGAAGAGACTTTTTCCTCTGTTCAGACTGCATTAGGTTTGGGAGCTGATCAGTCTACATATACTGAAGAAATGTGAGCATAATATGAAGTAAACTCTCTTTATTTGGAGGTAGTCACTGAGTCTGTATGGACTTGCTGACAGCTTGGTGTGGCACATATTTTCTCCTTACATATCGTCAGTAAGGTTGATTAGCAATTCTCTCAATTTCCCTAGCCTACAAAGCATCAGACCGCTACCTTAGATGCACCAGGTAATACATAAATAACTCCTGTCTGTCCTTAACATTTCCTAACCTGCCAACGCCAAGGATCACTGATCACACTGAAAGTACGCCATGGAATGGAACAAGGTGTTTAAACCAAGTCATTTCTTTTCATTACACTGACCTCTACAAATGGCCTCATATCTTCATTAGCAGTTCATACAAGGTAGAAAAGTGGTTTTGCTTTGGAGGGGAAAATAAACTATCATCTTATACCCTCTCAGCAACAGTATAAAATTCAGTCTGATGGCTTACAGTTAGACCTGCAAAATAGACATAGACTCCAAAATATTTGGCACTGTGGTATCATTTGCCCAGTCCAGAGTCCAGAATGGTGCCCGAATGAACCTATGCCTTTTTTTTTTTTGGTAAAGTTAAACACTTATGAAATTTTTTTTTTTTTTAAAGATAATACTTAACCCTTCCTGTGAAATAATTATTTTCAAACATTCTTTTCTGAAGTAAGCAGTGGTCCCGTGATAGACAAAATGTCAGCTGTCCTTGTGACAATGTCTGAAAGCCAGAACTCCATCAGAAAGTGTACTACAGAGCAAGACTTTCTTCTTGTGGCCTCATTAACTGTGTAATGGATTCAAGGCAGGGATAGAGATTTTCCTGCTCTTTGTCCAGGCATTTTGGAATATGGAAGATAAGGGATTTGAACAGTTTTGCAGAAGACTGATTTTTTTTAAAAGAAAGCAAAGCTTCAGGGCTTGGGGCAAACTAGGCGAAAAAAATAATCTGAACCCTGAATACTATGATTTGGATGACTGATAATATACATATTTATATCTATTTAAAAGCATAGAATGAAAAAATCTTGTAAATATAATATTATTTTTCTTCTTACTTTTTCACCAGCCATCTCATTAAAAGATCAACCTATTAGCCAACATTCTGACAGAGAGTGATACTACATAATTAGGCATAACTCATACACAAAAACCTATCCATCTTCCTTTCAAAATTAGACAATGCCTAAATGCATATTTTCTTGAAATTAAGCAATGTATTGAGACAAAAGCCTTGGTTCTCTCATCATGTGTCATGATAAAACAGTATTTTATAAGACTGTATTAGCCAAATTTTTATTTAAAAAAAAGTTAATTATCTAAAAATTCTCCTTTCTTGTCACTGTATTTTACCAAAATAGAAAGAGAAGTACAAAAAAGAAAAAACAAACACTCCCTCCCCTCCTACAAAGCACACGAGTGAAATGTGTGTTCCAGCATGACATAACCATGATTCTCACCATTGCCTTGTAACCTCTGTAAAAGAACCACAGGGAAATCATGCTCCCAGCACAGAAGTGTTTTTCTCCATAAGAAAAAAAAAGATATTAGTTGAGGAATTCTTTGCAAATATGAAATAGGATTATAAAATAAATCAGGTGATAAAAAGGAGAGCCACATTTTCAGCTGGCGGAAATTAGCATAGTTCCACTGGAGACAAAGGAACCTATTTATAATAGCTGAAGATTTAGCTATTTGATATTCGGGGAGCTCAGTGATGAAAGAGCTGTAAGGCAAACAGTGAAAGATGACAGAAAGGGAGAAGCAGAGAAAGAGAAGGCAAGGAGAATACATATTCAATCTGATCGTGCAGATCATCTATCCCTCCAGAGACCCCAGTAAACACAGAGAAGCCACACATCCATTGGAAACACCTAGCATACTTACTGAGAACTCACTCCATCTCATTATAGTCCTTCCTGAGGCTTGTCTGCCTCTCTTATTACAAGTCGTATAGTGGAAAAATTATCTAAGCATATAACTGCACCAAGATCTGAGCCTTGCTTTGGACCCCGTTGGCTACTACATTTCAAATTATAGTAATTAAGGTAACCACAATAAAAAATGGTTTTGAGATAAAACTGAATTCTCTGTGTTTATGCTTTATGACGCCTGGATTTTTTTATGCAAACTAGTCTTCTGAAAGAACAATATTTGTTAGCCCACAGAAGAATGCATGCAGCACTCTTCTTGTTAAAAAATAAAATAAAAAAAAAAAATCAACATCCCTACACTCATAAGCGAATAGTTAAAATGTTTCAAATACTGATATGAGAGGATCCTATTCCAAAGCCATTAGTATGCTTTACAGTGTGTTTCTTTCCATTTACTGCAATGAGCCACTAGAGTAGGATTCAACACACTAAGGGAAATTTGGGTACGTCTACCTATGTCAAGTGCAGGTTTTAGGCCACTATGTCAATCCTTTAAAACCAAACAACCTGATTTTTTGACGCTGCACCAAAAGGCTCTGCAACTTCTCTCACTGCCCCCACTCTGCACTCTAGGTGTTTAGCTAGCTCTCATATGTGTTGAAATTCAAGTTTTACATAGTGCTTGGATCAGACTACTGCGAGCTTCACCACATTGAAGCTCCAGCTGTCACCCTTGGTCCTTGCCTGATCTACATATGCCTGTGCCAACACGTATGTCTGTGCCTAACCAGGTACCTTGCTGATCTTTAACTGTTGATTTAGTTTCCTGCTTTGACTTTGGGTCTACTTAATCACTGCAGACTTCTGGCCATCTCCGGACTGTGGCTGACTCTGATTACCATCACTGGACCTGCACTTATTCCCTTGTTAGTGTGCCATAGAATGGCAACCTTGCCTTACCCTGACAGCTCTGCTGTCACCTCAGCTCCTGGCTCCTCTTCCCTTTCTTGCTCTTGCAGCTCCTTGACAGCCAACATATGGTCAAATATTTGAAATCTGAGGTGGTTTTAGCTACTTATTTAGAAAAAGTAGAGAATTACTTTAGGTTGCTTTTGAAAATGAAACCCAACAAACTGCAATACTCATCCAATAAGACCATGGATTTAGAATCTCTGACGTTGTAAGTTATTTTTGCTCCAGTCAAAAGTGACAGATGGCAATTCACTTTTTGAAAGACTGACCACTGTTATTTGGATAATAAATAGTACATATGGATAATGGTGATTTTAGGTCTTTAAACTGAAACATTCAGAAATAGAACAAACTGCCTTAATATTTCTTAGGAACGCATCTCATAATAATGATTCATAAATTTGAAAAGTATTAGGTTATCCAACACGTTATGCAGATATAATCTACTCCACCAAAATTAATAGCCGTTGTTCATGTCCACGATTTTAGTCTTCTTTTTACATGTAGAGATGACAAAACAGTTGTTAATAAACATAATTATTGACAGAAACAAAAAAGGGGCACATCACCAAAACTGTTCTAGGCTGTGAAAAAAATGGTAACTTTGATGTCCAGTATACTGTCATGGTTTAGGCTGGGCTGATCACTAAACGAATGACTGATGCTCTCTTTTAACCTCTCTCCCATCCCAGAAGAGAAGGGAGAGAAAATAAAGGAGAGACTTAATTGAAAAGTAAAATTACTGAAAAGAAAATTGGTTCTGTTTGATCTCAAACTAGGACATCGGTGTCTATGCCAGTGGTATTCACCTTTTACTCCTACAAACACAAGAAGAAATGAAAATGTTTCATGTGTCTCATCATCTCAACATAAAACTACTAAGCATTTTTCCACTGTAGAGTTCTGTAGTGGAGAAATTGCTAGTAAGAATGCAGACTCTCTGAAGAACAGCAGGGCAAGATAATATAATAAAAAAGAATAAAAATTATGAAATAAAACTTTTCATTCTATAAGCTTTTTTAATCAAAGAGTCTGAAAGAACTATAAATAATTATATCTTATATCTCTCAATACCTCAGTGTGGGAGGAAAAAGCTGTATGATCCTCTGTCAGTAAGGACAGAAATATTCATTTTCTTTACTTTGATTAATTTACTGTATTGGGTGTATGATTTTTTACCCTTGACAGTGGAACAATGGCTTATTGTTCATATAGCAGAAGAATGATCTCATTAAAAAAAAAAAAGAAAATATAAACACTTTTTAAATAATTCTGAGGAAACTATTCACATGAAGTCCAGATTTAGCATTACAGACTCAAAGGCTTTTAGGATATTTGTATTTAATATTCTAAGTATTTAATATTCTGAGTATTTTGAGCCTTGAAGCTCATTTATGTCTAGCAGAGGCAGACGGCTTCTTATATATACTTTCATTAAGCATGAAAGATTTCATGTCAACGGTGAAGCAGGAGTGATATATTTATGTTCACACTGAATTTAAGAAAGGGGACAGTGAATTTAAGAAAGGTGAACAAAAATGCTTCTTTTAAATATTCTGCTCTTTCAAAACTGTAGAAATAAAACCTGGGGTAAAAACAGTGTGAACTTTTCATGATTACATTATTCTGATTTTGTGAAACCACAAAAAATAAATGAATTGTTTCCTTAAGAAGTCCTTAAAATGAGTGTCCAAGGAAGGTTTTTTTCTGGAATTCAGATAAGTTTTGAAGCTTAATAGTCATCCTCTTTTCAGAGTTCTGCCACTATCATTTTATTTGCCTATTGATTCATAATTCTTTAACCGGCAGCAACTCGATACATATTTGAAACTGGACTCCTATTGTTCCAGGTAGTAAGAAGTAATTTAAGGGGGGGAAAAAAAAAAAAACCAAAAAAAAAACCAACAAAAAAACCCCACATAACGTTTGTTATATGAACAGGAAAAAGACCCAATAATGAAATGGGAAGGCTTGTTTTCACCCCCTGTCTTTGTATCCACTTCACCATGAATGAGAATCTTCTCACAGAATTAAATTTAAACTCCTAAAATACTGATCACTATATTTCAGTAAAATAAGCAAAATCTTTTATTCCATTCTTCCCCCCTAAAACCAATGGGGGGAAAAAACCCATAAATTCTTTGACATTTTGAAAGAAAATTATGTTACTATTTGTTAAAACTGTATAGTTTATTAAAGTGTTCCCTTTCTTCCTGAGTTTTCAATGCAGGTGTAAATATTTGTGCTAGGATCACTACCCTATAACTTTTACTCAGGTTTAATAATTTTTTTTTCAATACAGTTTTTGTTGTGGCATTATTATTTATGAAGCATTTTAAAGGAAAGGTAATAGAGGGAATTATGAGAGACCAAGGCATAGGTTAAATCTGCTTTTCAAAATGAACAAGATCTAGAAATTATGGATTTTTTCCATATGGATTTTTGAGAAATTTTGGTTTTAACACTTTGCACACTAAAAAAAATTGGATAGAAAGGCTTTTTAGGTTGCTTTCTTCTCTCTGATTTAGAACATGTACCTCAGCATATGAACTCAATTGCTCATATTTTCATAGAATGAATCAATGTCTATGTTAACGATATGGGAATAGTTCTTTTGTCATATAACATATATATCTCTGTACTTAAATGTAATGAAATTTTCCAACACTCTGTTTTTAACTATGAAGGGAAGCCTGAAGGAATTAACATCTTTAAGAACAGAACTCCTGGATGTGTTATTCTGCTACTCTGAACTTGCCTGTAAGTACATCATATGTTATAAATTCTGTGACTGACATAACATATCCCTTCAAATTAGAGACCTTTACTCAGTAGACCCAATAAAACAGAAAATGTCTGCCAATTTCTCCATTAAAATCTTGCTGATAGGTTTTACTTAAATTACATCAAACTTCAGATTTTCTGTAATGATTCCAAAAGCATGGCTATGCATAGATATAGAAATGATTAAAGTTGAGTTCGAACTGACACCATAGTTGAATTGTAAAGTTCACTGTAATATTCCAAACAATTCAGTATTCTTTTTGAATCTTTGAACCTCATTTTCCAAATCAGTTGCAACGTTATTTGTAACTGATCAGAATTCTAAGTGGTGCTGCTTCCAGAGAACCCAGAAACTTAAACTAATTACTTAGCATTTAAAAAGTTTTAGCCTAAGCATACAGGAACAGATGCTGTGTTCATTTTGTTATGTCCTATTGTGCCTGTAAGAAACCAGTCATGAAGATGCGTAAAATGGCTTTAATTTTCCAGATGATTAAGCCTGCCAAGGGCCACCAGACAAAACATTTCATACTTTCCTTTATTTCTGCATATGTATGAGTTTGCTTGATTTTGGGAGGGAGGAGAGAGGAGGCAGGAGTGTTACATTTTGTCTACAAAAAACATCCCACTGGAATTTTAGCAAAAGTCATCTTTATGTCAAGGACATGGCATTTTAAGAACAGCTTTTTGTTCTGAAGCTCAGGAAAGTTCAGATTAACTTGATATTAAAAACTAATCACCATTTCAAAATGGAATTGGTAGCATTTAGATGAGAGGTCTATTCCCTTCACACTATCCTTTAATCGGAAGTATTCTCTAGAATTTTGAAGATCATGACACTTGCCACTTTTAGCAGCATGAATAATGTGAATTACTTGAAACATAAATGCAAACTGATCTGTTCAGCAAATCAGAAGAGCTTGTAATCTATTGCTAACCTGAAAGTGAGACAGGCTAGAGAACACTTAATAACATTAGAAACAGACATTGGTGGATCCAATTAACAATGGATTCATATACAGAGATTTTTAACTTCTGAAAATTACTAGGAAACAGTATTATACGGTCATGCATTTTTTAACTAAAGCAGTTAGACAACATTTTAATAGGAGCAACTTTGAAAAAAAGTGTGTTTTCCTGGGTGTGGGGAGGTTTCATTCTATAAGTGCTTTTAAAATGTAACCTAGAAAACTTGCCTAAAAGTAAGGGCCTGCAGACGTAATTATTTCAGCTGTGTTGATTTAGTATCAGTGCAGTTATATCCCAGCTTTTGAGAAAGACATTTAATAGAAAACCAATCATCCAAGATTACCAGGCAATTAAAAGTATGTTAGGATATGCTCTTATGGCTTAAGTCAAGAAAATATCCTTACAAAATGGAAATGTGGACTAGAGAAAAGATGAAGTCAAGGATCAAAAGTCTAGGATGCACTGTGTAGTAATAGTCAAAGTAAAAGAGACTTCTGCTTGAAATCATTCAGAAAAACAATGACACATTTTCAAAATCAGTAAAGGAAAGGAAGAAAGGTTATATCTTGTATCCCAAACCACAGAAATATCAAGCAGATGAAATCTGGTCTGAAAATAGTTATCTGGCTGAGTATCTGTGTAAAACTGTCTCAGAGCTGTTAATATTAGAAAATTATAAATACTTCAAAATCAATAAGAAATGAATGCAAGAGTGCACAGAGCTAGAAGATGAAGAGCTATAATAAGCAAGATTAATTTATAACCTAAAAAAATAAGAGATGATGTTAAAAGAATGTGACCATCATTTTAATATATATATTTGAATAAAAGCTAAATGCCAGACTTCGTACCTTATCTCTATCTCTGAATGAGTGAAGGTTTAGTCCACTAGTCAGTCATGTAGTAGTAGTTTTTAGTGGTTATTTAGAATGATTTTTATATTATCTGGTTTTCTATTCATCAATTCAGAGCTCACCAAAGTGGAAATTAGTTGCATCAGAACAGTCATACCTGCTGTAAAAGATGGAGAGGGACATAGAAAAATAACAATAAGTAAATCAATAAAAGCAAGGCCAAAAGGCAAACTGCTAAAAATAAATATGTTGAATGCAGAAATATGACGAAGAGTTTTGAATTATTCATTGTGAGACAAAATATGGAAAGGATAAAGGTACCAAAAGCATTAAATGAATTTTGACACCAGTAAGCTATATTTCAGGGCTATCCAAAATGCAGACAACTAGCAGCAGGATTTAAAACTCTCAGTCAGAGGAAATGTTCCATGGCCCTAGAGAGATACATAGTTGAATCAAGTTACATATTACTGCTGATTTACACAGATGACCAAGACAGAGAGACCAACTACAAAGCTGTTAAGTTTGTTCATGGTAGAATAAAGTAACCAGTGAGTTGAACTCTGAAAAAATTGGATTGCTAATACATAAGAGATGAATCTTGGGAATTTGCACTGTACAGTAAGAGTTTATGACTGCAGTTTAATAGCCTACTTCTCTCTAAATATTCCAGACAACATGAAATAATGGAAAACTTAAAAAAATCGAACACTGTGTTAAACTAGGTACCCAGCTGTATAGACAGAATGGAGGTCCAGGTAGCTTAAGATAAGAAAAAAATCAAATAAATCAGATTATGCTTGATATATTCATTTTCTATATTTCTTCTAGTAAGCCAAAACTCAAACAATGTCACTACTCCTTTCTTCATATCAACTGAAATAGTTCAAGATATGTAAGAAATATATGATACCAAGAGTTTTCTCAGAACTATATTGTTTGTGGTCAGTTTTGACTCCCAATTCTATAACATAGCCAGAGTACTAAAGCAAATTTAGCATATAATGGCATTGTCTGGAAGGCATTCAGATATTATAACAAATATTAACACCTTTGATTCATACTCAGGAGCTCAAATAGGTATAACAATTATAAGGTGCATACCACGTTGAAATTTGTAAGCGGTTTAACTGTATGAAAGATGAGAATGAAAAGCAATTTTGCTTTCGACACATTAAAAAGTCAGAGAAAAATATTTTTCTGTCACTGGAAAAAAAGACGTAGGTAAGAATACACCCAAAACTTGATAGAACTAAAAGCTAACAAGAGAGAAAATTCTTGTGCAGCAGTTACATAAACAACTTTAATTTTCCCTTTCCTGAATAATGTGATCAATAAAAATGGAATATCAATAACAGTAAATGCTTCTTGAGAGCATGAGCTGCAAATGAAATCCCTTTCATTTTCCTTAGGGAGGAGTCAAATTAATAGCTTCATCTGATCAGAAGCAAAAAGGCAGTGGAAAACTACTATTTTATGCCTCTTTTTCTGTTGAAAATACATCTCAGTCAGAACATCAAGCCTATAGTTGACAGGAGACATTAATATTTACAGATACTGACTCTCAGATACGTTGACAAACTGAAATCACCTTCTCTGCCTGGCATTTAGACACCATTACAGTATTTGAAACCTAAGAGAAATTAGATTAGAAAGTAAGTTGTACCTATTCACCTTACCATTTTTTTTATACTCAAATCATGAAATTTAAAGCTACTAAGGAAATCCATCTAAACACTGAGCTTGTGCATATTACGGAACTCTTAATATCAGCTGTTTATGCAGATAGCCTGTAGTGGNATATATATATATAAAATTATATATTGTTAATATACAGTAACAATATAGTTCTTAGTTTGATATAGATTATTCTCTCTTGTCCAGAACAAGATTTTAAGTGTAATTTAGCTATTACAAAAAATAAGTTCCCAATAGTCCTTTAGCTTCACTTTGATATCATTCTTTAGATCAAATTAATGTCTTAATATCCTACAAAAGATGATGGAAAATAAAAGAAAAAAGAATAACCTGTCTGTAGTATGTACAAAGTTTGAATTTACCTACAAACTGCCAATAAAGAAAAAATCACATAGAAATTAGGCGAGAGAGAGAACTAATCTTGAATGTACTTAATTTAGCTTCAATTTCTCGCTGAGACAGCCTAGCAGCTTCTTGGATTGCCTCTGTAAGGGTATCTTCTTCCTCTCAGCAGTTCTCTGAATAGCCAAAGACCCCTATGAGGAAGAGTACCTGCAGATGTGAGGCTTTGGTGATTGTTGGTAAAATGCCTTTTTCATCCCTCTCAGTCAGGGAGGTAAGCTGCATCAGATCCCTACCCAGAATCCCTCAGGTTACTCTTCCATGTTATCTTGACCTTGCGACTCACAACTAGCCCATCTCCGGTTACAAACTCCTTAGTAGCACATTTATACATGGTACAAAAAGTCACTCAACAAAATATCTGTCTCACATCTGTTGCACTTACAAATCAAATTCAGTTTTAAATTAAGTGAATAATTTTACAAAGGAAGAAAGGCTGACAGCGAAATTCACATACAGTAGAAGTACAAAATCCTTAGAAATGTAAGAAGAAATCTACAGAATTTTCTGTAGCTTGCTGTAAAGGAAAGACAAACCCGTAATTTATACTGAATATTTCCAGGGTAGTAATAAATAAATCAATTAATTAATTAATAAAAGCTGCTCAATTCCCTTTAAAACACAACAACAAAAAAGCCCCTCAGGACTGTTCCTGGAAGGACATCAGGAAGGAAAGCTATGAAAGCTACCCTGACTGGAGTGGCAGGAATTTGTTTTTAAAGAGATACATTTTGCAGGGTTAGCTGTTCCAGCAGCACCTAGAAAAAATGTACAAGCATTGGCATTACTTTATCTGAAGTCCAAATAGGGAAAGAAATTATAGAACATGCCTGTGTTCAGTAACTAAAGAATATATAAATTGCAGGGTAAATACACACAAGTAAATACTTTTGGGAAAGCTATTCTCTCCACACTGACCATTGTCTTAAATTGGAAATGCCTTGGTGCAGGATTATTTTTAATAGATTCATGTATTTTGCTGTTTAAAACACCATTTGCATGTAGTTTATTTTATAGTAATAAAGCTTTTGACTTTCTTTGAAAAACATTTTGAAATTATTTTTTTTTACTTCACTAACATAATTTATTTATGTGAAAGAATAGATGTACCTTCTAATGCTTGAGATGAGATTCTTATTGCATTTACATGGGAAGTGTTAACAATGTGTTTGATTCAGTTAGTGACAATTAGCCCCTACTGTTATAAGATTTGGGTTGTAAAACTAGTATAAATAATGATGGAATGGTCAGCAATCAACCAAAGTGAAAGGCAATGGGAAGTATAGTAATTTTCTCTGTTCAGAAATCTAATAGTGGGAAAAAATTATTGCAAGGTATTAGAGAGGTCCCTAAAACAGGAAATAGCTAGATTAGTAATTTGAAGTTAGTAAATCCTGGGCCCAAGGCAATATAATGTTGCCAAGCGTTAGTAAAAAGCCTCAGGCTTTAAAAAAAATAATTAACCATACCATGTTTCAGGATTTGCCAAGCTTTGTCTGGACTTGTTTGATCTTGAACGTGGTTTACCTTGATTTTATATTTATTCCCAAACTATTTAAGAAAATTCTGCTGTGGTGTTAACTTGCTTTATGATGAGATGACTGTTGCCTAGGTTGTGCTAGCTGCTATGGCAGAATGGTCAGGCCTATTGCTTGTGCTGTGATTTTGGGCTTTGTAAAGGCATATTATTATCTAACTTGCTGCTGCCTTAAGTTTTACTTATTTCTTTTGCGATTACATGGTTCTTATCCTAAAATAAAGCGTACTATATTAAAAAAAAAAAAAAGGACTAACAAGATTATGTAATCTTAATGTAAGTAAACCACATAGACCAAAGGTGAGTGTGTAACTCCTTAGCAAATACAGGGAAAGAGAAGTATAACAACACCCCTGAGCAATAACCCTCAAGACTGAGGAGGAAGAAAGAAGAAACTCTCCCTGTCAACATAGTGCTTCTCCCAGCAAAGAACTAGGGATACTGACAATTTGCCATAACAACATATAAGTAGGGTGGGCATTACACCAGATAAAGGAATATAGGCTAGAAAGTCAGTGTATAGCTATTTTAATTATATTAAGAGGAATTAGCAATAATTAGGTCAAGTGGACCTTGAGGGTTAAATTACCAGTTTGGTAATGTAACTTGGTAAAGCTGGACTTAAAAAATAATTCTCTGTTTTGATTAATCTCCTAGAACACTCATAAAATCATGGAATAGTTTGGGTTGGAAGGGGCCTTTAAAGGTCATCTAGTCCAACCTCCTGATAAATAACAAAACTCACTACGCTAAAAGTAAATTCTCTTCCATCATTTGTTGCACATAATAAATATTTGCAAGTAACAAAATCTTTGAAAATACCCTTGGCTTGAGCGAGTAAAGATCTCAGACTCATTTTCAATAAGAAAACATAATGATCAGAAACCAGAAGAAATGCAGTGGGGTAGATAGTGATCTAACTCACTTTTTTAGCTTTTGTAACGGCAATAGAAGGTGCTGTTTAGGGATAGTACATGAGTCTGGCCATTATCTGTGGTCTATTGTCCCTCACAGTCTCCAAGCACACACAGTCACTGGACAAAGGTTTTTAGAAGATATATTCTTGCCTTCTCCCTGAACTATTTCGTTATGGACCTAGTAATCTGATCTAGTTAAAGATGTCCCTGCTTACTGCAGGGGGGTTGGACTAGATGACCTTTAAAGGTCCCTTCCAATCCAACACATTCTGTGATTCTATGATTCTCCTGTCCACAAATTTGTGTGATCTCTCTTACAACCTTCTGATACTACCTTTATTCAAAATCCTGTGTGGCAATAGACTCCAAAAGTTCAGTCTGCTGTGTAAAAAAAAAACTTTAAAAAGCAGTCTTCTACTATTCCCAGTGAGTGATGCCTAGTTCTATTATTATGTAATTCAAAGAAGATCGTAAAACCTGTCAATCCAGTGCAAAAGAAAGGACTTAAGCAATATGAAAGATCTGCCTGTGGTGAGGTCACCTTGGCTAGCTACTAGCTGCTTACCTAGCTGCTCTCTCACTCCCCCTCCTCAAAATGTGGAGAAAATACAACGGAAAAGCTCATGGGTCAAGATAACAGGAAGATCACTCACCAGTTGCCATCAAGCTCAAAACAGACTTGACTAGGCAAAATTAGTTTAATTGATTGGCAATTAATAATCAAGTACTATAGAAAGAAATAAAAACAAAACACATCCCCTTCTGCATCCCAGGGTCAACTTCACTCACAATTCTTCTATCTCCTCCCCCCTGCCTGAGCAGCAGAGGAAGATGGAGAAGGGGGGTTGCAGTCAGTTCATAACATTTCGTCTCTGCCTCTGCTACATCCTCACACTGTTCCTCTGCTGCAGCATAGGGTCCCTCCCACAGGAGACAGAGTTTCACAAACTTCTCCAATGTGGGTTCTTCCCATGGGCTGCAGTTCTCCAAAAACTGCCCCAGTGTGGGTCCTTTCCACAGGCTACAGTCCCTTCAGGAATGGTCTGCTCCAGTGTGGGTCCCCCAGAGGTAACACATACTGCCACAAAACCTGTTCCTGCATGGATTCCTCTCCATGGAGTAACAGGCCCTGTCAGGAGCCTGCTCTGGTGCAGGCTCTCCACAGGTTGCAGCTTCCTTCAGGGCCTATCCTCTTGCTCAAGCACAGGGTCCTCCATGGGTTGCAGTGTGGGTATCTGCTCCACTGTGGTTCTCCATGGGCTGCAGGAGGATGACCTGCTTCACTATGGTGTTCTCAACAGGCTGCAAGGGAAGGTCTGCTCTGGCACCTGGAGCATCTTCTCCACATCTTGCCTCACTGACATANGCTCCAGTGTGGGTCCCCCAGAGGTAACACATACTGCCACAAAACCTGTTCCTGCATGGATTCCTCTCCATGGAGTAACAGGCCCTGTCAGGAGCCTGCTCTGGTGCAGGCTCTCCACAGGTTGCAGCTTCCTTCAGGGCCTATCCTCTTGCTCAAGCACAGGGTCCTCCATGGGTTGCAGTGTGGGTATCTGCTCCACTGTGGTTCTCCATGGGCTGCAGGAGGATGACCTGCTTCACTATGGTGTTCTCAACAGGCTGCAAGGGAAGGTCTGCTCTGGCACCTGGAGCATCTTCTCCACATCTTGCCTCACTGACATAGGTGTCTGCAGGGTTGTTTCTCTCATATGTTCTCACTGCTCTCTCTAAGCTGCTGTTGTGAAGCACTTTTTACCCTCTCCTAAATATATTATCACAGCATCACTGATGGGCTCAGCTTTTGCCAGTGGTGGGTTCATTTTGAAGCTGGGTAAAACTTGCTCTTTCTGACACGTGAGCAACTCCTGGTGTCTTCTCACAGCATCCACCCCTTCAGCCCTGACTCTACCAAAACCTCATCATGAAAACCCAATACACTGCTAAAACAAATTTATGAAAGACTCGGCAGGAGAAAGGATCGGTTTGAAAATAGAAATCAAACTTTTGAAGATAGTTGTGAATAACAATCTCATAGAGGTGTGAAAGCCAGGCTTTAAGGCAGTGATTCAGAAAAGCAGCTTTACCTAAAAATAGTGAGAATACAGAAGGTAATTATCACTTAATCCATAGCTATCTGTACAGAGGGATTATTGAACTATTTGAATTATTTTACATAAACTTTATCCAAAGAAACATCACAGTCAATTTGTTTTTAGATTCTGTGGAATGTGCTTTATCCATTTGTTGTTCCAATACCTTTGTGTAACGGTTCTTTTTAGTATTCTCCATGAAATTCCATGAATTCCAACTGGAGCCCATTTAGGATTAAATTTGTTTGTCCTAAATCCATTTCACTGTTTTTCTATGAGAAAGACATCATTTTAGTTACTTTTAAATTTGAGAGAAGTCATATTCACCTCACAGAAAGTAGGATGAAATTAAAAATGCATTATGAAAAATCCCCCGCATGTAAAATGGAAAATTTTGCAATGAAAATAAATTAAAAAACCAAACCAAACAAAACAAAGCAAGCCCCAAATTTCTGGCCTAGACCAGTAGACAGATTTGGATACTGCAAAGAAAATGAAAGGGAAAAAAAGGAAAAAAGCATGCTGTGTTTTACCTTACGGGGCGGGAGAGAGGAGAGGGGTGTGGGACAGGACGGGGACAAACCATATAAATTACTTCAACTCAGAGTGTCTCCAAGGAATTGGTCTAGATAGAATCTGATTAACAAAGGAGGGGCATCGTAGATTTTCTACACATGGTAGATTTTCTATATAACAAAGTGTAATGTCAAGATAATTACAACTAATATCAGATTAGATTCTAATTTTGCACTGTCATCACAAGAATCACGTTGACAGCGGACAAGAAAAGGAGTAGAAATTCAGATCTGGGATAAACACAAATAGAAAAGGCCAGATGCTTAAATATAATGCAAAGATGAATTCTATGAAATCATTATGTCCCTGATGTAATCACAGAGAAACATAGCATTATTTATGTGTTTCAGCTTTACATTAGTTTTGTTTTTATGGAAGATTTGGGGTGCAAGGCAAATGAGTAGTAACAGTATGAAGATATGAACACAATAGGTTGACCCGAGATAAAACAGATGATTTAGGGAGTATGAAACTAATCAGTAAGCAAACAAAGAAAGTAAAGTAGCAGAAGAATATATAAAGAGAAATGCTATGTAAGACAAGAGAAACCAAAAAGGATGAAAGACAAATGCATGCAAATAACAGCAAACAACCAAGAATGATGGAGAAATACCTCAAAGTTGCACAACGTTCCAAAACCAGTAATTAAATGGGTCCTGAAGAAGTAGTAGAGAGAAAAATGAAAGAAAGCAAAAGATACAGGGAAAAAAATGATTTTGTTTTCCTTTTAAGAAAGAAATATTGTCTATGGTTGGTAATGCAGGTGAGAAACCCACAACACAGACAAGGTAAAACTATTGAATGGTATTTACAAGGAACAGGTATTCAGTAAATGTGTGAAAGCAACAGTGATATCAACCTGTAATGAAGAAGACAATATGCACAAGAGCTACAGAGGAAATTGTCTGTTTCATATTCGATGAAAGTTCTTCAAGGGTTTTTTTCACAGACCAGAAGGAAGAAAGTGTAGCTTGCAGAGCAATAGTCCAGATACATATCTGCAGTGCTAAACCAGAAAAGCAACAGATTTAGAATGAAAATCAGTTTGAACACGACAAATGTGTGTGTGTAGACAAGGAAGGAGGAAAAAAAAAAAAAAAAAAAAGAATTAGAAGAGGAATATTTTGGAGAATTCATTTAAAAAAGCCAAAAACATTATGAAGCTGACAGAAAAAGATTGAACTGCTACTGTTGCATCTGCTCAATATGTGGATAGTTGATAACTATCAATATCAAAAGTTATTTGCTAAAAATTAAAGCCAACATAGCAAAGACAATAGTCATGACGAACATGACAAATGACATCACAGGAATATGTGGAACTGAAATTCACTGAAGGGACAACGAACAGATCAAACTGAAATAAAATAAATAAGGGACACACAATAAGACCTTATCAGAAGATTTTAAGAGTGTAGCTGTCATAGTTTGGTTATGTACCAAGTATAATGCTAGAACAGATACCTGATGATAGGTATCCAAGTGCTCAGATGAGGATAGATGAGTGCTGCATAGGCATGATGAACTAAATGATGGAACAAAAAGATTTATAGAAGAAAGAAATTATGGAAATCACACGCAACTAAAAACAAGGGAACTGAACCCTTCAGTGTAAAAAAAAGACGTTGTCACACTCTGATGTTGACCTGATTTCTTTAGTTAAAATATATACATGTAGCAACAGTATTTATTTTTTTACTCAGGAAATGAGTGACTAAATTTGTGCTATTAATTACAAATTTTCTCTGTTGAAAATTAAATTTGTATCTTCTGTATGTGTGGCTTATTTACTATGTCTATCAAGTCAATAGCATGAATCATGGACCAAGGTCCATTATTCTAGGCACTGTACATACACATAGTAAAAAGGTCAAACCTAGCATGGCCATAAAATCTTTTGCTTGTTTCCCCCTCTTTGGTCCCTCTTGTCTTGCCCACCCTTTTGCCTAACTTGAATTGTCCTATTATTTGTCTAACATGACTTTGGAAACCTAGTAGTGTTTGTGTATTATTAGCCTGATACCCTGCACATATATATATATGTAAGTAAACATATTCACAGTTCACAGTTGCAGTTTCCTGCTCCAGACATTACGCCTTTCTGTAAGATTTTTTATACTATGAGATAAAAAATGGCTTCTCTATCACAGGAACAAAGGAGATCCTGTTTAACTAGCCTGACAGTACATACCTGAATGATCAAGTAAAGTCAGTCCTAAACCAGTTTAGCATTTACCTCAGTCAGGAAAGTTAGCAACATAAATCACTCTGTTCATTCTCAGGTGAGTTAATAGGGAACCTACCTCTAAAGTAATACAGTTATAAGAAGAATATGAATTAACTACATCAAATAACAGTTCTCAGACATTTAGATGCAATTCTTGCTCTAAGGACTGTATGTTCCATTTCAAGGCAAAGACATTTCCCCCTACTGTCTCAGCAGATTACCTTCTTTAGCCCAATGTTCCAGGATAAGACATAAATCAGACTAATTTTGGAAACGTAACCGGAAATTCTATGTTAACTATTACTTGTTTTTCACAGAAATTACAAGTCTTTGAGTTTACTTTGTTCTTGATTTTATTTTCATCAAATTTATTTATGATGTCTTCTCATTCTTTAGCTATGAAAATGCTGTGGTAAGGCTGGAGGCAAAGCCAGATGTATAGTTGAAATATACTCTGAACAATTTCTATCTGTATGATTTCTTCGATGTGTGATTCCACTGCACTACATATCT
Organism: Stercorarius parasiticus; assembly: GCA_013396915.1. Taxonomy (NCBI): domain Eukaryota; kingdom Metazoa; phylum Chordata; class Aves; order Charadriiformes; family Stercorariidae; genus Stercorarius; species Stercorarius parasiticus. The sequence goes on along the minus strand of VWZL01000114.1, from coordinate 696,320 downwards.
TGGCATGCTCATCAATCTGCCCCTGTTTGATGTTAATATTCCCTACGGAAAAGGAAAATATCATTATGGAAATCGCTTGAGTGAGCTGTTCCATCTCTGTGTTTTCACGAACAGTCAATCTGGGAGTACTAACACTAGGAATCGGAACAAAATCCTTTTTTAAGAGTCAAAAAAAAAAGAAGTCTCAGATGCAAGGAGATGATTAGGTCAAGTAAGCAGAAATGTAGTCTACATTGTAAAATAATGTATCTTATTTTGCTGTACACATCATCTTGCTTACTTAGTATCATGAGATTTCTCAGTTGCAAGTGGTCACAATCACAGAGTTAATTTGAAGTAGCTGCTCTAAATGGTTCATGTGTTCCATTCAACTATTTATAATTGTTATGCCTATGTAAAAGAACATTCTAAAAGTTGAAAAGTAAGTAAAGAAAAATTAATCTGAAAATTAAAATTACCTTTATAACCTTATTTCAAAACCCTTCTATATAAATAAATGTTTACTTCCACCAGATAGTTAATACTTTGTATTTTGTTTTGGTTTAACCTTATTGTTCAAAGTATAACCTTAGGGTCTATTTATTCAACATTATTTAAATACTGTTCTGATTATGAATTACCCATTATCTCCCAGGCTGTGCTGGACTATTCTAAGTAGTACAGTATCTGAATTTTTTTAAATATATTTGGCAGGTGAGGGAGCAGTATAATTTCATTTCATAGCTGGAGAGCCAAAACAGAGGAAGATCAAGATTGAAACACTGCTACATTTTGGGCAGGAGGCAGCTGGAACCTCTTATGCCTAAGTAATTTTCATTATGTAGCACTTGATTCATACAAGGCACATGTCCCTTTGTTTTTAATTGCAATTGTGAATATACAGCAAATTCAGCTAATTGTTTTGAAAGTTCACACATTTGACAATTGTTAAAAATGAGTGACCATATTTTTTGAGCTTTGTTAGGTTACTTGCTTCACATCTCATGAAGTATCAAGCAAATCAAATCAGAATTTGTCACAATCATCTTTTAGAATACTAAATCAGTAGAGTATCCTTCTATCTGATGAGGACTGTATTTAAGTCATTGCATACTTCCCAGATTCTGAAGCAAGTAATGTAGCAATGACAACCTTCATCGCTACACAATCTTGCTGCATCTACATCTGTCCTATGCAATGAAGTAAATGCAAAAATATTATTATACTTGCAAATAACAATTTCATCATTGTGTAACATTCAAGGTAGCATATAATCTGACATTTCTCAAACTTTGACTTTGTGGTATGTTATTGTGTTCTTTTAATGTGGTTTGTAACTTCAGATTTTATTTTTTTTTTAAAAAAAGAGTTTTAAAAAGACACCTGTCTGTTACAGTGAGTGTTGCCAAGCGAACAGGTTAACAACAGTAATATATTATTATCTGCTACATGAATAGCATTTAAGCATTTTGCCATTCTGTTTCTCATCTATTGCTGATAGAAGTCACGAAACTTAAAAATCTTCTAATGGGTTAGAGATGAACAGAATTTTCTGCTTATTCCCCTACTGTCCCTATCAGGATCAGTTCTCAAATTTCCCTAATCCAATTGCAAGTCTTGTTTTATACTGCTTATTCCCTCACCTTCAAATCCTATTCCAAATTTCCTTGAGCAGTAAGTATAAATATTCACCATTTATTTCTATCTTCAAATTAAAAATCTGTCTCACTTACCACTTTGCATCACCCTCTAAACCCAACACCATTATTCCTACTAAATCTCTTCAACTCTTGCCCAAGAAGTATATAACGAAGTACATTTTCCCTTTTTGGATCCTTTTCTGGACTGCCTTACCTCTGTCTCAATCTATTGTTTTTCTGATGATTAAGCTTGTCTGGTTCTGTGTCGTATTCTAATTAGTCGTTATTCTCCATGACAATTCTCCCATATTGTCAAAAATACCTTTTTACAACGTTTTTGGTTGTAAAAATTTTTGGCCTCAGTCCCAATATCTAAAACCATCCTCTACCAAAATTAATCCAAATCTCTCATGGCTTTTTCTCCAAGTCCCTCTAGCCACACTTCAGTTTGCATATTTTCCTAACAAGCTTTCTCCACATTGCTGAAAGGCATCTAGTCCCAAATTCTGCAATATCTGCAGCTACTACTTGACATTCACAATACCAGTAGTCATCTCCCCTATCCTTCTTCTAGGCTTCGTTCCTTGTCTTAATCCCTCTAAAAAATCCTAGAAAAATGTGTAGAGTTCTGTAATTTGCTGAGATAAAACTGTCATGTGGAATAAGACAGCTGTCATGAATGGGAGTCTGAATTTGGTTTACTAGAGATAAAACATATGTGATATTTTTGTTTGTTTGTTTCCAAATAATAGTAAACAAATTGAAAAAAATTACAGAGAGTTAAAAATTATTAATTGATTCATGTCAATTCATGTAATAAAAAGTAATTGGATTTTTATTTTTATACATTTTCTGTAACAATTTCTTTCCAAAAATCCCTTCTTTTTAGAATTTAAAAAAATCCTTCTAATTCTTTTTTTAGTGGTTTTGGTTTTTCTTTTAATTCTCTCTTCCAGAAAATGCTGAATGTAGGCAAAATAATTTTAAAATATATGGCATATTTCAAGTCACTTATTTCAACCCCAATAATTTTTGGTTTTATGTTTATCTTATTAAAAAGGCTGACAAATTTTAAGTGTTTAAATGAAATCCGATTTTTATATCATTATGTCACTGGTGACCAGAAAGATAAAAGTATTACTTTTATCCTGTCCCTGGTAAGAGTTTCTGGAATGTGCAAGACACAACTTGGAAGTTCAAAGAGGAAAAACAATATAATTGTATGTTAAATGACTCAACTGAAAGACTTGGGTGATTAGTACAGACTAAGTTAACATTTCTGATTTCTGATGTTGGTGCCCAGCTCAGGATAAAGAACAGCCTNGTTGAATTGAATGGTCATCTTCAGAAAAAATTCTGCCCAAATTTCTCATTTTAATTTATAGTCTTAGTAGTCTGTTGTTAGCTGTGTCCATTTGTAAAAAGACCAATTTGTAAAAAGGCAATCCTGTGTCAGGAAAAAAAAGTTATACACACACACAAGATACAGAAGCTTACCTATATGTATATAAACTTACATGAACAGGTAAAATGCAGTGGCTTGTTGGAGAGAACTAAAAAAATCAAATTATATAACAATTTATATAGTCATCTGTAAGAATTGAGCTGTATGGGGTACCAGTAGCATAAAGTGTTTCATTTACTAAAATGATATTCTTGAAAGCAGCAAAATATAACATAAAAATCTTCTATCTGATCCAGTAAAACACACATTGTAAATTCTATGTGTATTCATTAACTTAAATATTTGTGTCGTTCACTAAATCACAGTTGAGTATGTTATTTTTTCACTCTATCTGCATTCTGTTGAATAGAAATGTAAAATTAAAAATACATAATACTCAATTTATAAATGAAAAAAAATCAAGGAAAAATTAATTTCCCAACTCCCTGGAGTGGCAGACAGTCATGCTAAGATTGTGACTGGTTTGCTACATTCAAAAGAGATTATATGCATGTCATACCAGCAAACTGAAATGAAGGTCCAGCTGCCCAGTGTTTTGCAGAAGCAGAGGATGAATTCAACAATTTTGTTATAATAATGTAAAAAAAAAAAGCACTAAATATCAAAAATATTTTTAAAAATTCATTAAAGGAACAAATATTGTGATAATGACAAATTCCACACTTAGTCACTGCTTCAGAAAGAAACTATGTAAGAAGTAGTCTCTGCCTGGGAGCACTGAAGCAACAGGGACAGATGATGCAGTCTTACTAAGTTTAGAAAATATACCTTTTTCTGCCAATGTGAGTATTTTTATTTTTATTGCTTCTTTTTTCTTTCTCCCTAACATAGTTAACGCTAGTACCAGTTGTCAGAGCTTGCAAGCACTTTAAAATGTACAGTACAGCATAACCTAAGCTAGAATTTTTCTTTTTCTTAAAGTTTCATTTGTCGCAAAGCAGAAAAAAGATGCAGAAAGAAAGGAAGATCCATTATTTAAGATAGTTTATGGTACAATTTATGTAGTAAATCTCCAAGATGGAAAATAATACACAATATGGAAATTACATAGCATCTTTAATACAGCTTTCTGCAATAACTAGCTCTTTGTCTTACTTTATTCTACTCAGATGGAGTAGAATATGTTCCACTAGTAATATAAATACAAAGCATATACTGCAGGAGATATTGCAACTGACAGGTTTCTGCCAATTCTAATATGGTTACGTTAACAAACACAATTGTATGCAAACGTGTATTGATATTTTAATGTGAAAATGAAAAAGAAACTTAAAAATATGGCAGGACTTTTATATCTTATATTTTACTTTTCCCTGTTGACAATTCTTCTGCTGTTACTATAGTTGTCTCTCAACTCATGATTGTATGATAACCGCCTATTACTGTGTGTTTCAAACTATGAAGACATCCTTAAGGTTAAAGCACCAATTTGTCCCGTGTTCCATGTTTAGTTTATCTGAGGTCATGCTTCTTTATTGAATCATCAGAAATTACTCTTGGATTTGGTAGAAAGCCTACAGTAAAATTTCAGGTCTCAGTAAACAATAATTTGGATGGGGCTTCTGTCTATACCCAAGATGTTTGTTGGCATTTCACTCATCACTTCATCATCTCTAGATTCGGAATAGTCCCTCATTTATTCCCACAACAGTATATTGCTTCGCTGTTTTTCAGACTCTTTAATTCTACACCTCTGACACTATATCTCAGAATAACCTCTGCCACATTCTTTTATTTGTAATGTCTCAACTTACTATCAATTTATTACTTCTTCTAATTGGTATGCACTTAGAAAAACAAATGCTGGTGATGATGTTGTTTGTTCTTAGCAATGAAATATGACATAATTTTAGCTAATGTAAGTGTTGCTAACAGTTGGTAACCACTGGCAAATGTCAACTTTCCAATGGCAGCAGACTGACTCTATCGAGTGAAAGGTAGTGAGCATGAGAAAACAACAGCTCATGTTCACTTTGGTTACACATCATTAAAAAATGACAGAAAATTTATCCCTCAGCCAAAATTAATTTCTTCCATGTAGTTCAAACTGTGATTTCTGGAACCAGCAATCCTAGGACTCTTTTTCATGTCATGCCTAGTTGCTAAGTGCAAAAAATGAAAAGAGCATTGATTTTTTCTCAAGGGTGAGCTTAAAGGTTTAAAAGCAGTACTGCATGCACAATGTCATGCGGGTCTTTTGGGTTTATTTGTGGTGGGTTTTGTGCTCAAGGCAAAGAAATATTTACTACAACCCACAAGAGGGTCATATGGAAACAATCAAGGAAGGCTTTTAATGAGCTCTGAACACAATTTTCATTGCAAGATAGGGCAGAGGGTCTCTGTAGACATAGTAAGCAAGAAATGTATATATATAAAGAAAACTGGGATTCTCTTGGACTTCAGGAAGGATTTCTTTTAAGACAGTGATAAAAGTATATTTTGTCACTTTTTTTTTCCTTGTCTGAGTAATTATGAATGGGTGAATGTCCAAGAAATAGCCATCGTAATTATTTTTAAAAATTGATTAATGAAGGTAATTATAAGTTATCATAATCCTTTGCATATATTTTTTTTTTCTAAAGAACGATTTGCCATTGACTGAAGGATATGATTTTTGCGGTACTTGCTGAATGTTGGTACTTTTTTTCCTGTTTAGTAGCAAATTTGGGATCTCACAAAAAGGGAAATATATGTATACATCCTGATGCATACAGAATACAATTTCTAGCTATCGGTGCTTTTTAGAATAGACCTAACACTACTTTCAGAAAAATAGAAATATAGCCATAGAGAAGAAAACAGGCCGTAGTCACCACCGATGTTTTGCTTCATAGGGTCTCTCAGCAGTTCAATCTCCTTAGACAGAAGGATCATTAATGGAGCATTTCAGATTGGGTCTAAATTGAACACACATGAACTAATTCACGTATTATAAGCAGTGAAGGTATCCTAGCACAGCACCTGTGTGGTTCACTATGCACGTGGATGGGTATGGAATGGATGGAGATATACTGATATATTCTAAATAATGCCAGTCTTAAAATTCATGCAAAAATTAAAAAAAAAAAAAAAAAAAAAAACCAAAACACACCACACTGCGAACATCTGCTGTAAATGTCACCACAGCATCTGTTTGGGAAAATAATTGTGATAAAATACAGGTAGTTACTCCTAACGTTCACAGAAAGATTACATTAGAAGGGTGAGTTTCTAGATGAGCCACAGGAGCCAAGAAGTGCCTACCATATATCCTCATGCAAATGGATAGCCCAGCAAGAGAGGATTTTAAGAAAATAAGCTATTTTCAGCTTCTTTGAAGTGTCTTGTTGTCAGAGAAGAGTGAAACCAAAAAAGGAAGCAGTAAAACTTAGCTAAGAAGGCAGCATGGTTAGAATAACTACGACAAAATAATAAAATAGTTTAGTATTTTAAAGCTTCAGATGGATTCATGTTTTTAAAGATTTTTTGAACCATCAATGAACTGACTCAAAACATCATATTTTGCCTGTTTTTAATGAACTTAGCCTTTTCAAATCCTGTCTAATAGACATCTTGGCTGTGTTGCTTTTTAGATAGCATAAATGTTATTAGAGTAGTTTAATCAATTTTATGCCAAAACTTATCTAGGCTTTGCTAATGCCTTCAGCTGGAGTATTGAATGTTATTTGTTCTCTCAGAGCCTAGGTACAAATGGTTAGAATGACAGCATACAATTTCATACTTACAGCTCAGTCCTTTAACCAACTGTATTTCAGAGCTGTTCAAGTAAAATAAATTTTTCAGCTCTTTTAAAACATCACAAATGCATATGAAGATAATTACTTGCACAGCTAATAGACTATTTTAGTATCTTCTCTGTGGAGTGCTTTCTTGTTAACTTACCCAGCATAGTCCTGTCAAAGTTTAATGCTTCAGATGCAGCATATAATTTTAATCTAATGCACAGTACTGCTAATATTTCAAACGTTATGATACGTGCACTGAGACAGAAACGTATAGTTTGTTCAATAAGCCATCTAAAATGACTGGGATCTCTGAAATGATTTGGAGATTTAATACAAAATTGGGGGGTTTTATGTGTGTTTTGGTCTTTTTTTTTGGTGTGTTTTTTTTTCCCCTTCTTTTTCTACCTAAGCACATGTAAGCCAATTCAGCAGTACCCATCTTGTCTGAGGAAGACGTATGGTTACCCAAACAGTAATCAGTGTTAAAATGATATATGGCTTTCTCTCCTTCATGCTTTGTAAAACAGTCATATCACCAGGTGTTAATGTGATGACCTCTGATCATAAGGTTGACTTGCCATAAAAGCATAGAATATAGTCACAGAAAGCAATCAGTTGCATGATTCTAATTCTGAATATCCAGCTCCAAATCTTGCTCTTTTTCAGGAATTCTCTGCCTTTACAGACAAGCTGTGGTCTGCCTTGTCTTTACTCTTAAGAGACTGTACCTATAGCAATAAAAACTGGGCTAACAGACACGGTATGTATTAAGAAATTCTTTAACAGTTTTTTGCATTTACGTAAGTAACAAAAGTTACTTATACCTCACTAGAGCATTAATGTAATGTCACAAGCATATATTTTATAGATGGATAGCCAAATTGTAATGTATATTTTTTGCATACCAGATTAAAAATAAGAATTTTAATAGAAATAAACATTTCCTCCCAGTTAGCTGTTATCTTTCCCCTTTTTGCCTTGCAGCTGATTATGTAGATACAAGGAAAGAATGCAGCATAATGTCTACAGTGTCCTAGAGTAACATCCTTGACAGCTGTTAGTGTTCTCTTCCTCTGAGGTGCAGTCTCTTGTATTGATTGATGTACAGACAAGCACGTCAAAATCTAACACATACATGGGCTAGATTCATTATGTTTTCCACCTTTTGCTTCTTGTCAGTTTGATCTGTACTGGAGGGACCATACAATCCACTTATCATTCTTGTTGCCAAAGGGCATCTGTGCTGTTCATTTGCTCAGCCTTGCAGAGATAAATGCAGCTTGCTGCAATTAATAAAATAGCTGTTCTCTGGACATAATTTGTAGAAATAAATTTAAGTTACGTCACAGTGTGCTCATGGATATGTGTGGGTAGTAATGTAGATCTAATACACAAGACTTTTCTTCTCAGACAAGTGACATAATTGGTATGGTAAAGATTATATTTTCAGCCAGATTCCTCTGAATACATTTTGAAATCACTTACAGACAGACTTAAGAGGAAAAGTGTATTACACACAGGTTTCCAGCACTTGATTTTGTTCTCTGATTGAGAATAAAACAAAGTATTTCATCAAAATGTAGTAGGATAATGTTTTTCTCGGCCTGTGTTCCATGGAAGCAGCATATTAAATCATTGCCATGTTGGGTTTTTTTTCAATGTTTATTTTTTTTTAAACATGTATTTGACCATACATTCCCTGTCACGTGGAAGAAAACAAATGGAATGGAAAAGGGTGATAACAGCTTACTGCTGTGAACTCACAAAACTCAGGCTTTTAAGAAAAGTGAAAATGAACACCATTGAGGTTACTCTGTGTATGACGGCACAAATCCAGCACTTGATTTTGGGGGGTGGGGTGTTTTCTTTTTCCCAAAATAGGTAGATGATTCTTGTGAATTTTGGTTTGAGTATTCCATGGGCTATAAAAAGACTGAGAAACACCACTTCAGTATTTTAATTCTTGCCTCAATTTAAATATTTCTTCTTCAACCTTTATATTTTATATTGTACTCTAAGTTATTTTGAAGGGAAATATGACATATTTAATTCAGAAAACATTGAAACAGAACATTACAGAAATGCCCAACCATTTACATTTTCTTCTCTGAAACAAATTTTGTATAAAATCTCCATGGTGTACACATAGACAACGAACCAAACAAAAAAAACCCAATCCTAACTGGTTAACAGGCTTCCAAAGAAGACTAAAAAATAAAGGGAATGCCTGTTTATTCACCTTCCTGAGGTAGAGACAGCTGGAAGGAATAAAGGAGGGTCCTCAACAGCAAACACCTCTCTGTCTAAGAAAGCTTTCTGGGAAGAGGCACAAGAGGGTTCCTGAAAGGGAAAAGGAGTGTGCCTGGGATGAACGGGGGTTCTGGCTGAGGGCTTATGGAGTGCTGTTCCACAAAAACAGATCATCAGAGTCAGTACTTCTGTGCTTGACCGGTACAATCCTGAGAATTAAAAAAGTCTTCCTTCCTGAAGAAGGGAGGGTTCCTTTCACAGAAGTTCAGACTTATTCAAGGAAGTTCATTGACAAATGTTTAAGGATAACATTTTTTGTGTTTAAATCACCAGTTGCAAAATCCTGTTCCTTTTAAACAAGAACATGCTGTAACCAGAACATCCAGCTCACACCAGAACTCGAATTTACAAATGCATGGGACAGTCTAGTGAAGAGGTGAATTCAAAATTTTTCTTAGAGAAATTCTATATCTGCAGGTTCATCTCTTTTACCTTATCAGGCATTTATATACACTATTTTAAAAACCTAACTTTTTTTGACCAAGAAGGATTTTTTAAATTCTTTTTATGACTTTGACACTTAAGTCATTAACGTTATTTAAATGCAAATTTTATATATGCAGTATGATTATTGAAGCTTGGTTTTCTTCCAAGTTATCCCACTGGGCCATAACGTATGCTTTAAGACCAGTCTACGTTTAGCGGTTTGGGGATATGTATAATCCCACTGAATAATTCCAATTCTATTTGTTTCCTTTGAGGTTTCTCAAATACTTTGATGCATTCTACTGCTCTGCCTTTCCCTTCTTCATCAAAGTCACAGTGAATTCCCATTAGAGGCATTATAAGTATATATCCTCAGGGTTATGATTTATTCTTAGGCAGACTGACTAAAACTCAGTTTTCTCCTTCTCCTATGCCACTATCATTCAGTGGGGATTTAGAAATGCTAAGTCTCATTGGCTTAGATTCAAAGGGAACTAAAACATCCCAATACCTAATTTTTAAGCACTAGTCCCAAGGATGGAATCATAAAGCTCCCTATATGATTCATTAGAGAAGTTAGACATCTTAAAACAGGATCCACAAAAAAGTGCATGCTAAAGAGGGATCTATGTACACTGCATTTAATTCCTTCTTCTCCATTTTGAGAAGATATAGTCTATGACTCCAACTTGTCATGTCCCAGCAGGACTGTTCTATTTCCCTTGTTCTGGATGCCAGGATGAATATATCAGATATGTATTGAAAATGTTTCCACTTTACACAGAGTAACAAATATCACTCAACCAGAAGGAGTATTCTGCTAGATTTTAATCTTGTGACAAGACCCTTCAAAAAAAGGTGTGAGAAAGCCTGAAAGCTATATTTTCCAAGATTTACCTCAGCATTTTATTCAATTACTTTCATTTAGCACACAGATGCTGTGGTTATGTTTATGCTGGTAAACAGAATGGAGTAGGATTGCTAACATTGCTACTGTTATTCATCCTTCATACAGGAGACCTCATCCATACCACTTGGCAGGAATACCCTTGGCTCTCCTCAAAAGCTTTGTTCTTTGCTGTTCTCCACACTACTTTGCACAGCCTGGGAAGGTGTTAGCTGCCATGAACCAAAACTTTCAGGGAGTCTGTTAATGGTTAAATAGTCATCATGTGCTCAGTTCCATGGCCTGGACACTTAGTTTACTAGTATAAGTATGACCTTTATGGTCTAGGATGAAAATGCAAGACCTCCTGATTCTTGGGGGAAAGCACTACTATTACACAACTAGGAAGAATAGTTGCCTCTTATTTTAACCCTGGCCTGACAAGTTTGTTCCCCTAGAATTAGAGTCAGGTGGAGGGCAGAGGATGCACCACACACTTTTATCTATGAAATAAATGTGAGGTTGATTTTCTCTAGAGAAGACAAAAAAAACTCAAACAACTAAAACCAAAACAATCCCGCTTTCTTACATTTTGGATGAACAGTCTAATACAAAAGGGAGATTTCAAAACAGGTTTGAGTAAAAGCCTTGACGAGAAATAAACAGAAATACTGAGTTTATGAATCCTAATGAGGCACGGACAAGAGAAGTGAATCAAGCTATCCAGTTAAAACTAATGGATTTTTGACCATATGCAAATGCGGAAGTGCAGCAGATGAGCTTTTTAGGATTACAGCTTTGAGCTAATATCTCTTTTCTAGTGATCATAGTTTTATATTTGTTAGCATATTCCATAACTTCAGATTAGTATAGCAAGGTCCATCTTCCCTGTTTCAGTCTGATCTGCATTATAATCAGATCAGATGATTCCTTCTGATGTACAAATGCACCCAAGTAAGAGAAGGAGCAATGTGCATACACTTTGTGTTCTGATGCTATGATGGACCTGAGGTCTCCAGGAACCACCAGAGAGTCACACACATAAATAACAAGAATGATAAACTGGACTGTCTCTGGTTGTCTTGTAAACTGAAATACTCTGTTTTGTAAGGCAGCTACTCACTTCAGACACATCCAGGAAAAAGGAAGCATTGGATACTGTGGAAAAAGGTGTTCTAAACAGCTGCACAGTGCATGCTCCATTTAGGGAACATACACACAGAACATATATGAAAAAAGGAAACATAACACAAAGACTGCTAAAAGCTGCTGGTCCAAAACTGAAATACTATGTGCGTTGTAAAAATCCGGACTTAACATTTACAAAAAAACACTGGTATTAAAGTATAATGCTAATGGAAACATGCATGTAATTTATATTTATGACCCTAGTGAGAACTGGCTCTATTAACTTGAGTACAGATGGTCAGATATTTCCCAGGGAAATATTTTCATTTAAAAATGTTTCACTGAGCCTGAATGCTTTGTTTGACTCATCTCAGGTTTGACTACATTTTGCCAAATCAAAGGAAAATCCTGCAGTCCTGCCAGGCTGCTTCAGAGCAATCAATTTACTGCTGCCAAATTTGGCAGGTCTGGGGCAGACCGACCAAACTACTTCCATAACAGGAAACCTGAATGCTTTGCTTGTCAAAGCTGGGGCAGGTTCACATAACTGATTTGTTCTGGGTCAGTCTACATGATGGATCTGCCCTGGAGCCACTGACCCTGGAAGCAGCTGGCCATGGCATTCCCAGTTCTGGAATGAATTTTCTGGTAACTGACAAATTACGAAGATCCTATGGCTTGAGAGTCTAGACAGTGGGGCTGATGGTCTTACTAAAGCTTCCAGTCGGAGAGCCTGGGAGCCACAACGTAGCAAAACTACAGATCAGGTGATCTCTCAGAGACTGCAAACTCTATGCAACAAAGCCAGGACAAAGAAGCCCTTATGGGCTTCTCCATTCTGCCTTTTAAGCAGATCTGCATGATGACGCATCCTGAAGACACATAGCTCCAGAGCTTCTCGACAATGCTATATGTCAATTCCTCTAGTCAATGTCACCTAGTGTCTTAAGTTCAGATGCAGTGCTTGAGAAATTCTTCTTTTATGGAAAGCTATATGTATACATAAATTTACAGATATACTCATATATATGTGTGTACATATACACACACAAACATATATACAAACACATACGTATACACACACACACACACACACACACACATACACATAAAAAAATATGTGTATGTATGTGTGTTTGAATTTAATTCCAGGAAGTAAATCAGTTCCAGGGATGAAATTACAAGAAACCATTAAAAGGGTAATCTCCACAAAATGTCACACTTAAGGAAGCACCTAACATAGTAAAAGCCACCAAGTAGTCTGTCTTATATGGCAAAAGACACACTGCAATACGAAGGGCTCCTTTATTTGTAAGAAAAATAATGATACAAAAGTAAAGAAACCAATCTAGAACAATAAGCATTTGTTTTCATTGTTGTTCTCAGCTGCGTAAGTGTGAGAGGACCATTCTCTATTTTTAAAATAACGTTCATTCCTTTTTGGTTTTTCTTCCTTCAGATTATTCTTGCAGTCAAATCTCGAATCAAATTTTGTAGGAATAATTATCTGGCTTTTTGGTCACTTATCTCTCTTTTCTCTCTTGCCCGAGTACTCCATTTTTTAATTTAGCTTAATCAAAGTTAATCCAGCTGTCAACTGTAAAAGAGTTAAGGAAAACAGTCAAGCATTTCATTTCCATGGCTTAGAATGTTAAGCAATAGTGTGACACTATTTTACTGTTTTCAGACTCAATGATAACACCCAATGTCACCCAATAACAACAACACAAAATATTATGGCTTGATAAACAGATTTCTCAAGATTTGCTTCCACATTTGGCATGCGATTTTTATCTGACCCATTCAAACTGCTCAAAAATAGGAAATCAGTATTGTTAGGATTCTAAGTGTATTCTCTAAACTTTCTGCCTCTTTTATTCCTTTTTTTCCTTTTCCCAAAGATTTCTTCTCTTTTCTTCTTCAAATAAAAGCTAAGAATTGTGGGACATTAGTCCTAAAAATTGATTGGTTCTATTTTGAACGTCCAACATGAGGTATCCGAAAAAAGATGAAATAAAAAATATAAATAAAGTTTAAAAAAAGAAACAAAAACGAAACATGAAACAAAAAAAAAACAACCACCCTGCTGACTGCTTGTTTTCTGTTAATTGATGTCCCCTGTGGAGTCTTGAACTGAGAAATCTGAAATCACTTGTTTAAAATCTGAATTTCTGAAGTGTTTTCAGGGTTTATATTTCAAGACGTCTATTACATTTGTGAAAAATATACAGACCTAGTTATTTACAAGATTTACTGTTGGATAATAGAAGACTGTACAAGATTAATTAAGTAATATCAGGCAACTCAGTAAGTCATTGGCAAGCCAAAAAAACTTAAAACCCTTTATTTGATCTAGGTATAAGATCACATGGAAGAAACAGACAGGCCCAGCCTATTAATTCGTGGCTCCATGACTGGTGTCACCAACAGAGTTTTGGGTTTTCCCATAATGGGATAATGGTGCATCTACCACCACTCTGGGCAACCTGTTCATGTGTTTCACCACTGTAGTCGTAAAAAATTTCTTCCTTATATCTAGTCTACCCTTTTTTAGTTTAAAGCCATTACCCCTTGTCCTAGCACGACAGGCCATACTAAAAAGCACGTCCCCATCTTTCTTATAAGCCTCCTTTACCGAAAAGCCGCAATAAGGTCTCACCGGAGCCTTCTCTCTCCAGGCTGAACAACCCCAACTCTCTCAGCCTGTCCTCATAGGAGAAGTGCTTCAGCTCTCTGATCATTTTTGTGTCCCTCCTCTGGACCTGCTACAACAGGTCCATGTCTTTCCTGTGCTGAGGACTCCAAAGCTGGACGCAGTACTCCAGGTGGGGTCTCACCGGAGCAGAGTAGAGGGGTAGAATCACCTCCCTTGACGAACTGGCCATGCTTCTTTTGATGCAGCCGAGGATGCAGTTGGCTTGAATTATGAAAAGTGATTTAGTGACCCTAAGCTGGTACTGTCTAGGTGAAAAGTATCCACGCTACTGAAAATACTTCAGGCATAAGGGTGAAAGTAATCTCTAGACTAATATATTTGTTCATACATGCTATTACAACCCTATCTGTATATCACAGTGTCATGTGCACCAAGATGGAATCATGAAAATACATAAATGGCTTATCAGATCTCATCTGGACTTGTGAAAGAAAAGTTCAGATAGGCCTGACCTGCTGTAACAGATTGCAAAATCCAAAAGAGACTGAGCCTACATATCAACAGTTACATACAACTTCAGCTTCAGATCAGAAGTTGGAGCAAATAACTCTAAAATAAAAAAGTATCAGAAAGTTAATAGCTTTTATACTTTGCTCACTAAACTTCCCTTCCAGTAATTCTTGCCTCAGTGGTAAAAATAATAGTTGGTTTTGATCTCATGTCAGTTCAGGAGACAGGTGCCAGACAAACAACACAAAGGATTTCACTGTTTTCACTTTAGGAAAAATGAAGGAAGATCACATGCTGGGCAGGAGAGCATGAAGATTGTTTGATAAGATTCCATTAAAGTGAGCTGACAGCAAGATTAGAAATGAACTGGGAAAACCTCACCTGGGTAATATCTGGGAAAGAAACAATCAGTTTGACATTTCCCAGTTTAAAGATTTTACATTATCAAAATGGAAGTCAAGTGTTCCTTTTTAAAGGCAGCACAGACGATACTGCGATCACTCTAACTCATTCTGGACTGAAGAAATCATTTTTTGCCTATCGTGAACATGACAGAGGAAGAATACTAAAATTACGCTAAATATCGTAAGAAGTATTGCTGTAAGTGCGCTGTATCTTGTGTTGCTGTATTATAATATTCAAAGACCGATTTCAGTGTTATGCTAACTCCATTGCTGATTTTTTAAAAATTTTAAATATTCTGTCATATCCTCATTAGCATCTCATTACTAGGCAGTTAGCTAAGGGAAAGGACAAAGAAGGAAAAAGAAAATTAGATGCAACACTATAGGGCATATTTTCACCTTGATGAGCAAGAGCAACTCATTAGGGGTTACTGAAAGTCATACACATGCTTCAGAGGAAAAACGCCCTCAAGGTATTTTGAAATTGTTAAAATGTTAAAGCAACAATATTGATTTTTTTATATAAAAGCGTAATTTATTAATACCAGCTAGGAATACATGTAGGGAAAAATCTATACAGACAAGAGAAAAATAATTAAGCAGTTAAAGAATTGCTTCTCTTTTTTCAGTGGTGGTGCGAGAAAGGAACTGTGAGAATAAAATAACACTGGAAGTTGAAAGTTAAAATGGTTAAATGAATGCATAAATTATTAATAGTTTCTTCACTGCTGTACTGGGACTTCTGAATATTGTCTCATATTCCTTTTTGGAGGGAAAGGAGACAGGGTTTGAGAGAAACATCTGAGAACTGACTGAGTCCCAGACAAAATGCATATGTGATCTGACTAGGTACAAACTGAACCATCTGGAAATGAAACAGTACTGCATTAAGGGTTCAATCACAAAAGGTGCAGCCTACATCAACCATATGTGTGCTTCAGTGCTCTGCTGGAATAGAGACAGAATGTGCAGTTCTTGGCAGGATCAGCCCCAAAATCCCACCACGCGTACATATACGCACACATGCATACATGGACAAGTTATTTCCTCTACATTCATATTTTCATTGACTAAGCTTTGGATTATGAAGTTGTTTCTAATTTGCTAGTGACAGACTGACTCAAATGCTAAAAATCCCACCAAAACCAGAAAAGCACTGTCATCAAAATGGCTTCTGTATCAGAAAATACAAAGAACCTCTGTTTCCCACTCACTACCACTAACTTAGCTTTACAGAGAAACTGAAATCATCCTCATCAGTTTACATTCATTAATAGGATAAATCCCTGAACAGCAATCAGAAACATACATTTGGGGTCTGGTGAACTGTATTTTTATTCACCCATACTGCCCTCTGAAATCTGTACTGTTTGGGTATTCCAAATTACCAGTGCAAGAACTTTCAGAACTGGCGTTTAGAGAGAAAATAGCATGACTTGTTCTGATGGATGAAACATTCCTGAAAGAACCAGTACATGTGGGTGAATGGCCATCAGGTACACCTTGTTGAGTTGCGGTGCCTTGTTAATATACATCTGTTTCCTTTCTCAACTATATATTCCTGAGCAGACATAGGATTGTCCTACAGTCTATTTAGGAGTTTTCTCCTGTTTGTTTTGCTAGGACACCATGGCCACAATGCATTTGCAGTAAATGCTGTCTGTTTCACAGAATTCGTCTTGAAAACTTAAGTATCTGAGATCAACTGGAAGACCTCCTCAACAGAAGCAGTGTGTGACTTAAGGATCAAATTATGTTTTATTCTTCTTAATTTGTGAAAATGTTAATGGTCATCACACAGAAGTGTGTTATCACACCAAAAGCAAAGGCTGCTGAGACAACTTTTTGGGTATCAAAAGTGACAAGCTGGCAGCACTGGATTCCCTCTGTAACCAGAAAGGAGGAAAATCTCTAGCTGCTTTTGAATTAGTAGCGTTTTGATGCCCAGTCACATGTTTGGATCTTACTTTTGCCAAAGCCGTGCAGTTAGTGCAGCTGCCCTTCCACAGAGAGATCTCCAGGGACATCAAAGTATCAGTGTGCAAGAACATGATGATAAAACTAATCACTGCCATGTTGTAAAACTTTATAAATCAGTGCTGGGTGATGACAGAAGAGGTTCTTAGTTCTATCTCCCTGCTTAAAGGCAGAACCAGTCATACTTAAGCCAAATTAAGTCACACTTTAAATCAAGTTTCATAAATGGGAAATACATCCGTCATTTTGATTTAGTAATCTTTTTGATACCAGTGAAACCCCAGCATTTTTGTAAATCAACAAAGAAACTCTTGGGATAGACAAATAATGTTCTTCACTCACATGACTAAAGAAGCCACTAATACTGTCCACAGGAATAATTCAATTGAACTGTGTGTAAAATCCCAGTGGTGACAGTAGTGAAGCGTAGAAATAACTGGCTTGAAATAAGCTAATTTGGGTGCCATCTGCAGTTTAACAGAGTTTAATGTGTGCTTTTTAATGATGCGCTCTGTGTTGTCAAGCCTGTATGATTACAAATAAACTTCATCTCCATAGTGTCTAGTTTTCTTGGATGTTTCTACAGCCACTTTGCATTGCAATCAAATTTCACGGTGGGGCAGGCTGAGGGCAGTGAAAGGGATTATGAGGAACCAGTAATTAGGTATGGTTTTCCTCATAGTTCCATAACACGTGTAGGAGAAGTCTGAATCCAGGCCAAGTAACATATCATTATCTAATTTATTTGCACCTTTCAATAGCTACTTCAGTATGCAGATTCTTACAAAAAATGTCAAAAAGATTTCTGCAATTAATCTGTTCCCAAGAAAGCACATGGCCTTAGAATGCTGCCTGTCCTCCTTCTACTTCAGTAAGTTTGAAATCTATTCTTCAGCTAAAGGTCTTTCACAGATCCTTTTCTACTTCTTTCCCTGGGCAAGTGGACTAGAATCCAAATCAAAAATAATCTGTCTTTCATGGCTTTGCTGTTTTGTATAACATTTGTATTCATTGTTAATGGTGGCTTAGAGAATATTTGCACATTCTCAATTTTAGAAGGATTATATTTAGTGTTCATTATTTTTCAAATATTGAATACGCTTTGTAACAATGAACGCCGAAATCAGGAAGAAGGAATTTTTTTATTTTATTAGGAAATCTAAAGGAGAGGTCTATTATATTTAGATCATGTAATTACTATTTTTATGACAAGCATAAGGTCATAAATATCAGGTCATTAGTTTGAAAAGTTTAGCACCAGCTCAATGCTAGTTCTTGGCCTGAGTATCTTTTTTTTCTATTTTTATTCTAAGGCATATGACTGTTTGTGGCATGCATACAATAAGCAAAAGAAAACATAAAAAGAGCTGTCATTTGCCAAGCATCTTGTTTTGAGAAAAGGGAATTCAATCATCTTTTTTGGAAATGGAAAGGTGAACAGAATTTAAAGCCTTCAAAAAGGCACAGTCTAAAACTATAATGGTTAGCACTAGGGAGTAAGTTAGAACATTACTCCTGCTACGCCAGTTGGCATGCAAGACTTCCACTTAGCGGTAAAGAATGTTGCTAATGTGCCTCAAGTGTTTCTAAATTCAAACTAAATACCTCCTCATTCTGTGTGTATGCTGGGACCATTCTTTCATGGCTTGAATAGATCAAACTACGTTACTCAGGCTGCTGTGCCCATCTTGATGCATGGACAAGAATAACTAGGATAATTTTGGAGGTTTTTTGTCTCAGGGTTTTTTGACTTGGTATTTTTACTTTATGAAAGAACTTACCGGTTGAAAACTATGTATTGACAGCAATAAGAATTACACTGTCAGGACAGGCTAATAACTGTCCATGTCTAGAACACTCCACATATGTGGGATATATCAGAAATAGAAGTAAAACCAACAAATGC
The DNA here is from genome assembly GCA_013396915.1 of Stercorarius parasiticus. Lineage (NCBI taxonomy): Eukaryota > Metazoa > Chordata > Aves > Charadriiformes > Stercorariidae > Stercorarius > Stercorarius parasiticus. The sequence continues at coordinate 677,308 of VWZL01000114.1, read as the reverse complement.
ATGTCACCTATGGGATAGAATTTTTTTAGTAAATGTTAAATTTTTTTAGTAAATGTAAATATTATATTTTTTTTTAGCAAATGGAAAATTACTGTTTAATAATCATTTGAGCTCCTTGTTTTGTCATTGAAAATTCAATTTTTCTGCATATTCATATCTTGGTTTTGTTAAAACTGAAAATATTGTCTCTATTTTGAGCTGGTTTAAAAGCTATGATTTTCAGAACATATTGAGAACTTCCTACTCAGTGCTACTCCATTTGAGTACAGAAAAAGACAGACATCCAAAATGACTGTTTATCTGTGAAAACCTAGGCAAAACATCTCTAATATTTCCCTGAGTGTTCTTTAGCCATTTGCTTTTGAATTAGTTCATAGCTATTAATAACAATTCAAATTACATCACTAAATTCAATAGGCTGATCCTGCATCCAGCACCCAAACTGAAAGCTGGAGCTTGTCTTTGAGAAGGTGTCAGCTCAGAAAAGGCTAGAAACCCTAACTGTGCCATTTTGTGGCTGAGTCATGAGGAGAAAGAGCTTTCTTTAGTCCTCTGTTCTCTCTCCTCTCCGAGTGAATATAAAATGGTATGGCAGACTCTGGCGGTAAGAAAGTAATTTCCCTTTCTGTTTATGCAGTATGTAACATTTTGTCTTAACATATATTAGCACAAAGCCTCATCGTTAAAAGCAGCATCTTCATTCACCTCTATCAGTGCTTTCTAGGACTTTTCAGCAGGAGGGGACACTGTGGAAAGCTGATCTTGCTTGCTTGCTTTTCACTTTGGTTTGAAGGTCAATGAAGATATTTTGTCTAATTTGGCTAATTTGGATTCCTTTGAACAGCCCAAGTGCAGAAGTTTAACTCATAATCAAATGCTGAGATCACATTTTCTGTATAAAACACAGTGGGTGGGAAGAAATATGAACCAAAAAAAACTCCAGTCAAAAAAAGAATTGTGCATGACTAAGGAAGAAAGATGTGAGTATGAAACAAATGTTAAAGGACTACACAGAAAATAACTCTAAAGGAAATAAAAATACTTTAGAAGAGACAGAATTTGTCTTAGGACCATCAATACTTAAGATTAGGCAATTTTTTTCTTTCATTTTCTTCCTTTGACTTTAATAGGTTAGTCTGAAATTTTGCAAGCTGATTGTCTTTTTGATGCAGAAATTTTTGGAGTTTCAATAAAAGACGTCCAATAGACGGACATGAAAAACTTGCATTCTCAAAAGTGTTTTCATTGTTCTTTTGTTTGTTTGTTTAATCATTACTGTGCATGTACTCATTCAGAGGTGAAACAGTTCATAGGTAGCTGGGGTGCCAAGCACTGCGAGTAAGGTCTGGTACCATCATTGTTCTGTGTACCAGTTCCCAAAGGGCACAGAGACACACAGGGAATCAGCGCGCTGGCATCAGAAAATCTCATGAAAATTTTTCTGAACTAGGAATAGAACACATAATGATAAAGAGAAAGGTTAGCTAAAAGAGGCAGACCATTTACCAAGGACAGAAAATGTGATCCACATGAACTAAATGCTTAAGTCCTCAATATGATGTTAGAAAAATTTGTGAAACCAATAAAGTGTCTCTTTGCAAGCCTCTACAAGGAAATCATCTTCCATTGCAACTCTTTACTTAATCTTGTTCCACAGAGATTAATATCATCATTTGCTCACTCAAACTCAAGGGGCAAAGGTTATCTACTGTCTCTAAATGTCAGCATCATGTATTTGCATTTTCCACTGACTTCTATGCAATAATCATTTTCTGTTTACTTTGTCAAAACCCTAGGAAATTACACTTTCAGCACATCATCATTGTTAAAAAGTAACATTCTTAAGAGAAATTCCAGGATTAAATTTGCATATGTAACCCCTATTTGCTACACTGCTATATATATAACTGTAATTTTGTTCTTAAATATGTGATCACATGATTACATGATTGCATGTAATTGCATTAATATAAGCTATTTTTCCTAGTGATTTCTGTCTCATTCTGTCCACAAAACTGATATTGCCTAATTTATAAGCATTTGCTTACGTTTTGTTGCTTCTAATTTTTTGTGCTTTGTTTTTGATTTTGCAGAATATTGTACATGAAATTGTATAGTTTATTTGATTATTTGTTTTTTCCTCATTGTCAGCAGACCTTTTCAAAACCAAATATTTCTCATTGCCACATAACCATTTGTTCTAAAATTATCATTTCACTCCGTTCTAGTTACCTTCCGCATAATTAGACAATGGCTTTTAAGTTGGAGTGAAGCAACATTCTCCAGCACTGTAAGAAAAATAGCACTCTCCAAAACTTACAAAATAGAACAGAGTCAGGCTGAAAACATCCTGCAAGAAAACAAAAAGTTTCCTCACATATGTGCCAGAACCCACACTATGAAGCAGAAGGCTATACTCTAGGAACCTTCAGTGATTTTTTTTTTTTTTTTGTAAATATGGAAAGCCATAGTTTGGGGGTTTTTTTATTATTTATTAGTCATAGCACCTGCTACTACAATAAAAAAAAATTATGTACTAACCTTGATATTCAGTCACACCCCACTATCAGAAGCACTCTCCGTAAAGACTAGAATTATCCAGTGCTGATTTTGTCTATTTTAACTTTTTCTTTTTTTTCTGTAGCAATTAGTTAGGCATTTGAACATAAAATTAGTAGGAGAAATGAAATTATTTTCATTGTTACATTGAAAATGCATAAATCTCATAGTCATTTATTTTCCAGAGGGTCTGTATCCAAAAGAACTGAAGTTCATTTGAATGCAAAAGCTTTATAAAATAACCTTCAGTGAGTAGCGGTGCCTTTTATTGTCCTATAGGAAATCCGTTTTGATTTGACAGAACGATAAGCCTTTGAAAACTGTAGGCTGCAAATACACAGTAGACTTTTTGCTAAGCTCATAAAGTGCCCAACTGAGAAAGGATTCACTGCACAGGAATAAGAGCTAAGTTAGCTGTGTATTGAAAAGTCTTATCAAATGCAATGCTGTTAAGTCCTTGGCAGAACTTGGGTGCTAGCTAAGGGCTTCTGCACACTTTGTCAGGTACTCCAGAGAGATTGCCATTCTGATGTTCTACAAGATATCTTCAGCATTCATTGGCTGATCTGAACTTTAAACAATATCTTACAGCAAATCTGAAAAATAGTTATGTTTTTTTGTTGGAGGAGGCTAATTATTTGCTTTTTTTTCCAGGTATCTTTCTTCATTGAAGAGGAAAGAGATTTCACAGGAAGAAAGCATTTAGAAGCAGCTGTACCTGATTCTTTAGACAGTGTTTATGATGTATGATTAGCAATAATAGAAAAGTACAGTTTTACACCTACTTTATTTTTGCACGTGTGCATCTCTTTGCACATGTCCATTGTGTGTGAATTTCCTTCATAAGGAGAATTGCCCAGTTTCCAGTGTATTTGGGTGCCACAAACAAGTCAATATATATATAAAACAATACCCAGAGTGAAATCCACACTGAACTGATGAAGTTAGTCAGGCTTAGGAAAATTTGTAATGGATAAGATTTTTTCTTTCCTCTGGGTAGCAGACAGTTTGCACAATTTTAGACTGTTACTAATAAGATTAATTTTCTATCACATTATCAACTTCATTATCTGTTGTTCATGGGGAGCTACAACTTACAACAAATTACATCTTAAATATTGCCATACTAGCCTTTCCTTTGAACTAGATGGCATTTGCTTGAGAGGAGCTTTTAATTCTGCTAAAGCCATGTGCTTGGAACAAAAGTAACGTGACAGATCTACTGAAACTTATGAATGAATCATTGCAGGAACATACAATACTTGATTTTTGAACTTTAATATCAATCTTTTGGCAGCATAGCTGCTGGTGATAAAAAAAGTGTGTCTCAGCTTTTATTCTTATTCATGTGTTGACCTTAAATTACCCCTTTTCCCAGATGGCCAGTCATCTCTCAGTTCTGAAATGCTAACTGGCACCATTATGCTTGTCATGCTAACGCAGACCTGTTCTCAAATTCTGTACCATATGAAGTGTTCTGTGACTGTGTGCCAAAAAAAAAAATAAAAAATTAAAGAACAGAAATATTCTCTGCTTGGCAAAGAGAGGAAGAAGAACATAAATTATTATTACCCCATAACTTTATTACCCCAGAGCTTTTCAGTATATTGTTCTCTCACTAGTTGTTTTATTTAGATTTACTCAAATGAAATCAACTCTACTGCCACAGGGAAACAAGGCTATCACTTACATTCTTCTGAGTACAATTCATCAATCACTCTATCAAAATAGAGACTGACAGAAAAAATACTTAAGCCCCAAGCATATGCTTGGGCAGTCTTGGCCTCATGGTTGATCATAAACTCTCTAAAATGCTTTAGAGAGGAAAAAGAGTCCTAGAAAAATGCAGAAAATGGCATGGTGAACACATTATGCCGAAGGGCTTGACAACAGGAGAAAGTGTTTGCCTTCAGCGATATCACTACATTCTTCACTGAAAAACAACCTAGTCCACAGTTTAGCTAAGGAGCATTTTCCACTTATACAGAGATAGCAAAAGAGGTTGAAGTGGAAAGGACTTCCTTTGCAGTATACTGTATATATTACAACTTGGGATTGAAATCCTTTTCTGAAAAGCATACATTCACCTGATTATGGTCTAAGTAATACATATAGTGTCAGCTTCTTTTTATGGGGAGCTTTTTTTTTTTTTAATTTTCTGCAGTTATGAAAGGTCCTGAACACACATTTTTTCCATTTCATCTCTCCAGTTGCTAAGCCATTTAGATTTTTTAAGAGGGGAGGACAAAACAATTTACAAAAATTTCTTTTTATACATACAAGTATTCATACACACACACACACACACAGAGCTTTCTCTTTCTTTACATATTACTCTTAATTCTCTTTTCTTTAAAATTTTTCTTCACTTTGTTTTCTTCTTGGTTTCAGGATTCACCTCCTTTTCTAACTTACACTTTGAAAGCCTATTCATCACCTTCCAGAATTCTACTATTCTTTCCCTCTATTATTTCTTCAGCCTACTTTTTCATATGTTGTTTGTGAAGAGCAGAGGACTTCACATAGATGTCTAATATGGAGAGGTTTTGCATGAAGAAAATAACATAGCAAAAATGCTCTATAGATTATTAAAAATATAAAATATTTCAACAAAAACTTTTTAAAAACTTGCAAAAATTTGTATTTATGTAAATGCATTTTGATATGAAAACATAATCTTAATTTAGCACAATAATAACACAATGCAGTGGAGAGGAAACAGTCCAGGAGGTTCCTGGATTGTGTGGAAGATAACTTCCTGAAACAGTTTGTGTCAGAGCCAATAGCTGAAGTGCCCTGCTGTTGTGCCCCGTTGTTTGCGAACAGAGAAGGACTTGTGAGTGATGTGATGATTGAAGGCCCTCTTGGGTATAGCAATCTTGAAGTCATAGAATTTTTGGTTCTTAAAGTAAGGAAAGGAGTCAGCAGAACTGCCACATTGGACTTCTGGCGGGCAGACTTTGGCTTGTTTAGGGGCCTGGTTGGCAGAGTCCCTTGGGAGACAGTCCTGAAGGGCAAAGGCATCCAGGAAGGCTGAGCATTCTTCAAGAAGGAAATCTTTAAGGCGCATGTGCTGAAAGATGAGCCAGAGGGGAAGAAGATGGGGCTGGCTGAACAGAGATCTTTGTCTGGAACTCAGGAAAAAAAGGAGAGTTAATGGCCTTTGGAAGAAGGGGCAGGCAACTCAAAAGAACTACAAAGATATTGTGAGGTTCTGCAGGGAGAAAATTAGAAGGGCCAACGCCCAACCAGGGCTTAACCTGGCTACTGCCGTAAAAGACAGTAAAAAATATTTCTATAAATACATTTGCAACAAAGGGAGGGCTAAGGAAAGTCTCTCTCCTTTATTGAATGAGGAGGGAAACACAGTGACAAAGGCTGAGGAAAAGGTAATGGCTTCTTTGCCTCCCTCTTTAATAGGAAGACCAGTTGTTCTCAGGGTACCCAGTCCCCTGAGCTGGAAGACAGGGACGGGGAGCAGAACGAAAGGGAAATAGTTAGCCACCTGCTACACCATTTAGACACACATAAGTCTATGGGGCTGGATGGGATCCAGCCAGGGGTACTGAGGGAGCTGGCAGAAGTGCTCACCAACCCACTTTCCATCGTTTATCAGCAGTCATGGCTCACCTTGGAGGTCCCAGTTGATTGGCATCTAGCAAATGTGATGCCCATCAACAAGAATGACCAGCAGAAGGATCTGGGGAAACTACAGGCCTGTCAGTGTGACCTCAGTGCCGGGAAAGGTTATGGAGCAGGTCATCTTGAGTGCCACCACTTGGCACGTACAGGACAACCAGGTGATCTGGCACAGTCAGCGTGGGTTTGTTAAAGGCAGGTCCTGCTTGACTAACCTGATCTCCTTCTATGACAAGGTGACCCACTTAATGGATGCGGGAAAGACTGTGGATGTTGTTTACCTGGACTTTAGTAAAGCCTTTGGCAGCGTTTCCCACAACATTCTCCTGAAGAAACTGGCTGCTCATGGNGCCAGGTCCTGCATTTGGGTCACAACAACCCCATGCAGTGCTACAAGCATGGGGAAGAGTGGCTGGAAATCTGCCTGGCAGAAAAGGACCCGGGGGTGTTAGTTGACAGATGACTGAATATGAGCTAACAGTGTGCCCAGGTGGCCAAGAAGGCCAACAGCATCCTGGCCTGTATCAGGAATAATGTGGCCAGCAGGACTAGGGAAGTGGTCATGCCTCTGTACTTGGCACTGTGAGGCCGCACCTTGGGTACTGTGTTCAGTTTTGGGCCCCTCACTACAAAAAAGACATTGAGGTGAGGTGCTGGAGTGTGTCCAGAGAAGGGTGATGAAGCTGGAGAAGGGTATAGAGCAGAAGTCTTATGAGGAGTGGCTGAGGGAACTGGGATTGTTTTTTGTCTGGAGAAAAGGAGGCTGAGGGGAGACATTATCACTCTCTACAACTTCCTGAAAGGAGGTTGTAGCGAAGTAGTGGTCCATTTCTTCTCCCAAGTTACAAGCAGTAGGACAAGAGGAAATGGCCTCAAGTTGCCAGGGGAGGTTTAGATTGCATATTAAAAAAAAATTATTCACTGGAATGATTATCAAATATTGGAACATGCAGCCCAGGGAAGCAGCTGAGTCAACAGCCCTGGAGGTATTTAAAAGACATTTAGATGTGGTTCTTAGGAACATGGTGTGTTGGTGGACTTGGCAGTGCTAGGTTAACTGTTGGACTCGATGCTTTTAAGGGTCTTATCCAACCTAAATGATTCTATGATTCTACGATTTATACCTAAATTAATTCACTGATCACTCCTTTAAAATAAAAGTTCTGTTGCCTGAGTGTTTTTCCTCACCCAGTACTTCTTTTTCCCCCTATTTATCACAAGAAATCTGCTTGATTTCATTCAGTTCACCAAAGAGTTTCTTTCTGATGTGTTGTCATCTTAGCATTCTCTCCCTAATATTACACCATAGTGCTTCTCAGTCCATCAGTTCTACATTGAGTCTTTCCTGTGTTCTGTTTAGTTTTCAACTCTCTTTCCTAATCTATTTTTTTCCATTGATTATTCTTTATCAGCAAACTTGTTGTATTCCAAATCTCCCAAACCCAATTGAAATAATTATTCTCATTACTAATCTATGCAGGTATTGATGTCTCTCCTTCATTGATTATCATATTTTCTTGGTTCCAATTCCATCAAATGAAATATTAGACATTCTTTTCTCTTTTCCTTCCGTAGATGCAAGATCTATGACACACAGCTGTGTTGATATTTTTTCTTAACTGCACGTACATTATTTTTTACCTGAAGATTCATTTTAAACTTCTAAATGTTTCCAGCTTTTAATGAAAAGAAGACAAGATTGCTGTTCATGCAAGTTGTCACCTTTCCAGGTAGACTGACCCCAGCAAGACTTAGAGTTGAGATTTCTATCAACGAATTCTCACATCAGAATGTAACTCAATTCTATTGTATTTTTTTTTTCCTTATTCAAGCTGATCAGGAAATTTTCTCTGCATTTCTTACACTACATTCTTTTCTGATAAGATTCCCAAAGGAAATTAAAGAAGGAACAATGAATGAAGTAAAACAATCAAGAGCAAGAGCTTTTAGAGTTGCCTCCTAAACAATGCAACTGAATCTCTTTTAAAAAGTGTTGAATATAAGTATCTCAATGGCCTAATTCATAACAGAGGATAAAGATGACACTTCCCACAAACCTGGTAACTAATGTTCTATATTTCCTTCATAGTAGGATATGTTTCAAACTGTCTATGCCTGTAAAGATTTAGCAGGAAGTTCCTATCAATTGATGTGATTCTAGAGTGAAATTTTCAAGTGTGGATTAAGCTGTAAAATTTAAACAGGTTCCTCAGCTTCAGTTTAGGCCATTATCCCTGTTTCATTGCCTAGATGTCCCAACGTCTTCCACTTTTGTCCACAATCAGAAGTCTACAAAGGAATACAAAGGGACCACTTGGTGGATAAGCAACTGGCTAGATGGCCGCACTCAAAGGGTTGTGGTCACTGGCTTGATGTCCAAGTGGAAACCAGTGATGAGTGGCATTCCTCAGGGGTCAGTACTGGGACGGGTACTATTTAACATCTTTGTCAGTAATATGGACAGAGGGATTTAGTGCACCCTCAGCAAGTTTGCCAATCACACTAAGCTGTGTGGCGCAGTCGACATGCTGGAAGGACTAGAGGGACCCGGACAAGCTTGAGAGGTGGGCCCGTGCAAACCTCATGAAGTTTAAGAGNATGATCAGAGGGCTGGAGCACCTCTCCTATGAAGACAGTCTGAGAGAGTTTGGGTTGTTCAGCCTAGAGTAGAGAAGGCTCTGGGGAGACCTTATAGCAGCCGTCCAGTACCTGAAGGGGGCCCACAGGAAAGATGAAGAGGGAATCTTTATGAGGGAGTGTAGCGATAGGACATGAGGTAATGGATTTAAACTGAAAGAAGGTAGATTTATATTACATATTAGAAAGAAATTCTTTACGGTAAGGGTGGTGCAACACTGGAACAGTTTGCCCAGAGAAGCTGTGGCTGCCCCATTCCTGGAAGCGTTCAAGACCAGGCTGGATGGGGCTTTGAGCAACCTGGTCTAGTGGGAGGTGTCCCTGCCCATGGCAGCTGTGTTGGAACTAGATGATCTTTAAGGTCCCTTCCAACGCCATCGATTCTATGATTCTATGAATAGAATATTTCTGATTGCTAGTCCAGATTAGGGAGTATATGGAAAATAATGATTAAAGAATTAGTAACGATTGCTTCATAGAGAACTGCAATAATCTGTTTCCAAAGAGAGGATGTGAAGTAATACATATAAACTGAAAGAAGAAATATTCAGATTAAAGAAATTGAAAACCAACATTTTTTTACACAGAAAGAATAAAGGAGTTCTCAGTTTTCTAAAGGAGTTTTTGGAATTTCTATCACCAGAGATCTTAAGGACAGGTTAGACAAATATCTGTTAGGAAAGGTTTAGGAATATTAGATGGTTTAAAACCATATCATGGTTGAGAGGAAGTGTATTTTCCCTGGACCTAATTTTCAGTAGGCAGCTAAGGTTGATAAACTGCGAGAGAATGATAAAGACCCATATAGAAATACTAAATATAGTTCTGTTTCCAAATATTTCCATAGTAAGGATAAAACTTTTTATTACTACCAAAGAAGGCTAATAACCCATATGAAATCTGTTGTTTTCATCTCTTCCTCTAGCTTAACTTCAGAATATATGACTCCATATTAATCAAAATAGTTACTGATACAGTAATTTCTTAACCTTTTTCCCAGAGTGTAGTTTCAGTAAAAAATTTTCACGATTCATTTTTTCCCAATTCATAACTAGCCAAGGAGAGACAAGTTCAAATGCTAGAGCATTCTAGTATTCATTTTAATTCGTAGTAAGTCATACAGCTTCTCACATTATTTTTTTCTCTTCTTTCTCTTCCCATCCTGTAGAAGTGGGAAATCAGTGATAAAACAACCAAACTGTGATAAAATTATTGCCCTCATCATTAAAATTCTCAGGGGAATCATCTTCATTTTACTATTATCTCTGCTATTAATATTCTGCTCTTTAACACTGCATGTGCAACCAGATATTGCACATGTAATCTGCTACATTAGTGTTCACAGTAAGAATGAAGTGAACTTGGCTGAATACTATGCATTTGCCCTTTGGAGACCTGTCTTTATCCTACCGATTCCATTCACTCTTTCTTGAAAGAGTGTGCATGAAGTAATATATGAATATAAAAGAAAACCCAAATATAGTTTTCCTGGTACATGTAACTGATAAATGTGCACAATATGATTCTACTACCAAAGTCAAAAGTAGTTCTCTACAGAATTTGGTCTGATGTTAAGTTTGATTACAAATCATTAATTAAGGCAAACATGAAAAATCAGCAAAGCGGTAGCAATGCTTTAAACTACATCAGTCTATAAAAGATTCCTCACAGTCAGAAAGGTCTTAGAAGAATTTCACAGGAACACCATATGTCCAGACATTAAAACAAGGTCATTTAATTCTTGACTGAGACTTCAGGCTTACACATTGCACTCTGTCTCCTAAAGTTTGCCTAAAAAACAGCTTCAAACAAGAGTAAAGTAAACAGAGCTGCCAAAACAAAATCACACAGAATATTTCGTCAGCTTGCTGAGTAAAGATAGGTATCTCAGGTATTAAAATTAGAGTTGTAGCCAGAAAAGAAAGTAAACTTAAACATACCTTAGATGGTGTTTGACCTAAGGATTGCCCTGTTGTATTAATATGTTCTAGTGATATATCTGGAGTATGCTTACTTTCTATCCCAGTATGCCTAGTTTGTAAAAAACCATCACTAATAGTAAAGCAGCATATATAAATATATTAATTAAAAATTATTAACAACAGCCTTGTAGTGTCTTATCCTGTTTCACTTGAAGTCATACCTACCTCGAAATACGGATAATGCCACAGACTACAGAGAGGATTGTTTACACTTCTGTGTGTACTAGACATAATCAAGTGCAGCCACCAAAGATGGGTGACCAGCTTAAAACACGTGTCTAGTTCGTTATTAGCCTAGCTAATTATCCACCTGACAAGGCAGATATGCCCAAAGCTTTATGAAATAGCTGTGGTTACAATATCACGCCAATATTTCTGAGGCAAACAAAGTAGAAAAAATCTTCACTTGATAGAAGTGAAGCCTGTAGAACTATGTTGCCATTGTCAGTGAAGACGAAGAAGAAGTAAGGAATATCATCTGACACATATTGATATGATTTATTCCACCTAATACACAAAAAACACCAGTTTACACCTCTTAGGACAGTCACTATAATAAAAGAGTTCTCCAGGGAGGATGCATTAAAATAAATCTGGATCCAAGAAGATCCCTCAGGCAGGCTGGGACTTACAATGCATATAATGTGGGCATTTGCATCTGCATTTGGATTTCTGGTTTAGGAAGAGATATATATTGCTTCATTGTTTTTATCCCTGGCATCATAACTGAGAGAAATATTTTCAAAAAATTTATTAATACCACTTCTGGTTAATATTGAAATAATTTGAAATACCCTAAAATTATGAAATTAGTTTGAATTCCTATTGAATTCCTATTTTGAATTCCTATTTGAATTCCTCTGAACCCTTGCGTGCAAAAAAACCCCAAATAAATGCTGCCAAAGTCTAACCAAGAAAAAAAGCTACTTTGAAACCCACACAAATACACTCTATGACTAATAAGAGGTAAAGCGCAAGTTGAAAACAAAACAAAGCTATGTTCTAAAACAGGTCCATTGTCCTCTCAATCAGACATTCACTCTAATGCTCTACTGCAATATGCTAGTAAAAGAAAAAAAAAAGCAACCAAACACATTATTCTGCAAAAACTTTCCATATTCACTTAACTGAATAGTTCAGCTAAATTCACCAGGACTGCTTACAAACCATAAAGTTAAGCTCTGGTGCAAGTCTTTACAGTACCGAGGCCAACATCTGCAACCCTGGGCGTCCACATTCTCTTAAGCTGATTCTGTTTCCTCTGCTTCTCCTCCATCCTGCCAGTGGATGTTCAGAATAACAGTCAGGCTGTTTTTTGCTGTAAACTGGAAAAGACACTTGAGAACAAAATGTTCTTCCTTGGGATTTCCCAGGAGGTAAAGACACTAAATTAAACATACATTCAGTTTCTGTTTACACAATCAATGGAAATACCAATCACAAATCATGTGACTAACATTGGATGCAATTAACTTTAAAATTAATTCCTTTTCACGGTTTCACTGGAGTCAGAAGGGAAATAACACCATTCAAAATGTATTAAGTGTATTCTTCCATCTAATGTAGTTCTTCTCTCTAAGACGTATATTTTTTCAGACACAGTCTGGTACCTTTTTTTTTCCTCTTTAAAGTGGCTGTCAGCAACTTAAACCTCAGCAATTTTTGTGAACTAGAAATCAACTTGCCCTCCTTTTGCTATATCCAGCCCCTCTAAAAAAAATTCAGTGTGCTACATATAAGGCTTTTGTTTCAATGTAATTACCAGACATATTGACCAACATGTGTAGTTAGATGAAAGATTACTATTTTGAAAATAACTAAGCAAATAGAAAGAAGTAATATTAACAAGGGATTAATTATTATTAATGGTTGTTTTCAAATTTAAAGTATACTTAGTATAAATTATATATATCCAAAAGCCTTTGAAGGTTCAGAATTACTTGGGGATTTACACAGCTGGTAACACCAACATTATTCATAAGCTTTTACTAAATTACTCCAGCGATGCTAACTGGTCTACGTTGTGTTTCTGCTGTTTTAAAAATAGACTTTTAAGTATTGCCTTGTTTCTTTTTGTTCTACCTTTCTACAGTTTCACTTTTTCAAACCTCTTATGTTGTGTTTGCGTTGACTAATCCATAATTTATCTACAGATAAGAGAATAGAAGACTAACTTCTTAAATTACAGTATTTATTTATTTTTATTATCTTCACACACAGTGCGTTCCCATGACGTTTTTGAAAATCATTTAAGTGCTTCTATGAAAGTATAGAATCATAGAATGGCTTGGGTTGGAAGGGAATTTTATAGGTCATTTAGTCCAAACCCCCTGAAATAAGCAGGGACATCTTCAACTAGATCAGATTGTTCAGAGCCCCTTCCAATCTGACCTTGAATGTTTCCAGGTGTGGGACATCTGCTACGTCTCTGGGCAACCTGTTCCTATGTCTCACCACTCTCATAATAAAAAAATTCTTCCTTATATGTAGTATGAACGTACCCTTTTTTAGTTCAAAAACATTACACATTGTCCTGTTGCTACAAAAAAGTCTATTACAAAGTTTGGGACAGCATTTTAATGAAAATTTGGAGCTGTTTCAGCTAAAAAAATCTTCTGCAGACCCTTTAAATAATGAAATCACAGTATTTGGGCAGTAATAATCTCCATGCTATTCAACAGATCTGGACAGAACAATAAACATTAAAAAAAAAAAAGTCCAAAAAAACCTTTTTATTCTGTAAGTCCAATAAAACTGTGATGTCTAATTACTTCTGCATGCGTTTTCTTGAGATATGACTGACACCCACTACCATATTGCTCCATGGATGTGGCAGAATAAAATTTTCACGTAAGGGTTTTTACCCATTTTCCTTATGTGAATTGGATCCTGGGTTGATATCTGTGGAGCTCTTTTCCATTGATTCAGAGTGTTCAATATATTGAGAGGCTACTCAATATATTGTCATTTTGAAGTTAGCACAATTAATTAAACTACCATCACCAATTAACACTTACCATCTCCTCCAAATTGCACTTTCCTCTGCTTTTCTCCTTGTGCAATGAATGATAATAACGATCAAGGATTAAAGGTGAAATGGTAAAGTGCTGTCACAGTTTTACATTTTTTTTGTTTGCTTGCTTTTTTCTTTTTACTCTGCAAGCAGGACAGGATTTGGCTTCCATTCTTTTGTCACAGCTCTGCAATCCACTCAGAATCACAGCAAATCTGCTCTTTCTGAAGCAGAGCTCCCTTTCTCTCTCCAAACTCTTATCACTGATACATCACAGGAGAACAAACTCCCTTCAGGAGCAGAGGCTTCAGCAATTCTCCCTGATTCCAGTTCTGATCAACCTCTTTTTTTATTATTTTTTTAGTATTATTTTTTCCCCTGACTGAGACTGTTCTTTGCTCTGAACTTGCAAAGTCCTGGGCGTATCTATTTATATTACTCAGATCAGGACATACAATGTAATTGGACAGTAAAAAATCTCTACTTTGCTCTGGCATCCTCTCTACATTCAAGAATATTGGGAATGACAACCATGTTAATTGTTGCTCCTTTTAATAGTCTCCTTAAAAGGCAGGTAAAAGCTTGAGGAACTGGGAGCCAAAGAGTGTGCTCGTACGATATGAAGAGCTCATTTTTTGAAGTTAGCTTTTTCCAGAAATGAGTGTTCGAAGTTACAATATATCAAAGTCTGTTTAGCTGGTCACTTTGATCAACTTCATTCAAATTGCTTCTTCTATAAATGAATGATTCGTCACCACTGAACAAATCATTATATTATACTGTCGTTATTGAGAAAAAATGTCGACAAAAAATATTGCAGAATAGTTTCACAGTTGTTCTTTGGACAACACTTAGTAACAGGCTGAAACAAAAGACCTATTTATTCAAATACAGCTGTTTGCTTCCTGTGATTTAAATAGTCTGTGGACTAAGATAAGGCTTCAATCTCAAAAACTTAATTAGTCAGTTTAAAATCAATCTATCATAGCTTTCTACAGTACTAAGGAACAGTACAGTGATTGTTATTTTGTAGAATGTTTTTACAGATGTATTTGATGAATTGTTAGGCCTCAGCTCAGGAAATAGCTTGAACTTTATTTAATTTGTGGAGTTGATACACACCAATAAAATGTGTCTAAATGTAGAATATTGGCACAAAAGCTTTTCACCAAGACCCTTAGAAACAAACCTTTGAAGCGGATCTCTCAACACCTTTCCATAAATTAAGTACATTGAAATGTCAACAATTTTTGAATCTCAAAAATTAGGTATTATTAAAACAGAACCAAAGATGAGTCTTTTAGGAAAAAAATGAACAGTGAAACAAACAAACTCCTCGGCCTCTAAGAGAGATACAGTAGGATTAGAAACCAATGACTAGAATTAGAGTACAAGAACATCACCTCCCTGCTTCATCTGTCCTTGCTGTGTAGATATTTTACTTCCTCCTAGCTAACACCTTTCAGATTGTCTGGCTTGCAACAAACTCTATAAAGTCTTTCTTGAGCCTTAGGAAAAGTTTCTTTCTTTCTATAATTTCCAAGGCCTGCTAGGAGATCATTTCAGCTAAGTCTCCCCAACTCTACCCCAAATCTTCACTATTATGACAACTCATTTTCCTAGACTGAAGAAGTGCCTGCTCTCTCACGCTCACCAAAACCAAAATTTTGTTATCTGTACATGATTGGGTGAACGAAGTTTAGAATCAATGGTTTAAAACTGCAAAACTTTGCCCTACTACTACACTGTTGTGCTGCATATCAATAAATTAGCTTATGTATGAGGACCAGAAATACCCAATTTTATCAGGACTTGCTTAGAATTGCCTCTACAACACATTAATGTATGGAAAATTGATGTATTCCATACCATATTAAGTATTGTTTACTGCTCCCCTATGCTTGCTAGTCCTACCAGAGCAGAAAGTGTGTTTTTTAAATGAAATTAAAAGAAAAAAAAAAGAAAAGTAGACATAAAGCTTGCATGAAAATTAGATGAATTTGTTTCTCTTGCTCTACTTACTAGTTGTAATGATAATTTCACACTGTTTGTTTATGTGCAGAAGCAATGCCTGTTGGATCATATTAACTTGCATGTAGAAGTGTGAGCAATCAAATCCTATTAATTTCAAAGAGGATTCTCAAAGGGGAATCTTTAGTTGATGCAAATTAATGAAACCTTTTTTGACAAGACTAGCAAAAATAAATGGTATTAAGACCCAAATGTGTAAGCATAAGGAAACAGAAGGGAAAAGAGCTGGTAGCATATCTCTGTTACAGTTTAAAGGCCTTTGCCTTCATCAACTGTTCTCAACTGCAAATTCAATTAAAATAGTATTACTCCTCTACCCCAAATTACAGGAGCAACGCAATATTGTTCCACTGCAAAGCAGAAGGAAACAATCTGGCAACCAGAACAGCAGCCAAGTCAGTTCACCAGAGGCTCCTATACATCCTTGAACCAAGTCTTCCTTTAATACCTCTTTTGTCGTGCATTTAATTTCTTCTAGAGATTGCGTTCAGTAAACATACATATAAGGAAATAAAAAAACTAGCACTATATTGACAGAGCTGAAGCAAACCATGTTCTGATGATCAGAGGGCTGGAGCACCTCTCCTATGAGAACACTCTGAGATAGTTGGGGTTGTTTAGTCTAGAGAAGAGAAGACTCTGGGGAGGCCTTATAGCGGCCTTCCAGTACCTGAAGGGCGCCTACAAGAAAGCTGGATAGGGACTGTTTAGAAGGGCAGGTAGTGATAGGACAAGGGGTAATGGATTAAAACTGGATGAGGGTAGATTTAGACTAGATATCAGGAAGAAATTTTTCTCTATGAGGGTGATGAGACACTGGAACAGGTTGCCCAGAGAAGTTGTGGATGCCCCATGCCCAGAAGAGTTCAAGACCAGGCTGAATGGGGCTTTAAGCAGCCTGGTCTAGTGGGAGGTGTCCCTGCTCACAGCAGGGGGTGTTGGAACTAGGTGATCTTTAAGGTCCCTTCCAACCCAACAAATTCTATGATTCTATGATTCTATGATTCTATGATCATATGATTTTGACTTTTTAAGTGTACTAATTTTGTCTGGGATAGAGTTAATTTTCTTCATAGTAGCTTGTATGGTGCTGTGTTATGGCTTCGTGACCAAAACAGTGCTGTTAACACATTGATGTTTTAGGTATTGCCAAACAGTGCTAGCAAAGCATCAAAGCCTTTTCTACTTCTCACGCTGCCCTGACAGCGAGTTGTCTAGAGTGCACAAGAAATTGGGAGGGAATACAGCCAGTGCATCTGACTCAAACTGACCAAAGGGATATTCCGTGACATATGACATCACACTCGGCAATATAAGCTGGGGGGAAGAAGGAGAAAGGGTGGATTTTCAGAGTTATGGCATTTGTCTTCCGAAGTAACTGGTACATGTGGTGAAGCCCTGCTTTCCTGGAGATGGCTGAACACCTGCCTGACGATGAATGAATTCTTTATTTTGCTTTGTTTGTGCTTGCAGCTTTTGCTTTCTTTATTAAATTGTCTTTATCTCAATCCACAAGTTTTCTCACCTTTACCTTTCTGATTCCCTTCCTTGTACCACTGCAGGAGAGAGAGCGAGCAGCTGTATAGGGCTGAGCTGCTGCGGAATAATTACTAAAATGGCCAGAAATACAGTATTGTTCACACATTAAGGAAAGTTATAAAATCAAAAGGTTTCTGAGGTAGAATACAGCCGCAGCTGGCATGCGAAGAATGCAACATCTGCAATTCCCTGTACAAGATTGCTTGCGAAACTACACAAGGGATGGAATGGAATGGAATGCAATCATTCCATGGCCTTGCCTTGTGACGAATAGCAGATATGGGAACGAGATGGTACTACGGAACCGATAAACTGCCAACTCGCTACCCTCAACCAACATTTCATCAAATTTTGATGAAATGCTGTCCTTTGTGCGAACTTTGCTCATTATAATGTACCAAAGCACACCTCCATTCCGAAGGCTACCCACCTCCAAGGTGCAACCACTCCTCCTTGAGTACACCAATCATAATAAAAGTATTTATGACTAAAGTAATAAATGAGCCTTTCTTCCCCCCCATAGGGATGCCTTTGGGTAAGACTTAGACTGTACCAAGTGCTTCCTCGGGAAATCTCTCTAGAGAATCTCTCTCCTACATTTATAGCTAGTCTGTATTGTTTATAACTTTGTCGCGCGCTTTGTATATTTGACAGTACTTTTATTTGCATGTGCTTTGCAGACAGTGTATTTATCACTGGCAATCCTAAGAACCTATATATCTGTTGTTTAAATAAACTGCACTGTTTAAGTAGCTAGTCGTTTCGGTTTCTTACTGAATGCGACCAAAGACTCGAGAATGGCCGTGCTAGTTCATGAGCACGACTAGACTGAAGCTGCAGTCCACTATGAGTGTATCCAAATCATAACAGTTTAATACATATTAAACATGACTGGACTGATAGTGCTGAATTGGGCATCACTCAGAATTTAAACCTAGCTGCACCTAGCCTCCCACCTTGGTGAGGAGTGTTAGAACGCAAGGGGGTTTATTTTCTGCCAAAATCGCTTTGCTCCTTTCACATGACAGCTGCCAACTGTGGTTAACCCACAACAATAAGTAATGTAGTCCATAAGGCATCCTGGAATCAATTTCTACTTCATACACAATGATTATAATACAAAGAAAGTTATGGAGTATTTATTCTTTTTAAATGCATGAGATGAGATTCTGATTTTGAGTGAATCCCTGCTTCTGATATCAGTGGCACTGCACAAAAGTGACAGAACAGAACTGCTCCCACACTCAGAGGTACAGGTATTAAAAGTCCCCTTGAAAACAACACCAGGACCACCGGCCGAGCCTGCCCATGTGCTAGGCTGTAATAGAGAAAATAAGATAGATGGGAATACTATGGGATCATACTGAGCAATCTCTTTATATATTTGGTGTCAAAAGCTCATGAGAAGTTTGTTTACACTATTGTATTTCAAAAAGCAGTTACATATTACAAAAATAACTTAGTTATATTTGGCGAGCATTAGTGAACAGTAAAAATAAATGTCAGACTGTTTGTGTTGCTAAGTTTTCTGGAATGGCAACGATTTCATTTTTTAAAACATTGTAAGTAATAATAATTAAAAAAAAAAAAAAGAGGCAAGCAATACCCAGAGGTCATTCCACAAGTGCTAAAGGTCACTATCAAATCATATTATGATGTACTTCAAATGCAAAAGAACTTTAATCTTCATACAAGCATCTACAGTATATCTAAGCATTCTTTCCCTACTGAAATTTGTTACAAAGAGGATGAAATACAGGCCACCCTCCACTTGCAGTGATAGACTGATTATTTATGAAAGTAAAGGAAATAATAATGAGTAACACAGGCCAATATTATCAATAACTAGTAGCTCAAATGTTCAAAATTGTTGTCCAAATATTATTCTGAGAATATTCTTTCTTGACAAGATAGGTGAGACACACTTTCACTTGAAAGTTCAAATGTCAATTATCTAGGCTCTCTATCAGCATTTTCACAAATTGAAATAGCTTGAGCGATTTGGCTTCTAATGGACTACAGTTTCAGCACAGAAGAAGAAGAAGAGTAGCATAGGATTCATGGTTTTTATTTAAAAACAAAAGAGACCATTGTGATTATGTCATCTGGCCTACTACACAAAAAAGACCCATAAGATTTCTTGCAATTTGCTTCACTCCAATGGCTAGGGTTTAAAAAGCTTAATTTTTAGAGAAACACAACTCCCTCAGTAAAATTAGAGTCATTAAGAATATTCTGTAGCTATTGAGAATTGTTTCAATGATTACTTATCACCCTTGCCAGCACTTATTATCAGTAATCCTGTATGGTTAGTTTTAATTTCCAGCCTTTGAAAATGGTTATATTTCTATTTTACAGAAAAGACAGACTTCTCTTTTCTTCACAAACAGGGATAAAATAATTCCCTATTCTTTGTACTACCTGCATGGTTGAGCATTACTTTTCAAACACAAGGCATGGTGATTGAATTTTCACACTTGCTTCCTAAGCTGTTGTGGTGACAGGTTTGTGTCTAACAGCCATCTCTAGCTCCAGTGGCACAGCATCTCGCCCGGAGCACTCCCTGGGAACAATCTCTGTAACCAGAGAATCATTGCTGATCCCCCTAGTCACATGGGCAACCATAGTCCCTTCTTTGTAACCTTCTGTTCAAAATTTGAATGTTTCAGGCTAGAAAAGTTGTGCTGCGAAACCAAAGCCGAAGCTCCAACTTGGATGAATTTCTAGAAATTAAAGGATATTTCTATACCTCAGCAACATAAATCAGACTTTCAGATAAATCTCTTCTTCATTTTTCCTGTTACATCTGACTCAATTTTTAAGAGGTACCTCAAAATCTTTTAAGTATTTCAGGATTTGTTTCCTGTGTTCTGGATTTTCTTGTGGTTTTTGGTTTAGTTTATTTTCCCCAGTTGAAAAATTACGATCTCTAATTTTGAGGTTCAACTTGTCAAGTGATAAATAGCTTCTCTTGTCTCTTGTTTTCAGTTTTTAAATGGTTGAATAAATACCTGAAGCTCTCAGGAAACTTTCTGGGAAAAATTCTTCACCACTGTCGAAGTTGTTCTCTTGTTCTCTTTAAAAGTATCTACTCAGTAATTTAAGATTTTTTTAAATAACTACTTCATCCAGAGAAAGACAGTTTGGTATTCTTTTTTTTAGTACATGACATTTAAGACAAAGACACAGTAGAAACAATACAAATGTTTACATTTATGGTCAAATACAGCTTACTCAGTTTTCCACATCCTTACAGGTTCTTAAGTAATGTGATCAAATCCTTCTGGTGATGACTTATACAACAATCAAACCAGTTGTTGACACAGTTTTTCTTAAGGCACAGTTCCCAATACTTTAATTGCTTTCACTGCTCTTCTCTGAAACTTACTTAACTCTCGATCCTTCCTACAGTGTCAGCATCTGAATTATATATAAGATTCTAATAAATCAGATAATAACATTAGTATTATAACTTTTTTGCTCCTATTCAATATTCCCATTTATATGTAAAAGGAAGAAAGAGGTAGAATGAATAAATTATCTTTGTCTGCTATAGCACTGCACTAGACATTCATGTTAACTAGATTACCTGTCACAACTTTTTCAAAATTTGCTTCTGAAGATAGCATGCCCAGTTATGTACATGCAGCCTATATCCTCTGTTCATAACTGTATGATGTTACTTCCTTTTTTAAAATGGAATGCATACTGTTTGCTCAGACATTACCAGATCATGACTCATGACTCATTCAGTAGCTTTTAAGATGAGATAAACAATAATAATATTCTTGAGGGAGCAGGGGCAGTAGCATATATGGTGGTTGCAATTACAACTCTTTTCATTTCTTAGCATCACCTCTAGAACGGAGGTATATGATATTTACAAAAGAACCCCCAAACAACCTTTTGTTTTGCACATCTCATTGTTTATTGATTAATTCAATCCTTCACAATTTTATGTCAAAAAAATATTTACTTTTTCTGTCTATCCTCCCACTCCTGATTAGTTTACTAGTACAGCTCCTAGAAGATGAGTTCTTTTATCTACAGAAATTGAAGATATCTGAACTGATCAGCCTTTTTTCTCTAGAAAAAAGTCTAATGGCTTAATGTTCCATAAAATAAAAAAATAATAAAAAAACACATGTTCCTACTCCTTGGTCTATAACTTTTCTGATTCTTGGCAGCCACTTCCACACTTCCTTGAATCTGGGATTAGGATGCTTTCTGAATCTACTCGGGTGTTCCTCTCTAGACCTAGTTCCACTTTAAATAGTTTATTTGAACAAAACTGTCAAAATCCTCTGTCCTTATCAGTGCAGATGATATCAGACTCCCTGGTTCACCAGGGATTTTCAGTGTACCAAATCAATACCTATTCCTGTCAAATGAACAACACTCATAACTAATTTCACATTGAAATAAATTAAAGATTATATTTTGTGATCAGAACATTGGAACAGTGATAAATTTGTTTTAGGATGATTTCACAGCCATAAAATGTTTTTGTTAATTATTTAGTAATGGGATTTGTTTGTACGTCTATCATATAATTAAAATAAAGCTTCCTTCAGTCTATAAGCATCAGTACTGAAACTCAGGTTCCAAAGAACATATTCAACAATCACATAGCGCACTAGGGATTTCTCCAGAGATTCCTAAGACAGAAAAAAATTCTGTTATGATTTATAAACTCTTCTTATCCATCTACACATTCAAATATTACATACTAGACTAGACAAGTGAATTGAAAATAAAATCATAATCACAAGGCTCTATTCCTGTTCCGCAAAATGAGCAAACTCTTTGCAGTAAATTAGCTTTTTGTAATAAATACTATTCTCAGTTTGAAAACTGTAGGTCAAATTCATATGTCCAAATATGAATTTCTACATGTCTACCACTAAGCAAGAAAACCTAAGCTGCTTTTATGGCCACAGGAGAAAAAGTGCTGGGACCCTAAATGAAAGACATTCTATAGATGGTGATTAGATATGGTCATTGTTAATATTTCTTAAGTCAGTCATGAAAATATTTCACAAAAGGAGAAACATCTTCAACAGGGAAGGCTAGGAAAAACTTACTATAAAACATCTGATAGCTCCTTCAAAAGTTGTAGAAGTGCCACATGAAGGATTGGGAAGACATATATAAAAGTCTTTACCCCATGTCAGGCTTCTGATTTTGGCTGTACTTACATCTTAGATGACTGTGTACCTCTAGGGTGTAAGATACGGAAATTGGAAGAAGAACGTCAATAGTGCATCCTTTGCTTCTGGAAATGGACACCAAATTCTATAGAAAGGTAATACTTAGTTTGATATTTCTTATTCTGTTTTACTAAAAAAAAGAAGTATTGCACAGAATTACAGAATCATGGTATCACTGAGATTGCACAGGACCTCTAGAGATCACATAGTCCAATGCACTGCTCAAGCAGCATCAACTACAGAAGGTTGCTTAGGACATTGTCCAGCTGGATTTTGAATATTTCAAAGGGCGGAGACTCCACAGCCTCTCTGGACAAATGGTTTCAGTGTTTGGCTATCCCAACAATGAAAAAGAATTATCTTATGTGTAAGCAAATTTCTTGTATTTCAGTTTGTGGCTAATGACTCTTGTTCATTCACTGAATATCACTTAGAAAAGCCTGTCTCCACCTTCTTTACTCTCCTACATCAGGTACTTATATATATTTCCCAGATGTGCCTAAGCCACCTCTCTCAGCCTTTCACTGTGTGACAGGTACTCTAAGACCTTATTTGGCCTTTTGATGGGCTTGCTTCAGTATGTCTGCATCTCGTATTCTGAGGCCCAAAACCAGACATAGTGATCCAGATGTCATCTTGGATGAAACATTTCAGACTAAATGAAATGCTTAGTTAAATCAGGAATCACTATTTATACATCAATTCTCAGTACTGTCATTGAGCCAACAAACGTTTATTGACATCATGCTTTTAAGGGTAACACTGTAACCACTGAAGTCATTAGGAGAAGTTAATATCCTATGACAAATAACTGGGACTCAAAAGTAATGATCAGTCATACCCCAGCACTCCTGCCTTGCGAAGTCTTATTAGAGCAAATAAACCCAACACTCAAGCTTCACCTTTGTCCCCTCCTTCATATCAATATGCAAGCAACCCTATGATTTTAGCTTGACAACCAACAAAATGCATCCAGTCCTAAGGGTGGTCTTCACAATGGTGCAGAAATGCTTCTGCCTCCAAGAAAAGCCATTAGCACATCACGCAGCAGACTTTCGTGCCCTTGGGTAGCACATATTTCTGAGGTGTAAAGATGTCCTTTATCCTAAGAAGGCCAGTGACACTTTTCATATAGTCTGAAAGTTAAATTTGAAGACATATCTGTGAGTTAGCATTGGATGACAAATTAAGGGATGGAAAACTTGTGGTTTACTAAACAAAACAGCATTAATGTTTAGTTGCTATGCATTCAATGTACAACTACTGAAAAAAATGGAGGTTTATCATTGCAGCTCCAAGCTACAAAGGGCAATTTTTAAGGCTATCCTTATCTATTAATTTTGTATTAAACTATGCAGTTTTCTGCACTTCCAATTTAACATACCAGTATTTATTTATCTCTGTAGGGCATCACAGACAGATGCAAAGTGAAGATTCAACTGGATGTTGGCTTACTTGCACAGAAATGTAATGTAGCCCTGGGTTACAGCTCAAGTCTAATTTTGGGTGGTGAGTAAACACACTTGAGTTTCACTGTTAGTTCTTTGATCATTATTGGTTGATCTTTTAAATAATACAGATATGAATCCTTTCTTTGTCATATGGCTTCTTCTACATTTGTATTTTACCTTTCATCCTATATCAATTATTTCTGTCTAGCTATGAAACTACCTTATATTCTTTGCCATTTGTGTTTTTGGAGGGCCATCTTCTAAATTTTTTTCCCCAGAAAGACAGGTCTCATAGTGCCTATCATGTTGTCCTGATATTTTGTGCAAAGTATAAGCCAGATAATTTCAAAAGTCTTTCTGCTTTGCTACACTAGCTATAGTTTATGAACTGTGCCTCCAGCCATTTACTTGTGTGTGAGATCTACAGATCAGGAGCAGCAACTGCACTAGAAAAGAGAACCAGTGCAGAACAAGCACAGCAGGAAAAACCCTAAAAAGATTAATAATTTTGCAACTTCAAGTTTTATATCTTATTGACCCAAGACAAAAATGATTTTTATATCATAAATGATGCGGGGGCAATGACGGAACAGACCTATGGAAAATACTAAACATAGGGATTCTGTTCAGTACAGCTGAATTTTGTTATCTTACTCATGATGAGAACTTCATTACATGAAAAGACATTCTGATACACATCATGTGCTGCACAATTTACAAAACTGATTCAAAAATTTGACTAGTGCTTGAGTAGATCCGGTTCATCAGCTCAGACAGTAGTTCTGTAGCTGTGAAGAGGTCAAATTTCGAATTGTACTTATTGTCTTCATAAAGGAGGTTGAAATAGTTCCATTTAGTTTGCAGAAAAAAATTATGAAAATTATGTTACAATCATAGCAGATCCAAACAACATAGGAGTTTGGGACTTCATAAATATTGGTATTGTAGAAATTAATTTTATTTAAATACAGCTCTTTAAAGTACAATAGCTTTAGTTGTGAAAAAAGATCATAGTTTGTTTAGGTAAACAAAAAGGCCCCAGTTTCCCTATGCATCTCCACATTCCTACTGTCTGGAGATCATCTGATGAATTTTAAGATTATTTCCTTCACAGCTATCTTCTTCTTCACTATTGATCCATACTTTGTTAGTTGAAACACATCACCTAATTGCCTCTGTTAAAACAATTATTTAATCCTTGCAAAAAATAATATTTTCTTCCACATTTTTTTTTCCATTTCAGATAAAAATAATGTTCTGAAAAAAAGAAAATGATGTGTGTAATTTTTTAAAAGACAGAAGGCATATACCTACATTACTGAGTACTGGAGAGTTTGAAGAAAAACTAGAACTAGACCGTATACTTATCAACATGGATATTTCTCTGAATTCTTGCAGTGATGTTCTGTTCAGCGATAAAATGTATGGTACTCTAGGTTGTAAGCTGCAGCGTTTTCCAGAGTAACTTCAATTTATTCATGGAAGCATATGACATTTTTTTGATGTCTTAAAGCAAATTATAGCCCGTGAGACATGAGAACAGTGACAAACACGTGGTCCATCTTACCTAATATAATATTTTAGGCAAATGGCCATCCTAGACTTCTCTGATTTTTATAGACATCAGCAGAGAAGAGTCTGGAGTTTTATGTTTCCCATCTAAACTAAATTTCTCCCTTCCCTTCCCTTCCCTTCCCTTCCCTTCCCTCGCTTCACCTTCCATAAAATGATACAGAACAGAAAATATTCAACAGCAATGGCTTGTCAAGAAATAAAAACTGAGCATTTGACAGTCTGTGAGTAAAGTGGTTTGAGATTCACATAAATATAGGGAATAAGGCCTCACAAATAAACTTCTAAAATATATCAAATCTTATCCTGTTAAAAGGTAATCTGCCAGACTGAGGAACAAGGGAAAGAAATTACAGGAGAGGAAGAAGAGGAGTTTTAGGAAAAGGACAGAAAAAAAGCTGAAACAAATTTGGAAAGATTCAAAATCCTGTAAGCCAATAACTTCAACAGTCAACTGTTCCTCAAAATATTTTGGAAATCTATGCACAGCAACTGGTTTTATAACTGACATATAACTGACTTTCTAATTCTTCCATCTCAATTTACCCAGGAAAAGAAACCTAAAACAAACAAAGAACTCCGAGAGTTTTGTGTGCATATATATTACCAAAGAAAATATTTGCCCACTGCAATAACCAATTAAATACCCACTTTTATCAGTAAGTGAATATCAATTAACGAAAAGTCGTATGAAGGTGCAAAATGCTGTCTTCATTTCACTTTCCTTTTATGTCATGCTGAGCTGATTTTTGGCTGATTTCTCACTTCAGGTTGGTTTTGTATCATCTGAGGAATAGATTTTTGCTATAATTCATCAGTTGGCTTCTCCCTTGACATTAAATGAGATTAAAAGGTCAAGGCAAATTTGTGGTATGTATAACTGATCCATATTTCTGACCCTGTGTCCTTAGATCTATAAAAAAATCAAATTTTTTTTTAGGTCTGCTTTCCAATGTTAAGAACAGCTTGCATGGAATGCCATGGATTTATCCATATATTAATCTCTCTAATATCTTCAGCAGGTTGTCATCATTGAAACTGTTTATTGTCCCATGCCGACTCTTGCACTTTGCCTGTGACCACTCTAAAAGTTTATGAATAAAGGTAATTTCACATTATAAACAACCAGGTCCAGATGCCTGGGAATTTCCTGACCTTGTTTATTTTAGTAGGAGTAGCCTACTGTGTAACTTACATATGAATTCTTACTGTGTAAGGATAATTCAGAGAAATATTAAGCTTCAGCAATTCATACAGGAAATAGAGTAAACCTAAAAATCAGGAAAGATTATTTTTTAATTTAATGATCTTCAAATTGGTATCCTTCTTCAAATAGGCTCCCATTTCAATAATCTCCTCCTAAATATAACCCAAAATGTTTCAGTGATCTAGCATTGTTGGGAAGTCACCATTTCAGCCATGGTGGATCTGGTTCCCCTATAGAAAATCTTTGTCAGCAGAGCTCATTTTCTGGTGTCTGCTTTCAGTTCAGTGTACTTAACATCTGTATTCAACAAGCCTTATAGTTTGTTTGTTTGTCATCCTCACAGAAATGTGTAATATTCACACGGTGAGGATAGGTCCTCAGCAGCGGCCGTCCTCCTTTTTTTTCCCGATAAGTTTGAAAAATAGAAGAGGAAAGAATTCTTTTGATTTTCAGTGAATCACACATATCTGATATGTGTCTCTAATTCAACACTGTGAAACACAGCCTTTTCCTCTGCTATGTGTTCCATTACCACCACAGGAGCCAACTATCTAATTATGCTAAACATGCACCCCTTCCAGAGAAGTTTTATTAGCAGAATTTAAACAACAAAAGCAATTTATATTCCGTTGAGATGTGCTTATGTACTTAACCCTAATGGGAGGGGAAATATTATTTTAAAATTTGTCCTTTGGACCATTTTACATAAAATCCAAGTTATGAAATTGTTCATCCCTATGGACACCATATGAACAAATTCCCTACATGACATTTTACAACTAATTTTCATCTCCTTGAATGAAACACAAACAATCTGACAACTGGTTTATGCAAATGTGTTCTGAACTTCTTTGAAGTAGCTATTTTTGAAGGCAGATATCATCTCCGCTTGGGGCTGAGCACTGGAATGATTTATATTTGTTTCAATAATAAAAAAAATGCTAGAAGTTATTTTCTACATGGTTTACTCCATTAGACACATTTATTCTGACAGGAAGTGCTGAAATGCTAGCACTGAAGTGCTGGAATTACACATTTGAGTTTAGGATCAAAATTCAGCAGAAAATTCTGAGTGAGATAAGGCTTGTACCTTTGAACAAAACTGGGAGACATGTATTATTTAAACCACGATGCATTCAAACACAGCTTGTTCAAGTCAAAAGCTATTCTCTGAAGGGTCATATGGAGAAGGAGATGGCACAGAAAGAGTAGCTGAGACCATATGAACAAAACCCATAATCTTGGTTTAGGGGAAAAAATTAGCTGAAAATAGAAAAGGTTAAAACAAAGTTTTAACAGGGAGACATTAAAATGGTTTTAGTATGAAGGTAGTTTCCAAGGCATCTGGAAAAACATCGAGATTTAGATACCTTTAGCTTATTTGTAGAATAGTAGGAAAAAAGTGATAAGCTTCTGAACATGCTTTTCTGATTTCATAGCTTGTCTTGATCTATGTACTTGATCTAATACTATCAGCCCAATGGAATGGCAGAAACCTCCTGAAGTTTTTTGCCATTTAACTCTCAGTATCTCAACTGCTGAAAGTGTGGTCAACAGCATGATGAAATAAAAGTCATCATCATTGTCAAGGGATGACATATTTGCTATCTATTAGGAATTGGTGCTAATTGGCATAGTATTTCAACAATTGACAAATTACCCAACCATCAAAATCGAAAGGTGGTCTGAGTAAAAAAGGGAAGTACTTTTTTTTTTTTCTTGCATTAAAGTGGAACAGCTACATAGTAAAAAATGTATACTTCAGCTTGTACATTGAATTCGGTGGTGAAGGGTCTTTTCTTTGGTTGTTTCTTTTGGAGTTATTTGGGTTTTGGGGTTTTTTTTTCAGTTAAAAACAACATTCTCAGCTACTAAAAAGCATATCAACCTGAAAAAATATAGCTTTAAAAATCTAAAGAAATAAGATGGGGAAGAAACGCAGTCTTTTTTCCATGAGAACTGAGACATACAAAATTAACCATCAGTCAGTACTTCTTGAGAACAATGGCTAGGAATATACCTGTGAGTAGAATTAGACAGAATATTTTCCACAGTATAGATCATCACCACAATTTCTTACTCTCCAAAATCTAAATAGTTTTCAAAATGCAAATGAACTTGATTAGTTTCCTGCCACATTGCCAGCAAAGTTTCTCAGCAGCCAGACTAGTCAGATCACGAAGAATATCTGGAATCTGCATTCCCCTCATTCCATGAAACTTAGCTTTGGAATTTTTTTCTATACAGAACTTTGACTACCTATTTAACTAAAGCAATTCCAGCTTTCTGAATTGTCATCCCTCTGAAATATTATGCCTGCATCCTGTTTCCTTCTTCAGTCTGCTCAGGGAAGTAGGATAGTTGTTTTGTCTCATTTTTCCCTCATATATTTTGGCTGCACTGCCAGCTATTTCTGCATGCAATGGTGCCTGCTGACCAATTTAAATACTCAGCACTGTGTCTTTAAAATTACAAGAGATGAAGAATGCAAGAAATCTCACTTGGAAGGCTTTTTTTTGCCTCATACTAGTCTAGAATGCACGTGTATTTACCTCAAACTGAAGCTACTAGGTTTTATCAGGCTTTAAATAATCAAACAAAATAAAATTATACGTTTTCCAAACAGAAAAGGCATGCATATTTATGTAAGTCTACCTGATTTACTTCAGACAACAAAAAAATAGCAAATTCTAGCCATCCATGAGAAAGGAAGAGAAAATACTGGCGTTAATTTTAACTTTGTAGAATGCCTACAATTCCAAATTATTTTTTTCAGAGGTAAACAAGCAGCTGTCTCAGAAATTCACGTCTTTAAACCTAGTACACAATTTAAAAATGAAGTAAGGGCATGAACACACATTTCAGGCTGGATACTATCAGTTTTTGATAATTTTGATAGAAAAAAACAATGGATGAGATGTTCTCATTAAACTTGCTTTCCAGCTGCCTGCAAAAATTTCTCCTGCAAGGGAAGAATAACACATGCTTTTATAGATATGAAATACAGTTTTATACCCATGTTATTCATGAATCTTTGACCAGTCATCCTGGTGACCTATGAAACTATTGTATTTCCTGAGTGATTTATTCTGGCCATTATTACATTTTGATTGGATGCCACTTAGAAAATCTCTTTCCATAGAAATATAAAGACAAGTGAGAAATGACACAGAACTGAGGTAAAACAAAAAAATGTATTAGCAACTGTGCTATGAAAGTGTCTTTACGGAAATAAACAACCTCCTAAGGCCTCTTTGCATCAGTTTTGGTAATTTGTCAGCAGCACGGGAAGCATTTATTGCTTCATAGTTCTCTTTTAAGATGTAATTAATGATTTGATAATAATTCTGCTAGTAGTTTTCAATAGGGCACAAAGAAAAACAAAGTAGAGTATAGCAATGACTTTAAGCT
Source organism: Stercorarius parasiticus (assembly GCA_013396915.1). NCBI lineage: Eukaryota > Metazoa > Chordata > Aves > Charadriiformes > Stercorariidae > Stercorarius > Stercorarius parasiticus. The sequence continues at coordinate 647,057 of VWZL01000114.1, read as the reverse complement.
CTGAAGAGGTATAAAACTATAATTCTTAGAAAAAATATTTCCCTCTTCCACCTTTTTCATAAAATCATTTATCTTTGTCAACAATGACAGTTGAAAAAAGGAAAATTTTAAACTGACCATTCAGAAGTGAAAATCCTAAATTTGAATTGTCCATTGAAATAGCAATGTCTGATTTTCCTACAAAAACTGGTAAAATTCAAAAGTCATTCTCTGTTCAAAATTAAAATCTGAAGAATTCTTATTACTCTGGGTTTTCACACAGAAGGGCGCTAGGAGAGTCACCCAGGCTGTATTTGAAATTGTATGTGCTATTTGGCTATCACTGGATGAGCAGACACGGGTAAACTTTTGAATTAGCTTAGTCTCCAGAGAGTAGACAAATTCATAAATTACCTGTGTTGCATTTTAAAAGGAAGCTTCACAAGTATCCCCCCTCTAGATGTTGAATAAAAGGGCTCTGAAACAGGACAACTGAAAATGAGAAGCAGAATGTGGTGGAATTATCAGTGTTGCAATTTCTAGAAGTCGGTTTAATAGAATATAAGTTCAATGTTTTAGCATTTTCTTGTTATCAATTTCACAACCTTTTAGAGAACTAATAAAAGACAGAAAGGCAAACAGTTATTTAAAATATTTGTAAAGAAATGAACAAAACATAAAAAAATTAACTGTCTTCTTTTGGAAGAACAGATTTTTTATTCTAAATACTGAGCTTAAAGAACAATAACTGAATTGTCCTGAAATTTTTAAAAGAATAAATCTCTCAAACAGTGTTTCCTAGGAAGAGAATTTCTAAGGGGTGAAAACTATGGATTGCTGAATGGGAGACATTACTGGATGCTAACTTTATGTGAACAAATGAACTGTTTTATCTCAATATTATTAAATGAATAACTTCTCAGTATTATAATTACCAATAATGGCAAAAGCACATAATTTAACCGCTCGTTTTAAAAAAAAAAATCCTATTAATATGAGAAAATTATTTAATGGATGAAATGGCCTTAATCAACTTTAGCTTTAGAAGTCTATATATCATTTATTAATATGTTTCAACTCAGTAATTTGATAAGGTTCTTCATATCTTATCTATAATAGTTTACTTGGCCAGAATATTTTAAAAGGTTTTATTCTGCTTTAGGAAAATTGTTTTTCTTTTAATTTTTTACACAATTCTATTTTTCTTCACTGTGCTGGGTACAATGTTAAGATTACTGAAAGAAGGGGGGTTGCAGACTTCATAAGTGGTTTTTCTGCCAAGCTACCTCTCTGGCTTATATTTCTTGCTATTTCAGTGTAGGAAAGTATGTTGGTCTGTTTACTTGTGTATATATTAGCTCTCTTGGACAAACAAACTATCAAAGAGAAAACCTTATGTACAAAATGAAGTTAAATCAGTTAACTATGAAAAGGAAAACTGGTTTAACCCCTCTCTGAAAACATAAAACCATTCTGCTGCTCTATGAAAGTACGAAAGATTGAACTCTGACATTCTTATAGTTTGCTGTCTGATCACTATTTAACTTCAGGGCAGATATAATCTCTATCACCTTCTTCTGTGGAAAAGATTTTTATTCACATATACACTTGAAATCATTGAAATATTGTAGAGAAGAGAGAAAACTGCCGTCTCCCTACATACTCTCCCCTGTGCATTTTCACAAGAGTAAGACTTTTGGTCCTCCCCATTGTGCAGCTTGCTGGTTTAGGGAAACACAGAGGAGCTTCAGCCCTGCATTGAGCTGCACTCTGCTCCATAGAAAGGGCAAGTTACAGTCTTGTTTTTTAATGTGCATAAAGAACTCTACACTGGTGAGATATACTAGAATACGTATTATTTCTATTTCTCAAGATCACTGTTCACTGAACAAAAAGCTGAGTAAAACTTTATGGATTTTAATTTATAGAGAAAGTTATTTCGTAGTTCAGTACTTTCCTTCCTACTTCTGTATTCATAACTGTATAATGTTCTTATGGAAAAGAATCATGACTCTTACTGATAGCAGTTAACCCACTGCCAAAGGAACAACAAATACAAGTTCATCATTAATTTCATTTTTAAGTATCTCATCTATTAACAAACAGGTATGGAACAAATTTTTTCAGGTATCTATTTACTGTATAAATAAGGGCTCTGGATGGGAAGCCAAAGTAATGAATGCAACAGAAGTAATGAAGGTTCTTCCTTGAGGTTTAAATCATTATGAAGCGAGGGATATGTCATTTGTAAATGGAAAGTGTGTTTTCATTGTGAAAATTTACTGTAATATAAGGAGTCTATATTTAGTCGACCCAGTTAAAATGTAAGGAAGAGGTTTTCATTCTCATTGTGACAGAAATACCATAACGCTCTTCCAAGGGGAAAGAGAAAAAAAAGCTTTGAAACCTAGCAAAGGGATATGTGTCTTCACAAATAGGTAATACCATTATGATTCAAGAGTTTAGGAATAATGGCATAAATGGGAGAATGCAAAGCAGCACACAGACAATACTGGATGGGAAATAACAGGAACCCCTCCACACATAACTGGATTTCTGTCTCTAGCTTTGCTACTGGATAGCTCAGTATCTGCCCAGGCAGTTCTTGGCAAGTCATTTCACCTCCCTGTTTGTCACTTTCTCATATATATAGTAGGGAAGTTGAGCTAATGAGATCCTGGAATAGAGCAGGGGTTTTGTGTCTAAACACGAAAGTTAAATTTTAAAAAAAAACATTAAAAAATAATAAAAAAAATACTTAGATGTGACTTGTGTATGAGGAGAGACTGAGAAGGAAAGTGTAATGGGAGTGTAATGATAGGACATGGGGTAACGGCCTCAAACTGAAAGAGGGTAGATTTAGATTGGATATCAGGAAGAAATTCTTTACTCTAAGGGTGGTGAGGCACTGGAACAGGTTGCCCAGGGAAGTTGTGGCTGCCCCTGGAAGTGCTCAAGGCCAGCCTGGATGAGGCTTTGAGCAGCCTGGTCTAGTGGGAGGTGTCCCTGCCCAGGGCAGGGAGTTGAAACTAGATGATCTTTAAGATCCTTTCCAACCCAAACCATTCTATGATTCTGTGAAAGTATGGGATTGAGTTGGAGATACTTTCTAAACTGGAAACATTCCTGGAACTGGAATAAAGATGACCACATTGACTGAAAATAATGAAATATATCTTGTAATTTGAGAAGCAGTTAACATGAGTTCTGCCACTAATACAAGTGAGCTTTGAAAAAGCTCCAGAAACCAAGGTCCTAATTTTCAAATATGCTTTAATCTGAATTCCTTTGAAGGTTTGAAATAATGAATTAGAGAGCATCTTTCAAAATCAAACAAGTGAAATGGGAAAGTGTCAATACAGATATTGTTTTATTCCTATTTTTCTTTTTAATAAAGTCAGTAGAGCCAGGAGCTCTTCTTATTAATGAAGTCCGGAGGTTTAGACTACCTGCTGCTATCAAAAAGAGTTCATCAGCAAAGGCAAGTAATGATTTCCTTTATCATAAAAGTAATAAGCACAAAAAAAAAGCTTAACCTTTTTTCAGAGTAGATTTTTCCAATATTTTTAACAATTGTCAACATTTTACAAAGTTTCTACTACCAATTTATTTTTTTTGTTCTCTGCAATTACCATTATGAAACTTCCAATACCTTAGTCTGTATAAATTAATGGAAAGCAACATGATGAAATACATACCATTATTCTCAAGTCACTTGCACACCATGAATAAGTCACTAGTACACCATGAATCAGTCAACCCGGCTACAGAATAGACAAGTCTGTAATGCACTGAATCAAACCCCAAAAGTCATACTTATTTTACACTTTTATTTTACTGAAGTCATTTACGTGTATAAGTGGAATCAAACTTAAGACCTTTCTCTTTCAAAATGGCCAGAAAACGTCAGCTGCATAAGTAGAGACACTCAATGGAGAAAATCAGAATTTCCACCCTCTTTTGAAAGTGAACACAGCTTTCCTCACTAAATTATATCAGTTCTTTTGCATCAGATGTATACAAAATGATAAGAACAATACATGTAGAGGAAAAATGCACGTCAGAAAGATAGAAAAGTTACTTTAAACACAAATCAAATATTGAATCAAAACCAAAAAATTTCTAACTGAACGATGAATTGATATTAAGGACTCAGCTTTACAGTTACTTGAAATTCTAAAATAGTTGAAGTCTAATAACCTACTACATCATCAATGTGGATGGGATATTTAAACTGAGAATAAGTGATTTATTTGTGAGTAAGTTTCTGGTATAAGGTACTCAATTGGTCATTTTTTTGTTTGTGGTTTTTTTTAGCAAGCCTATTAGTGGCAGTTACATATATTAGGCAATTTATGTCTTATACATGTCTTCTCAATTACCAATGTAGTATCGATTGGATTTTTTTAATTATTTTTACTGTTTCCAACTGGATCTTTTAATAATTGGAAAGGGTTTTTTAATAACTCGATTTAGAACTTAAAGACTCTTAAATGTTGCAAAGAAAGCTTTATCACCCTTTATTGAGATCAAAAAGGTTTACCATTGATTGTGCTGCATGTTTTCAGTCTGCCCAGCTACACAACAACAAAGTTCTTAATGCACTGAATAACTAACAGTGAGATAGTAAAAGCAGTAGAAAATGTTCTTTCAATGATTTCTTTTGAAATGTGCAAAAGATTAGCAACACAGATGTGTTACAAGAAAATGCATAGTGTACCTAAATAATAATAAAATTAATATCTAGTGAAAACTGAGCTTCTGAACAATTTAGGTTTACTGAGTTGCTAATCTGGAATCCACAGATTTCACATGGATGTATGTGAGGTTTTGAATGAAAAACAGAACATAGAAAAAATGCTTTATATGTTATAAAAAAAAGGATCATGCTCAGCTTGCAAATATTTTTACTTAAATAAATAAATAAAAACTTTGAAAAACTTGCAAAAATTTGTATTTATGTAAATGCATTTTGATACGAAAAAATAATCTTAATTTAGCACAATAATAACACAATGCAGTGGAGAGGAAACAGTCCAGGAGGTTCCTGGATTGTGTGGAAGATAACTTCCTGAAACAGTTTGTGTCAGAGCCAATAGCTGAAGTGCCCTGCTGTTGTGCCCCGTTGTTTGCGAACAGAGAAGGACTTGTGAGTGATGTGATGATTGAAGGCCCTCTTGGGTATAGCAATCTTGAAGTCATAGAATTTTTGGTTCTTAAAGTAAGGAAAGGAGTCAGCAGAACTGCCACATTGGACTTCTGGCGGGCAGACTTTGGCTTGTTTAGGGGCCTGGTTGGCAGAGTCCCTTGGGAGACAGTCCTGAAGGGCAAAGGCATCCAGGAAGGCTGAGCATTCTTCAAGAAGGAAATCTTTAAGGCGCATGTGCTGAAAGATGAGCCAGAGGGGAAGAAGATGGGGCTGGCTGAACAGAGATCTTTGTCTGGAACTCAGGAAAAAAAGGAGAGTTAATGGCCTTTGGAAGAAGGGGCAGGCAACTCAAAAGAACTACAAAGATATTGTGAGGTTCTGCAGGGAGAAAATTAGAAGGGCCAACGCCCAACCAGGGCTTAACCTGGCTACTGCCGTAAAAGACAGTAAAAAATATTTCTATAAATACATTTGCAACAAAGGGAGGGCTAAGGAAAGTCTCTCTCCTTTATTGAATGAGGAGGGAAACACAGTGACAAAGGCTGAGGAAAAGGTAATGGCTTCTTTGCCTCCCTCTTTAATAGGAAGACCAGTTGTTCTCAGGGTACCCAGTCCCCTGAGCTGGAAGACAGGGACGGGGAGCAGAACGAAAGGGAAATAGTTAGCCACCTGCTACACCATTTAGACACACATAAGTCTATGGGGCTGGATGGGATCCAGCCAGGGGTACTGAGGGAGCTGGCAGAAGTGCTCACCAACCCACTTTCCATCGTTTATCAGCAGTCATGGCTCACCTTGGAGGTCCCAGTTGATTGGCATCTAGCAAATGTGATGCCCATCAACAAGAATGACCAGCAGAAGGATCTGGGGAAACTACAGGCCTGTCAGTGTGACCTCAGTGCCGGGAAAGGTTATGGAGCAGGTCATCTTGAGTGCCACCACTTGGCACGTACAGGACAACCAGGTGATCTGGCACAGTCAGCGTGGGTTTGTTAAAGGCAGGTCCTGCTTGACTAACCTGATCTCCTTCTATGACAAGGTGACCCACTTAATGGATGCGGGAAAGACTGTGGATGTTGTTTACCTGGACTTTAGTAAAGCCTTTGGCAGCGTTTCCCACAACATTCTCCTGAAGAAACTGGCTGCTCATGGCTTGGATGGGGGTACTTTTTGCTGAGTAAAAAAAACTGGCTCGATGGGTGGACCCAAAAAAGTTGTGGAGAATGGAGTTAAATCCAGTTGGTGGCCGGTCACAAGTGGTGTTCCCCAGGGTTCAGTATTAGGGTCAGTTCTCTTTAATATCTTTATCAACGATCTGGATGAGGGGATCCTGTGCACCCTCAATAAGTTTGCAGAGGACACCAATATGGGCAGGATTTTTGATCTGCTTGACAAGAGAGCTCTACAGAGGGATCTGAACAGATGATCTTAAGGGTCTTATCCAACCTAAATGCTTCTATGATTCTATGATTCTATGATTCGAAAAGTTTGATTTCAAAAGTATCAAACATTTCTGTTTAAAATAATTAAAAATATTTTTTTCCGGAATACAGTGTTCAAATACAGCCATCTTTTCAATTTAACTATGGGAACATACAGTAACAACCATTTAAATCATCATTTACTCAATGTTGTTACACAACCATCAGAAGTACTTTCTATTCTTAGCCCATTGAGGCAGTATAAGATTGCAGGTAAATGACTTTTTCATAGCTATACCTGTACATTCCCAGAGCCTAGAGTACTTCTAGATTATCTATCTGTATTAACCTTAGTAATGTAATGACTTAAGGAAATTTATAAATCTGTGACCTCTGCAAGTCTGATCTCACTTTTTGTATACATTTGTAATATATGAGGTCTCAGGATGGCTGCTGGTGGTGCTGGGAAGAGAAGCTTTGTTAGTTAATCTACAAGTTTCCCATCTTGACAACATTTTCATTGCTTTCAGTTCCTGAAGGCCCATGTCATGAGATTATTGAGAACCTGTTGCAGAAAATTGCCTTAAAGGTCTTTAATAAAAGCTTGGGAACTGGAATTTGCTGTTATTATGGTGTATAGAGAAAGTGTTAACTGACGGTACAAAAAGAAACTGTCATAGTTCTCACAATTAGGGCTCTAGTTCTCAAATGTAAGTTTAGGATAACAACTTTGGTATTAAAGTTAATGAGTCAGTCATTTGTGGGAGTTAGCAATATTTTTGTTAAAAAGCCCAAAGGCCTCTTTTGATAGAAATGAAGGTTGTCCAGCTACGAAAACAGATTATTGTGCCCACCAGCTCTTTGCTTTAAGGATCAGGGGAGCAAAAATGGAACTGAAACAATTATGTTTTGCAATATCCAAAAAAATTTCTTGGCGCACTATCTTCATGATGTAGGCCAAGCCTAAGGCAAAGAACAGGGAATCTTATTTTTCAGCACCAAATTTACTTTCAGTAATACTAGAACATGTCAGGTATTAAGATATTCCCTGGAGTTGTAACTTGTATTATGTATTAGCTTTCCAACATTATAATTTAAGACAGACAGAATCAGTAAAGTGGCTATGTGGTAACTCAAATGTCTAATCCATGAAGGATCTGACCTACGTTAGAAATATATTTGGCATTGAAAATCCAAACCTGTGACTATGCTTACTCATCCCTGTGTGAAATGCTCCCATCAAAATAATCTGAGTAAGATTTCTTTTTTTTTAAATTTTGTTTTATTTCACGTAATATGGCAAGGATAATTTTAAGAAGAAAAACATTGTTATGAATTAAGCTTATTTTTTTTTAAATGTTAATTCAAAATATGTGCTTAGACTCTTGAATCCTGAAGAGTCTTGTACTGTATAACAATTCTGTCTGTTCTCCAGCCTTGCCCCAGCAAGAAAAAGTACTTCGCACACTGAGTATCCATGTAAAAGTGACACTAAAGTGGACTCCATCAGGGATTCCTGAATTCATAATATCAAAAGCAAAGAACAGTGTGTCTAGAGATATCATTATTTCATATAAAATGTTTAAGCACGTTTCAAAAAATTGAAGAAACCCAATAGAATCCATTGTACATTTACACTGTCTTTTGTTGCCTCTGTTTTCATTTCATGCATTTATGTAATTTTAATATTGTAAATTTTTTTGAATGGCACAATATTTGCATTTATCTGTAAAGGTGAAAGTACTCAATGAGTATAATTTTCCCTACTGCATAGTTACTGTCCAGCCTTCATGGAAACCTTATTGTACTGTAACAATAACAGTCAGAGGTTAAACTGAGGTTTTTAGGGTTTTTTTAAAGGTTGGACCAGATGGTCTTTTGTGGTTCCTTCTAGCCAGTGTTATTCTATAATTCTGTGATTCTATGATTTTTTACAAAGTCTTCATTATAGCAGAAAACAAGCAATAGAACTAGTGTACAGACATAACCCAAATGCCATTCATCACAGAACAAAAATAATAATGGCTGGGGGGAGGGGAAAGCTGTATTTGGGGAGCACTTAAATGATGAAGCATGTGAGCTGGCAGAAAGTCTGAGGATTATGGAAAAGATGCACTCAACTGAAAAGGTGACTGAGCCAGCCATCTTGGATAAAAGCCTCTCTAGCCTAGAAGAAGCAATAACATCAGCTGCAGACATAGCTGTTTGCCCACCTTCCCAACTGGAAAATAAAATTGCTTATAAGTGGTTTAATAAATTATTAGCATGCCTGTTAGAGGCTTGAAGATTGAAGTGCAAACTCAGCAACAAGTTACTTCTACAATATAGCTTTTACTTGGTTTCACCTCAATCAAAATCAAAATATATTCACAGCTTTCAGCCATTTTTCATGAAAATAGGAAGAAAGAAATAAGGACAAGACAGTACTTTTTCAGCAGGCTTTAGAGGCTGTTTCCTCTATTTGACAGATTCCACTACTTCCAAAATTGTTCTTTGGTTTATATATAAGGAGCATTTCCCACAATAGTGCAAAATGCAAAAACCAAGAATGGAAAAGAATAAATGTATCTTCTGTACCACACCAGTTTTAAAACAATAACATCTCTCTCATTATACCTCTACACTACTTCAGAAAAGTGATTGAAATCCCTTAAAAACAGCTTCTGTATATTCGATATAACACAATTAATTCCTGACTCCAGTCTGAGGCATTCCAATGTTAAATAAAAACTGTATGAGCGGTAACTAAGTCCAGCTAGAAATATTTGGCTGCTTTGAGCAGTTAAATTTCACGTTCTTTGCTGACAGACTGCACAGTGCTCATAGCAGCTGTTACAAAAAAAAAAATCATTTTATTTTGCCTTATCACAGACTCTTCCCAAAGAAAATATTCTCAAAGATAATATAACTAATATAACAGTTTCAGAGAGACTTAGTCATAAAACTGGACTAAGCAGTCTGTTGAAGCTTTACTAAGTTATAAAATATACAATCGGTAATAGAAAACTTTATAAAATATTTGTTGATGCACATAGTAGTTCTCCAGGTATAGCAAATGAATACATGGTCTTTCACATACTACTGTCTTACCTTTGGGTTGATGCTACAGATGTTTGGCTTTTTCTGTGTAAAATATATGTATAAAATTAGCTGTGAACAAAGAGGATGATTCATGCTAAAATATCCACTCCTAGTTGCTACCATCTGAAAGGACTGAGAGAGAGAGTGAGAATTCCTTCAGAGATAAAGCCAACACAAGTATAGTCCAAAAAAAAAACATCACAAAACCTCTTACTCGTCTCCCAAAATGCATCTTCACTGTTAGTTATCCACATCAACCTATGCATATACAAGAAATTGACATTAAGAGATCCCTTACAAATGGAATGAGTTATGGAAAGGGATTTATAAAAGCATTTCCTGTAAAGGAAACTGACTGAGCCGCAGCAGGGAAACTATGATGAAAATTGATGAAGCTTTCCTAGTTGGAAAGGTACCAGTTCAGTAGGGACTCAAGCTACTTCTGAAATACAAATAAATAATAAAGATGATCCAGAGGTATATTTTTGATCCAGTGTGTCATTATTTGGATAAGGAATTGAAAACCTCCTTTGAGAGGGCTCAGATAGCAGCTAAAAATATATTTTCGTTTAAAAGCAACCAAAGTCACTGTTAACTGAAACTAGAAAAGTTAAACAGAAATAATTACTAAGCAAAATTGTTGGAAATAATTATAAAATAATAACTTGCATAATCTTCATGTTGGGTTTTCAAACAGGGAGTCTATTACAAGAGTGAAACGTAGCTTACTACAGAGAACTTTAAACTATGATTTCTGACTAAAACAAATTTGAAAGCCCATCACAGAGATGTCATGGAGTATTGTGTTGTTAGCCAAGATCATCAGGATAAAAAGAAAAGAATAGAGAGCAAAATTTCCAGAAATACTCATAATGGCTTGTTTCTCATCCCAAAAGCAAAAATATCTCTGAAAATTTCTGCGTGAACAGTAAGATTGGTAAGCACTGTCCTGACATTCCACCTCTTACATTTATTTATTTACTTCTGTGTTTAAGTAGGTGAACAGATTTTGGTGATATTAGAAGGAAGTAAGATAATTTATATATTATAATGTACTTTATACACACACGCTTCATGTACGTGTCTTTGATGCAATGCAACTTACAGTGTTCTTACTATTACAAGGAGAAATGACGCAACAGAGAAACAAAAATTCCACCAATTCTTAATCCTCAGATTTATTCTATTCAGGTGGATGTTCTCTCCCCCTCTCACATCTGAAAAGAACTTGGTTTTAAGTTTTACTTTTCAAACTGACAAGAGACATGAGCCCACTGGAATCAGGAAGAGTTCATCCAGGTTTTATTTTCATTCCTTACTGTCTTCATCGCCTTGTGTATCCTGCAAGTGGATGAAAATGTTGCTCAGAAATATAGAAACACATTCTGTATTTGTTGTCCAATGGTATTTAAATAGTAGGGTCCTGCCCTTCGGCCTTTTGCTGAGGAGAGCTGTGATTATTTGCCAAAAAAATATTATTTTTTTTTATTGAAAGTGGGTCAGTTCTAGAAATAAATTATGAGCTACTCTCCACAGCTTATCTGGGGCTCTATTCTGCTTTGTATTGCTACCCAATGAAGCACATTCCATCTGCTCAAAGATATTTCTCAACAGAGATGGAGATATGTTCTTAGATGTGTTTCTGCACTTGAAGATGTAGTCAGTGTCAGGCCATAACAGCTGACACTTAGCTATGAAAGTTAAAAAAAAAATTGTGGCCAATGAATCATTATCATTCAGAGAAGAAATTTAAAACATTCTTATATTCAAAACTCACTTCATAACACATTCTGTAGTTTTATTGTCCCTTGTGGTCTGTATGTCTCCTCTTTAGCTAGAGAGGGAGCTCCAAAAACCTGGGTTTAGTTCTACTATTGCAGAGCATGTAGCACAATTGGATTGTGCTCTCTTGAGCAAGGTCACTGAGTGCCAGTATTATATATTATAAATAATATTCCATGCAGCATAGAGACAAGCTAGATCTTCTGTAGAAATGGCTAAAGGCAATCGTTTATACTGTGATTGGTGAAGTTAATCACAAAGTTACAAAGGCATACAACAGCCACTTAAACATAACAGAATTTCTAGCCAAGTTGGAAAATGGAATCTTCTTTGGTGCAGGGACATAGTGGCTTCTGGAATGTTTACTTGCTCGTAAACTCTGCTCTGTTTTCTGCGTTGTCCTTCCACCTCTTTCCATACCTTGAATTCTGTTCTCATTACTTCACCTTACACTATTTGCTCCCTCTTTTTATGCACGCTGAGTCATCCTTTCAGATTCGCCTTCCTCTTCCTAAATCTATCTTTACATTATGATGGAACCCTATTTGCCATTAAGTATCTGGAGAACAGATGCTATTTTACTGGTGTACTATTGAGTCACTGTCAGTGATACAATCATGCAGTCACCTTATTTATTTCTTTCAGTACAGTGAAACTTATATTCCAAATTGTGGACATAACCCTTGAAGTCACAAGCCTGACAAAATAAATTGATTTTTTCGAAAAGTAAATAGATTCGGAAATGTAACTTCCATGTCATATTTGGGAAATGCTAGTCACAATAAGCATGTTAACGTTAAAGAAAAGTACAACGCCTCAGAGCTAAAACCAGTGCTCCTGCAGAGAAAGCCCCTGAGATGTCTGAAGCATCCACTTAGACAGTACTGGTAAGGAAGGAGATTTCAGTACAGGTGGTAGGTTGCAGTAAGTGCCCAGACCCTTCTCCTCGTGAAAACCTGCATAAGGTGTGCACAGCTTGATGATCTGTCATGTCAAGTAACTGAGTTGCAGGAAAGAGTTAAAAGGCTGTATAGTGTTAGAGATGGATGGTTAGAGATCTATGGAGATAGATAGGTGGTTTCATTACCATGTTCCTGAAGCAGACACCACTGAGAATGAGGAACCTTGGACCCTGGTGACCCACAAAAGCAGGACTCTGCTTCAGTCTTCACCCTCCAGGATCACAACTGTAAACACATATGAGGCTTTAACATCTGTAGACCCCCATGACCAAGATCTGCAAGGGGGAACTGCACCAGCACCACACAGCGGATACCGTAAAAAGAAATGATGAATGCTAGTAGTGGGTAACTCTCCATTAAAGGGCACTGAGGTACCCATCTGCCAACCTGACAGGGAGTCACAAGAGGTATGTTGCTTTCCGGGACGTAAGATCCAAGACACTGCCGAGAGAGTGTATAACTTGGCAAGAGCACAGACTGTTACTCTTTCATGTGGGCATGAATGACACCACAAGTCAGAACCTGTGCAGAATTAAGGACGACTATAAAGCCCTGGGGGTGCAAGTGAAAAATATTGGTGCCCAAGATATGTTTTCCTCAGTTTTACCAGTTAGAGGAAAGGGAGTGCCAGAAATGGATCGATAATGCATATCAATTTCTGTCTATANAGGGGGAACTGCACCAGCACCACACAGCGGATACCGTAAAAAGAAATGATGAATGCTAGTAGTGGGTAACTCTCCATTAAAGGGCACTGAGGTACCCATCTGCCAACCTGACAGGGAGTCACAAGAGGTATGTTGCTTTCCGGGACGTAAGATCCAAGACACTGCCGAGAGAGTGTATAACTTGGCAAGAGCACAGACTGTTACTCTTTCATGTGGGCATGAATGACACCACAAGTCAGAACCTGTGCAGAATTAAGGACGACTATAAAGCCCTGGGGGTGCAAGTGAAAAATATTGGTGCCCAAGATATGTTTTCCTCAGTTTTACCAGTTAGAGGAAAGGGAGTGCCAGAAATGGATCGATAATGCATATCAATTTCTGTCTATATGGCTGGTGCCGTCGCGAGGGTTTTGGCTTTTATGGCAATGGGACATCCTTTGCTGACTACAAACTGTTAGGGAGGGATGGAATCCACCTGTCTAGAAGAAGCAAGGGAATCTTTGGCAGAAGGCTGGCCAACTTGGTGAGGTGCGCTTTAAACTGAAGGACTCAGGGGGTGGGGTAGAAAATGGCAATGCTCATGCCATCACATCTGACTGGGGAATAAGCCAGGCCAATCAGAGCAGTGTCAAATATTCCTTAGCTGACTTCCAAGGTGAGATCCAGAAGGCCAGCCACTTCAAGGGTCTGTACGGCTATGATGGATGTTCTTGCACCCCTCCAGGGAAACCTGCATGCTCAATTACATCTCTGAAATGCCTGTACACCAACACACACAGCATAGAGAATAAGCAGGAAGAACTAGAGATCTGTGTGCGGTTGCAGGGCCATGATCTCATTGCAATTACAAAGACATGGTGGGATGGCTTGCATGACTGGAATACTATCATGGATGGCTTCGTACTTTTTAGGAAAGACAGACCAGCAGGTGAGGTGGTTGAGTTGCTCTCTATGAGAGAGCAACTAGAATGTATCAAGCTCTGCCTAGGGGTGGATGAAGAAGGAGTCAAGAGCTTATGGGTAAGAATTAAGGAGCAGGCTAATATGGGTGACACTGTTGTGGGTGTTTTCTACAGACCACAGGATCAGGAAGAGGAAGTCGATGAGACCTTCTACAGACAGCTGAAAGTAGCCTCAAAATCACAGGTCCTGGTTCTCATGGGGGACTTCAAACAACCTGATATTTGCTGGAAAGGCAACACAGACAGGCACACACAGTCCAAGAGGTTTCTGCAAAGAACTGATGATAACTTTTTGGCACGTGGTGGACAAGCCAAGGAAGAGAGGTGCGCTGCTGGACCTTGTACTAACGAAAAAGGACTGTTTGCGGATGTGAAGGTTGGGGACAGCCTTGGCTGCAGTGACCATGAGATGGTGGAGTTAAGAATCCTTCGTGGAAGAAGCAGGGGATTAAGTAGGATTATAACCCTGGATTTAAAGAGAGCTAACTTTGTCCTCTTCAAAGACCAACTTGAGGAAATCCACGGGTTAAGGCTTTAGAAGGGACTGCTGGAACAGGCTGCCCAGAGAAGTTGTGGAGTCTCCTTCTCTGGAGATGTTCAAAATCCACCTGTGTGCGATCCTGTGCAACCTGCTCTAGGTGACCCTGCTCTGGCAGGGGGGTTGGACTAGATGATCTCCAGAGGTCCCTTCCAACCCCTATCATTCTGTGATTCTGTGATTCTGTGACCCTGTAAGAATTTTGATGTTTCACGTTGACAGTTAAATTCTGAGCACCATCAGTAAAAAGAACAGAGCCATTTTTTAATCTGTTTTCAATCACTGTGACAAACTACGGATAAAACTGGCCAGCTTTTAGCCAGCTGAAAATTAGGAAAATGATGAGCAACAGCAGATACAATGGACAGATTTGTTATCACAGTAAGGAAGACAGTACTCTAGACATGATCCATATTTCTTTGCAGTCCTAAGGAAAAGGTCAAGTTCTACAAAAGCCAAGGGAAATAACTCAAGAATGCTCCCTTACATAGAAACAGAATTTTTGAGCTCAGTCTATTTCTTTTGATCATATTGTCATCTTGGAAGAAATCTGTATATTACAGCACACACATACAAAATATGAGAGTTCTTAAAATAAATTAATTAAAATGACAGTAGCATCTCACCAAAAAGTAGGAAAACTAATATTTTGAAAGAACTTTAAAGTGATTGGGTTTTGCTGTTGGCTTGGTTGGATCAGAAGTTCTTCATGTTCTTGCTGCTACAGCTGTCCCTAGAGCGCAGACACTGGAGTGCTACAGGAGTGCTTCGAGCTAAAAGCGACATGTCCATTCAAACTTGAAGGCATATTGTGAACAGAGTTCACATTTTGAACCTTCATTCAGCCTTGATTTTGAAAACTTCTCTTATCTTCCAAAAGATGTATTTCCATGTGTATTTTATTGTCCATGACAGAGCTACTCTATAGAAAGTCACACCTAAAATGTTTTCAGTATTACGAACTCCTGAGTTAACATTTTCAACACAAATAACTATCTTGTGTTTGACACTAGAATTTATTCTGGCTATTCAAAACATACTTGGCTTTAGAATATTAGCAAGCACAGAGTGGCAGATTTTATTTTGTATTTTGTGTTTTCGGAGGTATCCATGGGTCTTAATGTTGTGTTCTGAAACATAACATTGTTGTTGTGGAAATGAAGCCCTAAAGATCTGTAAATGACCCAGCATCTTGTGAGCTTCACAGATCACCAGAGTGCCTACCTTGAGGGTGATCCTGCCCAGAATTTTTTTTTTCCTTTCAGTTCCTCCTTTGTTGGAGGCTGTGGCTGACAATTCCCCCAGCTCTTGCACTCAGCCCACACTATTTGGTCATCTGGTTGCTGCTCATGTCTGAGTGTTACTGGAGTGAGGAATAAGAAGCCACAGCTGTATTTATGCAACGCTTGTGAAACTCAGGTAGAGCTCAGTTTTGCAGGGAGCCATATGGTACCTGAATCCTAGTAGTTTCAAAAAGAATTATTTTGTTCTATAACAAGAGGTGGGTGATGAATGGCAAATTATGTTATTACCTCAACTGAATATATAAAAATAGAGGTGTTAATATGTTTGATATTGTTAGTGACAGGAAAGACAAGTGGAAATGGACAATAAGAAAACGGAGAAAAATACCACCCAATCATACAATATCATTTGATGCAGGAAAATGTTCAAGGAATTCTATTTTCTTTCTGTCAGTTCCTTCAAAAACTGCCTGCTTCACAACATTCAGTGAATTCTGAAGATATTCTCCATTTCCAGTGGAGAGGCTTGTCTTCAACAAAACACTGTGTTTAATTTTGATCACATATTTAAGTTCATTCATTAAAGAACTCAGATTGACTTCCTTTGCATTTATGCAGGATTTATAAAAAACAAAAAACTTTAGTCATTGAGGAGGCTTTTGAATAAGGATTTTCATGTGTATCTTCTCAAAGTATGTCTTTAAATATGGAGGCTGGCTTTTTGTGCTTATTTAAGTAGAAAATAGGAATTTATACTTTCTTATCATAAGAAAACTGGTTTGCTTCTTTTTTGGAGATGTAGCAAAATAAAAAATCAAATAAAAGAGGGCACACTTGACTCTCTGGCCATACAAGCCTAATGATGTAAGCTATGATGTACCTATGATGTAGGGCCAATTCTAAGGTGCCTAGGTGTTTATCAAGGAGGAAATATTTTGGAAGCATTTGGTCTAAACCTTGAGTCATGGTCATCCGGATAATGCTAGGTACAGAAATCAAAATTTACAATTTCAAAGTCTCACTGCTTGCTTCTGATTTACCACTAGTGTACATTTTACAGGCTCATTAATATCAGCCAGAATTATATATAATTATATATATATAAAATTTCAATCACTGTAACTGGAGCAAAGCCAAAGTATTCCTTTTAAAGTCACTGCACTGGTCTTCTCCATTAGTCGTTTGTCATTATAAGTACATAGCATGTGTATTACAGTGCATTTTCAGAGTGATCCAGTATCTCATAATTTATTATTTTCAAAATTTTTAATTCAGTATGACTTCAGAGTCTACATATACATTTATTAAAGAGAAAAAAACTATTATTGAACTTTCCATATCAAGGGAAATTTGATTTAAGGATTATTTGGCCTTTAACAATATGATGCCAGCTTGTGCCTTCCTTTATAAATATTTATTCTTTAAGTTTTTTGAGTTTTTTCAGTAAATTTAATGAAATGGTAAAAACACTAGATACACTGACCCAATTAATGTAACAATTCCATCCAGTTCTCTCTCAAACTGATGAGTACTCTCATTAACCTTAGTGAGGTATGTAGTGAATCCTAAGTCTAGCAGAATCTGACCCATTCTTTTTATGCCAATAATTTATGTCTTTGATTTTATATGTCATGTCCTAGTTCAAACAAGTACCACTGTCCTCTACTATTTAAGTTTTACAAAAAAATGCTTTTTAAAATTTTTTTTTTAATGTGGTATATTGCTAAAAATCAACTACTAATAAACAAATGGTATCTTCTGTTGAATAATACAGTTTCTTACACATAAGAGCAATATTGGGAATAAATTTTGTGCATCTGTGTTTTTCTCTAAGGCAAATAGAAACAAGTCAGCTAGTACTAAGTACTTTGCCACCTATACGCTTTCACCACCAAACACTTACGGAACTCCATATCTAAAGTGTGAAAAGTCCTAAACTGTACAGATATGCTGAGCTATTTCTAGTTTTTCGTCAGGTAATTTGAGTAATATTCCAAGTTCTTAAGGCTACAATAACAACAGTGAAAGAATGAGCTTTTGTAATTTAGGCAGTATATCACCCAGTTGCTTATATAGAAACGTGTGTGTATGTGTGCACATGTGCATGGCTTAGCCTAAAAAAAAAAAAAAAACCAACAGCAATAAAAGATTCTTTGGGGTAAAAGGGTAGCTGAAAGCCCATGTGCTTCTGATGATCTCTCTCTAAAGGCAGTATCTGCTAATTTTGAAATATGCAATCCTCTTATCTTTTCAGTGACAACCAGTTCCACAAATACGTGTAGGATTGTGACTACACTTTTACATACTTTATAACATGAGAGCTCCTGTGGATATGGCATAAATACTAAATACTTTATCATTCCTGTACATTCATCCTTTCACACAGTGTTAGGGATGTATAAAATTCTGTCCCAAAGTGTGCTTCTTGCTGCCCTCAATACAGTTTAGATTAAGCTGAGAAAGGAATAGCTATTTCTGAAACGATTTCTTGTATGTGATACTATTATTTTGATGCTATTGATTTACTTCCCCTGATACAATCTTCATCTATTAATGCCTACAAACTCATATCTAGAGAGTACAAATATAACTTTGTATCTTCATATGTTTATTGACATATTTATCATTAAATATAGACCTAGTAGCGTGCATAGAATTAAACTCATGTATATGCGTTTATAGAATCAATGTTCAAGTTCTTTATCACCAAAGCTGAAATCTTCCTGTTTGACATTTCTGTGATGAGGCTCATTTTTACATGTATCCGTTTGAGACTCTGCATTTAGAAACCAAAGGATATTTAGGACCAAAGTCAAAGCTTTCATTTACTTCAGAGGGTCTCTTTTCAGCCCCCAAGTTCCACAGAATTTTTCTGATGTGATGTAGTCAATCTAAGTGACACAGACACTTAAAGTTCCTTCTGAATTCTTTTTTTTTCTTATGATTGATTAGAAACTCATTGGAATATTTCAGCTGGAGTCTGTTTTCTATGTTATTTAATTCGTTTGAATAATAAAAGATTCTACTTTGCTTTTTCTCCGCTTTCTCAAAAGTTTTCAGTTTTCAGTGTCACAGGACACTCGGAGAAAGTGCATGTTTGAACTTCTGGAGTTATATGGATGAGCAACCTTCTCAAGAAGGCTACAGAGACAGTCTTCCCAATCCCCAGTCTTCTAAGTCATAATTAACTTCTTCTAATCTTCAGTAATTATGGAACACTTTCAACATGTTTGCCATGTTTGGATTTGTTACAGTTGTATTGTGAGTTNGTTTTTTTTTCCTTTTCTCTTCCAATGAAAATTAAAAGCCTTTAGATTGAAAAAAGCAAAGTTGAATCTTCTCTAATATCTTATCCATTTTGTTTCTCTTCAGAAATATTATTAGTGCTGATAAAAATTATTTGCAGAATATTTTGCCTTAAAAGGAGAAGAAAGTTTAACTGAGTTCTACTTCTGTGGCTGTTTATATTCTGCAACATTTGAGCTTGACATTCTTTACACTTGTCTCAGTTCTTTCGTTTATACTTACATAAACCTTACAGAAATAGGGACTAAATATTCTTTGTGGGTTTACTGCTCTTTTAGAACTTTTTTGTTTCTGCAATGTTGAGGTAACAGCCAGAAATGAACTTAAATTACTTTGTTGTAGGTGGAACTAAAAAGCACTAAGTGCCAGAAAGATCAGAGTTGCAAAAATGAGTGCATACTAAGTTTGATTGGCATTAAAGTGGGAGCATTTGATGAAAACGGTATATACAAACTAGGGAGGGTTCTTTTCTTTGACCTCAAAGAGGTTTAGGCATGCTGACTATTGAGAAAAAAAATACTTGTAAATGAACAAACTTGAATTTTTTGCATTGAAATACAATAAAATTCTCCATTCTTTGTGGAGTGAACCGTAACAAGCTTAAATCAAAACACAAAATACGGTTTAGATCCAGATGTACCTATAGAAATTTGCTAGTAAGAAGCATCATTTAATACTGGAATAGGTCACACAGAAAAGCTGTGAACTGCCTAGCACTGATTTGTATGTGTTTGATGTGTGTGTGTGAACCTTACATAACCTATTGATAAACATCTCTGAATCTACTTGATTCACATCTGGATTACAAGGTGAACTAAGAATTGAACTAAGAGGACCTTCTGCATCTTTTACTCCTAGTGATTTTATGCAAACACCTTGTTAGTCATTGAATTTCAGAGCTCCTAAATATTTATTTTAAAAAAGCTTTGAATTTATAATTTTAATGATTGGTTCCCATGTTTCCATTTTATTTTCTGACTCAAGAGACAGTTAATAAATTTTTTTTCCAGGAAATGCATATTTAAAAGCAAACAGAATCAACACTACTCAGGAAGCTCCTAAAGGCCACAGAAGGTGAAGATGATGATTTTATCATTCTAAAGAGAAAAAGGTATATTCTTTGAAAAACTGGGCTTTTATGTCCAGTAAACACCAGCCACCAAAAAGCTGTGACATTTTCATAGAAGTGTCAAAGGAAAATGTTTGTGCTAAATGCCAGCTTCATAGAAAATACTATTCAGCTCTTATGTATATCTTCATTTCTATAATAAGTAATTTGGCATATAGCTGAAGAAAATAGACACATTTTCAGAAATGCAAACATTTCTTCAGCGCCTAAGGAAGTTTTATCTAACAAAAGATATTTTCCCTGCATTTTTTATAGCGTTAGAATATCACATCATTACACTACAATTGCAGTATTAATTATTTGTCCTCTGAAAAGATTATTGCGTGTATATCCAGCCATAGGTACTCAAAAACTGCTAGAATCATATCAGATTTAGTATCTGATGATTCTGAAATTATACTTGCTTAAAATTTTTCCATCTCTTCCATAATTAAAGTCTGTAAGAAAACACAGTGAACAGATCTTGTACGTATATTTATTTCACAATTATTAAGACACACTTATAGAAAATACACTGTAGACATGCAGGAATTGTAAAATTTTACAAGAAAGTAAAGTTTGCACAAGAAAGGCAAATTTTACAGAATTGCAAATAAATACCATTGTGACTGCATTGAAATACCGTCATTGTAAGCATGCTTAGCTCATTATGGGTTTTGACATATATAGAATATAGAATCATAGAATGGTTTGGGTTGGAAGGGACCTTAAAGATCATCTAGTTCCAACCCCCCTGTCATGGGCAGGGATACCTCCCACTAGACCAGTTTGTTCAAAGCCTCATCCAGGCTGGCCTTGAACACTTCCAGGGCTGGGGCAGCCACATCTCTGGGCAAACTGTTACAGTGTCTCATCACATTCACAGAAAAGAATTCCTTCCTTATATCTAATATAAATCTATCCTTATATCTATAACTGTTACCCCTAGTCCTATCACTATACTACCTGAGAAAGAGTCCCTCCCCATCCTGTACGCCCCTTTTAGGTACTGGCAGGCTGCTATAAGGTCTCCCTCTGGCCTCCTCTTCTCCAGGATGAAAAATATATTAAGCACAGCAGGAATTCTTAGAAAGCAATACTTCACAGTAAAATGTTACTAATAACAATATCAGTATCAACATCAATACCAATACTAACACTAATACTAACACTACAATCACAGAATCACAGAATTGTAGGGAAGGTACCTCTGGAGATCATCTAGTCCAACCCCCCTGTCTAAGCATGTTCACCTAGAGCAGGTTCAACAGAAATACATCCACTCAGGTTTTGACGATCTCCAGAGAAGGAGACTCCACCACCTCTCTAGGCAGCCTGTTCCAGTGCTGTCACCCTCAAAGTAAAGAAGTTTTTCCACATGTTGAGATGGAATTTTCTGTATTCCAGTTTGTGTCCGTTGCCTCTTGTCCTGTCACCAGGCACCACTGAGAAGAGCCTGACTCCATCCTCTTGACACCCGCCCTCCAGATATTTATAAGCATTGGTAAGAATCCCTCTCAGTCTTCTCTCCTCCAGGCTAAGCAGATCCAGGTCTCTCACCCTTTCCTCATAAGAGAGATGCTCCATTCCCTTGATCATCTTTGTAGCCCTCTGCTGGACTCTCTCCAGTAGTTCCCTGTCCATCTTGAACTGGGAGGCCCAGAAGTACTAATACTAGGACTAATGCTGATACTACTAATTTGAGATTTAATTTTCTAAGTTAATGGCTGTATTACACAAATCAAAATAATTATACTTGTAATAACAATGGAAATGGTAAACTAAAGTATCCTTTCTATTCTAGCAATATGTTTTCCTTGAAATAATAATAATAGAAAAATAATGCCAGAGTACTCACAATCTGAATTATTACTACTTTTCTTTTAGCCTTTAGACTTGTACTATGGTAGCTACCTATAATAAAGAATAATAAAAGGATAACACATCTTCTTTTGAAAGCATTGTGTGTTAGAACACACCATAATAAAATATATCTCCAATATAACTACAAAACAGCTTAAACATTTAAAATAGCAACTTGAGCTTTGCTACAATATATCTTCTTGTTCTGACGTCTGATCTTCTGTGTTATAACTTTTGTCACCCTAAATCCATTAAAAAGATTAGTCTGGCATCCTACATCCCACTGACTCTTAGTGAAGCTTCAGCTACTAAGAGTTACATTAATAAAAGTTCATAGACATCTAGACAGACAAATCCAACAGCTACACAACTTTTATTGTTCAACTTTACCTTAACTCTTTGTAAATATATACCAACATATATATTCACACTCTCACTGTCTCATATCTTTAACTAAAACAGCACTATAAAACTTGGAATTAATACTGTTTTGTTTATAGGGATAGATATTTGACAGATATTTTCAAAAATATATGTCCAAATTTGCCCCATCTTTTTCTGAGCCACATTATCCAGTTGAAAGTATCACTTCATTCGGCCTTAACATGTAGTGTGGAGGAATTGTTTGTGAAGGAGTGCCCTACAAGACTAAAGCAGAAATTTTACCTTTATCTCTCCCATTTCTGTCATTCATCCTGCCTCATCAGACAGCTAGCATCCTGCAGTGGATCTTGGTAAGCAGGGCATTCAATATCGTTCTAGCTATTATTCTTACGGTCCTTAAACTGAAAAGTGTCAACGCATTAGTCTGAAAGAACCCCACCCCCAAACTACCTATAACCTCGTGGATATAATTTTCTAGGACAACTCAAATCCTCAGTGAGAAGGGGCATATGAACTTAAGCCTTCCACACCCTGCATTTCTTCTTTGAATAAGGGAAAAGCACGGAAGGGAGCTGACTATGCAGTCTGTGGGTTTTTTTCTGTGTAAGAATATCCATGCTAAGACCACGACTAAAAGAACAGGCTGCAATGGATGTGAGTTAGGAGTATCCACAGTTTTGCAGATTTTACTCTAAGCCTGTTATTGTTTCAAGATTTAGAAGGCTAAAAACACTAACTTGCATGCCCACACCACAGTGAGTAGTATTGTATAATACAAAACTGCATATAACTTTAATCCAATTAGTCTCCAAGGCTCTTTGTATACTTGTAAATTAAACATGCGATGAGACAGCTCTCTGGCACCAAGGCCCTCTGTCACAGAAAGCTCTTTCCTATTAAAGCAAGATAGCCCATCCAAACCACCTCATGCCAGGACCTCTCCCCAGTGCTGAACCAAGATTAGGATTTATGGGGGAAGAGTGTTAAAAGCTCACCTGAAACACTGCTAGGAGCCAGGGAGCTTTATATTCTAGTGTGCCCAGAAATCAACTGCTTAATTTACTAGTATGAACATAGTCAAAGGGTATAATAATACTGCTTTGCAAACAGTCTTGAAAGCACCGAAATCAGCTCTTTACCAGCTGAGTGAAATCCTTATGATTTGAATGCTTAGAAACCCTCAGAATGGTAACACAGGCTATTGCAATGGTTTTTGCAACATAACAGCAATTATTCACTAGGGTGTTCATATTCAGGTAAAATCATGGGAATTCTATATACCTAAGGCAAATCAAATATTCAAAACTCTCAAGTTTGGTTCAATGTCTGCCCTATCTACTATACTTCTCGGAAAAAATTTGCCAGTGTTTGAATGGATTCCTGTACTTTCTTTAACATACTGTATGCACCTTTCTTACTGTTGGTCACTTTTTCATTTCCCTGTTCATCCACATCGGCTATAAAAAAAAAGGAAAGAACAGAATAATACCCACCACTCACTATATTTATTGCTAGGTGGCATGCCTAATCTCTGTGCCTAAGAAATTTATCTCTAAACACTTTAAATTTCTCTTCATTACTCAAAATAATTCAATTTCACCCATCATTTCCTGCATACTTCCAAAATTTGTTCTGCTGAAATTCAGTGTCCGTAGGTCTCACTTCAGTCCTAGCTATAAACTAAAAGAGATTGCATTACAGCATTCATAGTTATCTTTTCTCCTTACACTGTGTAGCAGTAGTCTACTCATATTTACAGAATTCCTAATTAATTTATTTCTTCAACTTAGTAAGTCACAGCTTGTATTTCAGAATATTTCAATATTGTCTCTCATTATACTTTATTTGTTGCCTTTTTTTGTTTGATTCTCTCTTTTCTCAGATTGTATTCAGTCAACAATGTTTCTGATGTCTGTAGACCTTCAATCCTGTTACACATGCAGGGAAAAACTCTCATACAGGTAACATATAATTTTGCTTTTGTCAAAATTATATATAAGGTTTCTAAACATGACCAGTCTTTGTTCCAGCATTAACACAAATTAGCATGTTACATTGCCTGGAATGTAAGTTTTTCTTGCTGAAAACATGTATAGAACCTCCTAAAATGTATTACAGGTTAAATTCCAATACTGAGATTTAGACTTTTTTTCATTTTGTGCTTCAGAGATTTTTCAGAACATCTCAAAGCATTTTTATACATAAAATAGAAATAGTAATTTCTTTCTCTTCATCTGCAAGACAGTACTTGCAGTTATTTTAAGGAGTTCTGTAAACCTTCTATGAAAAACCAAAGTAGCTCTGACCGTAGGTAAAGCGAGACTTTTGCAAATAGACCTTTCTTTTCCGCATCTCCTGCTAGACCTCACTGCTGCTTCTGCTCTGACTGGAGAGCAGTCACGGATGAGAATCATGGTCACAGACTGACCACAGTTGGGGATTCTCCCACCTCTGTGACCAGAAAGCTCACAGAGTTCATATAGCCCCAGGCAGTATTGCCACATAACAGGATTACCTTAGTTACTCTTGTGCCAGAAAACAGAGACGGAGTTATTGTGGAAACAGAGCCCTTCTCTGGCTAGCTGGCATCTCAGGAACCCCCTGACTTTGGGAGGGACATGCTCCATGGGGGGACAGGCTGTGTGACCACCAACTGGAACAAAGTAGGAGGGTCTGTACCATCTGCCAGTGATTTTTAGTATAGGACAGCATGATTAGCCGCACAAACGGAGTTATTATGAAGAAAGCTACTAAAAGTCCACCTTTCATTCTGTTTTATGCTTCAGAAGAAAACATTTTCTCTAGAAAAAACTATCCATAAAAATACTTTTGTTACTCAGTGTGACCTTACTGAAAGTAGCTGTATTTCACTGCTTAGAGGAAACTGTCTTTCTACAACAGCTAGCTAACCAGTAGACGGAACCATTTCTCTGCCTTGTTCCTGTTACAGCAAGAGTTAAAATACATCCTTTATGTTTACCTTTCCCTGCTGCCTCATTCAGAGTTACAGGCACTGAAGCAAAACATAATACTCCAATTTTGGTCGTTGGACCCAATACTTGATCCTGAGAGAGAAAACGTGCAGCTCCCAAGAACCAAATCTTTTAATTAACTCTTTGCTACAGATAACAATTGTTTTCACTGTTTCTTACCACACAACGAATGCTCAAATATTAACATTTTTATTAACATATTAACATAACCTTGTTGCATTTATATTATGAAAAAGTACACTGAAAGTAAAAGTGGTTAGTAGGTTAGCTCTGCGACCCTGTATAGAGAAGCTGCAGAAGCACAAGCAGAAAAAGGTGGCTTTTATGGTGTAGTCATTGTGAGCAGTCTGTAAACATCAGCGCTTATTATTCGACCTCAGAGAGGATGTATCTTCACAGAATCACAGAATCACAGAATGGTAGGGGTTGGAAGGGACCTCTGGAGGTAATCTAGGCCAGCTCCCCTGCCAGAGCAGGGTCACCTAGAGCAGGTTGCACAGGAATGCATCCAGGTGGGTTTTGAATGTCTCCAGAGATGGAGCCTCCACTACCTCTCTGGGCCGCCTGTTCCAGTGCTCTGCCACCCTCAAATTAAAGAAGTTCCCTCTCATGTTTAGGTGGAACTTCTTATGTTCAATTTTGTGCCCCTTATCTCTTGTCCTGTCGCTGGGCACCACTGAAAAGAGCCTGGCCCCATCCTCCTGACAACCACCCTTTAGGTACTTATAAGCATTGATAAGATCCCCCCTCAGATGTCTTTTTTCCAGACCGAAGAGACCCAAATCCTTCAGCCTTTCCTCATAAGAGAGGTGTTCCAATCCCCTAATCATCTTGGTAGCCCTTTGCTGTACCCTCTCCAGCAGTTCCCTGTCCTTCTTGAACCAGGGAGCCCAGAACTGGACACAGTACTCCAGGTGTGGCGTCACCAAGGCAGAGTAGAGGGGGAGGATGACCTCCCTCGAGCTGCTGGCCACACTCTTCTTGATGCACCCCAGGATGCCATTGACCTTCTTGGCCACAAGGGCACATTGTTGGCTTGTGGTGATCCTGTTGTCCACTAGGACTCCCAGGTCTCTTTCCACAGAGCTGCTCTCCAGCAGGTCAGCCCCAACCTGTACTGCTTTTATTTCCACACCTTTTCTTTATTTCAAAGAGAAGGGAAATTGGAAGACAATTACTGTTTAACACATTGCAACTTTAAACCTGTAATTAACCAGGCTGAAGTTTCACAGCTTCTTGGGTTCAGTGGGGTGTGTATGTCATGTAAAGTCACTGACTGGTTCATGGTATCAAGGAAACAAAACCTCACAAGGCTTCAGCCTGCCTCGTGGCACCGTCTAACTTATTTTGTGTGTATGTCTGTCTGATTTTTCAGAACATCTAAGTTCACCATTAGCTGTGTCATTTATTCGCTTACTTTCCCGATGATCTGGAACTTCGTCATAAAATAACCTTCACACAAGGGAGCCTTTAAACAGTATTTCCACAAAGTCACAAGAGCACGTTGCTGTTATTTTTGCTGCAGTTTTCTCAGCTTGCCTCTGTTAACAGTAAATGATAATAACATGCTTTTCGTGCAGCTATCTAAAAGGCTGTTCTCTGGGTTATGGTAATTGTTTCAGTCCACAAAAGGCATAATTGAATGTAAATGGAATAATTAGAAAATGGCTCCTGCAAATACCTAGGGTCTAAACACACTTGAGTTTATATGCTGCACACAAAGGTAAATAAAACCTTTTAGCAAACCAGTGTCTTGCTCTGACTGTTTAATTATTCCTCCAATGATACTTTTACATACACTAGAATACACACTGGAATATCGAGCTAGACATAAAGAATTCAGCGAGTTCTGTCACATCTTCCTTGTCTAAGGCTCCAGTGACAATGATAGGCAAGGAAAATAGAAGGGAGGATGTAGTAAGGAAAAATGTCATGTGTGTTCTCTAAAAAGACCTAGCAGGGGTTTGAGTTCAGTAAACAACATAAATAATTAATCCCAAAGCTCTTTAAATCATTGTTGCCAATTTCATTTTCAATTTACACCTTCACTAGCATAGTTTATATTTAGGTTTACTGGAGTGTTGACAGGGTTTCCATAGTCTAAAGGATATTTTTTAAGCTCTAATAATCTCAAACACTCACCAAGCTCTTATTCCCTCTTCTTTCCCTGTTAAACTGACAGTAGGTTGATTCAGTGTTATAACTGCAATCTTTTATATCAGACCCTGTAAAACCAGTTTCTTAGCCCAAGACAGAGCACAAGGTCTGCACTTCTAAGAGTCCCCTTTGCCAGGGACCCTCCCACCTTTTTTACAAAGCCCAGCTTGCGAATTCCAAGTAGACTAAATGACTGGCAAAGTTAAATCATTTGTTCTCTTGCATTTGCATAAAAGAATGTTTAGGACTAATAAAAGTAGGAAAATAAAATAAGCATTTTGCCCCAGCTCTAAATGTGAACATAACTCATTTATGTCATATTTACTCAGCTTCTGTTAAATTACATTTGTCAGGGAGATTATTAAGGTTAGACTGTCACTGGCCTATCTTGGATGAACAGAAGACCAAGGGGGAAATCAGAATCATTTAGGAGAGCAAAGATGAGTATTTATTTTACCCTTCCATTCTGCAAAGAAGCAAAGAGAACTAGTGAATGGAGTAACTCAGGACTTCTGCGTGCTGGTTACAGTAGCTGGCTTGCAGAGGCAGCAATAAACTACTCCATATAAGAATGAGATAATTCTCCCCAGCCTGGAAGAAGAGGTAAGAAGGGCAACATAATGTCCAGAATTTAGTCAGACGTGTGTTTATGCCATACAGCCCCTGCTATACAGTGTTTATTCTGGAAGTTTACAAACCAACATAAAGTGTATTAGCAGAGACAGTACTTATCTATCTTTCTTTTTTTTTCTTTTTCTTTCTCTTCTGTGTTCTAACGGATGCTGTATTTCCTTATGCTACTAATATGTTCTTCACTGCAATTTTGCTACAGTTGGCAGCTGTCTGCATTACGGTGCAGCATCATTACCCAAGAAAAGTTATCTGTTTTGCAGCTTCGGTAGCACATTTTCATTAGTTTTTGTATGTCCCTTTGGAACCATACAAGCTTCACAGAAAAAAACAGTGTCTTCTCAGGTTAAGCATCATGGAAACAATCGCCAACCCTTCCTTTTTAAAAGGAATATGCCAGAAATATTTCAGAGGACTAAAAATGTCAAGGACAAGGTCAACCGTGGATGATTTATGCTTACAAAATGCCAAGAGAGTAATACGCAAAATATTGTCTTCATTACAGTATGCAGATTATGTTGTTAAAGGCTAAAAACAAAAACAAAAGAAGATTTCTAGTCTTAAGGCTCATCCTTGGGATTGTCTACAGTTAAAATGACAGAAGGCTAAAAACCGGGTTGAGAAATGCTCTCCATTTTGGATAACCTGTAGAAAAGAGCTTTCTTGATCTTTTCTGTTTTACATTTTGGGAATGAGGGTCAAGAATAGATTTTTAAGTGCTGTTCAAATGATTCAAGTCAGGTTTTAAATGCTTTCAGCATGTTTTCCTGTGGTAATTCTCTCACAAAGAGCAGTGTTATCCACCATGATCCAGAACTTCCCATGTTGCAATCCTGTATTCAACATTAGCTTCCTCTGCTCTTTGAGATCTGAGTTCACATCTGAGAAGTTCCTCAGGACCATTAATTAAGACTATGTAATCAGCAGCTGAAAGTCTTGAAAG
Source organism: Stercorarius parasiticus (assembly GCA_013396915.1). NCBI lineage: Eukaryota > Metazoa > Chordata > Aves > Charadriiformes > Stercorariidae > Stercorarius > Stercorarius parasiticus. Next base: position 617,887 of record VWZL01000114.1, on the reverse strand, counting down.
TGGATCCATTATATCTGTTTCTGCCTTGCTGAGCTGAATGAAAATACATGGCTACATATTTTAATGTTTAGATGTGAATCAGACTCCTCTAAAAATATCAGATGCAGTTCAGTGCTTTGATTGCCCTGCCACTAAAATGGGCAGAGTTTTAGAGAGTAAGTATGAAAATAACACCAAGCCAGTTCTATTCACTAATGGGCCTTTGATCATGTAATAGGCCTTCCTGCAGGAAATCCCTTGATGGCATGTTTTCTCACTTTTACCTTCCCCAGACAATACTTACACAGAATTAAGTTAACAAAATGAAGACAAAGACAAATTATTAGACACTGATTCTTCTTTTCACTTTCATTTCCTAACTCCCTCCCTGCACAGCAGCTACGCAAATCTCTCTTCACAGTACCAAATAAATGTTCCGTGAATGTAATGTTCTTCACAGTAGAGGAAGCACAAGCAGCCCAGGCTAAACAGGAAAAGCTACAAATGACCCAATGTAGCTTGCAAGCAGATATCAAGACAGACAAAACAGTACACCATACAGAATTATACAAAGATCACTTATTCTCCTGTGTTTAAAAAAAAAAAAAAAAGAAAAGAAAAAAGAAAAAAAGAAAGAGGAAAGAGGAAAGTAAGACAGACAGGTGAGGAGGGACTCAAGGCTGGTCAGTCTTCTCCAGATATTATTTCTGTAGGTTATGTGCATAATCTCATTAATCAATTTGTTCCCCTTTGTTTCCATTCTAAGGTGAAGCTCCTGCATATTTCCTAACTAGAGAAGTAATAAGAAGCAACATGAAGATCCAAATGCACCTTCAGGTCCTTCCTTTACAAGCTCACAGTTGTGCAGAGGCTCTGACTGCTGCTGTAGCAGAGATGTCTCATGCCCTGGCAGCCACAACAGATACCTTTGGCTCATTTCCCAAATGCAGAGTGTATGCAGAAGTCTATCTGCAGACTGTGTCTAGTCCATGGTCTATCTAGAGCTCTGTAAAAGAAGTAGCAACAAGGCTCTCTTTTCCACTCCAGAATACCTACAGCAGTGCTGAAAAAGAACTAATATCCTTTTGGGAGGTGGGGATGCTAAGTAACTGTTTGAATAAAAAGGGATTATGTTCTTGAATCTTGATTACTGTGTTTAGCACAAAGCTTGATTTAGGAAACAGGAGCCTTGAGACTATAAGGGATTAAATCAGACTTTGGTGTATGCTGAATCAACATCAGGATTTCTGTAATGGAAAACTACATGGTTGATCATACCGTCAGGTAGATTTGGGTGGAGTGAATACAACTTTGGTCAGGGTCTGACGCATCTACAGTGCAAGTGGAATTGGTTTGGCTGGTTATCGGTTTCCTGGAGATTTCTCCATGTCACCAAACAGAGCCACTTATTACCAGAGTTTAAATCTGATTATCATCGGTTTCATTTTTTCTGTGCACAGAAACCAAACTACAGAGTAACAGTCCTACCTTCTCATAAGGACAATTGCAAAATGATTTTCACTTTATGGTTCTGTTGCAGAAGGTGTCACTATTTTGTCTCTTTTTAACAGAAATGAGACAAGTATTTTTCTTGCTGTCTGGAAAAAGTAGTATTGTTATGCATTGACTGAGATATAGCTTCTGAAAAATTCAGGCTGTCCATATTAACATACAGAATTGTTCTTCAAGCTAGGAGAATGACAGCTGGAAAAACAGTATAAACTCAAAAGAGTCACCTGGTTTGTATTGAAGAAAAACAAATATTGCTACATTTCTGTTCCAGAGAGATTCTGGATAACAGAATCCAAAGATAGCAAGGAAGAACAGATATGGAATAAAAGTGTACTTTGTACAGTTCATCGTTCTCTCTTATAGTTATGAAGTAAGGATGAAGAATATATATCAGGGAAAAGGAGAGATAAAGTGACAGCAATAAAAAATAAAACATGATCTGTAAACCTGTCCCTCCAAGCAATTTAACAATACACATTTTTCGGCACTGTAGAGACTATTTTTTCTTTTCCCCACTAATGTTTATTATTTGTACTTGTAGATATCCATGTTCCAGTACAAAAAATAGGAATTAAATTCCTAATAGCTGATGATTGCTTTGGAAAAGAGCATTATGTTTAAGATGGTCCAGAGAAAGAAAATTCTGATTCAAAACCATTCCAAAGCAGTGATGCTTTCAATGTCTTTTTCTGTCCCAAAACTGAGCATGTACAGTGGGTTTCCCATGTTCTGCTGCAGTCTTCTCGCTCCATTTGCAGCACTCCAGTTGCAAACAAGTCAGAGGGAGAATTGAGTGCTCACACTGAACAGAGCTGAAAACTAGGACTTGGCTGGCTTGAGCACCTGATACCCATCCAGGGAGGGGAAACACCACACAGCAACTCTGGTGCTCATTAGCAGAGGTGCTGGGGAGTCACCTGCTGCAGGACCCTCCCTTCCCAAAACAGCTGTGCATAGGAGGGCTGCTCGGCATCCAAGCCGAACAGATATCCCAGCCTGTGATGCCAGGGCCAGGCCTCCTGTTAATAAAGTTGTGCTAGAACTGACACACTTCAGCATAATTTTCCAATTTCCTCACAGCGTAGAAATGTGCTCTTGTAGTATTCCCTTCTCGACTTGGGGGAAAAAAAAAGATTTTTACAGAAGGGGAGACTAGATTGCTATCATTGCCTACAGCAGTTGGTTGTGATGATACATAGCTCACTTAAGGCTTCTCATGAGCTGGAAACTCATCTTCCCACCCTCCTTTTCATTTTCAGTTAGTTTTCTGCAGGAGCAGAGATGCTTCTCATCATAAGTCCACATAAAAATAAAAAAATAGAAGATGTATGATGGCCCAAAGAAGGGAATGTGGTTAAAAGACTAAAAAATGGAGAAAGAAAAGACTCTCTCCTTTTGGCAGCAATCTGGATTTATGCCGTATCCAAATGGTCATGTAACTACAATCCAACCACATTAAGTAAGGATTTAGGAGGCTGCAGACACACACCTTCTATCTAAATTTAGACAACTCAATTTTCATTTTGTCACTTAGTCTATTCTGTAAATGGGAAAGCAATACTCTTTGAGGTCATTATGAGGATGTAAATACTAATGCCTGTTAGGAAATCAAACACTGAAGATCCCTACTGGAAATATACGCTAAGTAAAACTACACCAAGGAAAGTTAAACCAAACATTTTGTTTACAGGCATTGAGGAACACAAAAAAAATTCTGCATCTTCAACAGATGGAGATATAAAAATATAAGTAAATTTAATCCACAAGCTGTTTTAACAGTCTCCAGTATGAAAAAAGGACACTGATTGTATCTTTGAAAAGTAAAAAAAAATAAAATCCATAATTTTGAGCAATTATTTTAGAATTATAACAAAAATTACCCATAATTTAGTTATCTGAAAGTCTTTAAAGAAACTGACACAGTGCAAGGATTTTGTAATTAGGACAGCAGACAAAAATGGAGTCAATTGCAATTATGAATCATCTTGATTATTGAAAAGAAAATTTAAGAGAATTAAATGATGAAATCTCTTATCAGACACTTGCTGGTTATCTGACAGGTTTAAAGAGAGACTCATACAAGTTTAGAAATAGGATTAGAGACTGCTAATGAGAAGATAAAAAAAAAATTTCACTCATGAATAGGCAATCTTATCTGCCTTTTTATACACTGACTTTTAATGAAAGACTTAATACTGACTTCTCGATGTATTAATCAATATTTACATTTTCATGACATATTTATAATTTTTAGATCCATCTCCTAACATCTTTTAAAATAAATAATCAAAGATAGAGTTGCTTATCCTGTTTTTCTTCATAAAGCCATTTGTCACCTTAAAAGGAGACAGCAAAATCATAAAATGGGTCTGCCTAGGAGGCCAAGTCCGTGGAAAAAAAACCCACCATATCATATATGAGTAAGCCTTGAGGAACATGGGTAAGTGTGGACTAATACATATCAATTCCTATAATTTACCAGTCCAAGTATTGTAAAAATTCCCATTAGTTTAATTTATGTTGGACAAGGTGTTAGATAAGTGGCATGATTAGAGCATACTCACTCACCTTCATAATGCGTTGCTATGAAAAATGGCTGACAAGGGACAGCATCCATTTTAAAAATTAATCTAAGCCACCAATGGGATGCTGAACTCTCTGGGCTCAGGATCAGTTATCTAATTCTCATACCCTTTTCCTAACAAGTGAGATACGTAAACCTGTTTAAAATCAAAGTCTGTAGAATTTAGGACATTCAAGCAAAGCCCACACTGTTCAATTTTTAGCATCAAAGATGTCAATACCAATTATAAGACATTAAGAGCCCAACATCCTAATAAACAGATGGAAAATCGGGTCATTCATTTATATCCTAGACCCAGACTCCTTGTAGTTCATCTAGTATGTATTCATCCATGGATAGCTTGTTAGAAAGACTTCATTGTACCTTCCATTTAAAATACAACGGTATTTTGCAGTGTTTTTTCAGAGCAACATTTTAAGAATAGATAATTGATTTATGATATTGTTCGTGGTCTTTTACTAGTTTCCAAAGAAATCCTAGTAGGCCTGTAGGTTAGGTGTGTAGATAAACTGAAGCCCCAGCATCTCTGTAGTCCTATCACATTAATTTTGTTGTGTAAACAGCAAAAGACATAACATACGTACTGCTGATGTGCAGCATGATTGAACTTGGTCTTGTCAAAACAATGCTAGTAGTACAGATTCTTGATATTCCAGAGAGCCCAAACACATTAAGAAGGGTTGAAAAACTGGTATGTTGGAAGTGGATCCTTAACTCAAGTTAAGTGTAATTGAACTCTGGAAACAGAGCAGTTGTGGAATTTCGATCCTTGGAAATACTCAAACCTGACTGGGCAACATCCTGGGCAATCTTCTCTAGCTGACCCTGCTTTGAAACAGGGGCATTGGACTCGACAGTCTCCATAAGGCCCATCCACATAGAGCCGTCACTGGACTCAGAAATTCAAAACCTCAATGATTCTGTGACTGTGAGTCTTTGATTCTATAAGAGATGCCTCTATGATAAGCCCACAAGTAATTTTTACTTGACACAAATGAGCATTTTTAACACAGACGTTAATGCAAAGAATGGGTCAGTAGATGTATATATCAGAAATTTTATTGATCTATCCGAGTTGAAATGGCCCAGATAGTTAGCATAAAGAGAACGACACGGTTACCATCACTGTGTTAGGTTGCTTTCGACCCCCTGGTCTTAACAGCCAGCAGTCTATTTGTGGGAGACTGGTAAGAGACAATCTTTGGCATAAATCCATCACAAAGTTTGAACTTGTACTTTCAAAACCAAATTGCTGTGAATTTGGTCTGTGGTGAATGATGTAGCCCAAGGAACATTAGCAATAGCTCAAACCTTTACCAATCTTCAATGTTTTCATATAATTTTTCAGGTAAGTTTAATGTAGGACTAAATATTTCCTCCAAGCAAAACTCCAACAGTCAGAGCAAAGAAGGAACTCTAAGATTTTTCCATTATTTTTAGCTCATTCTAGATTTCCTAAGTAGCCAGAAAAACTATGTATACATTGTATGACAAGGAAAGAAAGACATGCTCTTGGCTCTGAGAATTCCTGAAACACATATCTATGTATATTTTCCAGTGCACACTTCAACATTCAGAAAAATAAAGTTCATCATTACTGAGTGTCATTCCTCAAAGAAGAAAAAGGTAAAGGAGAAAGCTGATAGGTTTGTCCTCAAGATCAGATGCATCAGTTGTTTCCTTTCATTTATCTACAGTTCACATTTTTCTCGAATTCCCACAATTCTGTCATTCCAGCAGTCATAGAAAGCTAGTGTTGTTGGATAGGAACAAGAGGAAGTATTTCTTTAGTTTAAAATAGAATTATCTGTCATAGAAAATTTCTAATGTTGTCCATAAAATAATTAATAAAACAGGATTGGCATAGATTTTGACAATGAGAGGTGTGTTGATCTAAGTGGGTAGATACAATGAAGGATGGCAAGATGCCTGGTGTTGAACTTAACAAATTGCTTAGTAATAGCTTTTCCAACTTTAAACCAATTAAAAGTTCTCTTTCACAAAGCTCATCCTGCATACAACCCTTCTTTTTATGTGTTAACCTACTTTTTCCATTTTAAATATAGCTGATTTCATATTAAAACCTTTATAGAAGCTATGTGAACATGATGTTCCATATTCCTATACCACGAACATATGTGGAAATTTCCAGTAAGATGAGTCGGTGTGATAGCTCCTTTGGGTTGATTTTATTATTTTTATTTTTTGATAATTCTATTGCTGTAGTGATTAGGATTTCAGGCAATGAGCTAAAAGAATATATTACTAGACTGGCAGTCAATCAGATCACTATCACTGCAAATATCATTTAAGAAGATCTACTTTTTTTATTATTTATATAGCTCCATAGTTCATGGTGCTACATAGAACAAATCAAAGACAGGTTCCCTGCCCCCTAAGAGCTTACAGTCTAGGCAAGTACAAGAACAACAGGAGGATATAACACAGGCAGGGGACAGAGAGGGGCAGTAAATGAAAAGAAGGACAATTAGATTACAGTCACATGAAAAGCTACTGTGTTTATCTTGGTGGATACAAACTGGGGAGATGAGGTGCTTGAGTAACTTTATTTTTAATTAGAACTACATTTTATAGGAAAGCCAGAAGAAAAGGGTTTTAAAAATAAATTTGAAAGTGTCAAAGGTGCTTGTAGGAAGGCAGAGAGGCAAGACTGGAAGGGAATAGGACGCTAACATATTTGAGATTGGAAAGGAATGATCTTGGATGTCAGATGAGTCAACCCCAGCGACCCTTTCTTTTCCTACACATCTTTGAAAATATGATGAAAAGCACAACTGCTCCTGTACAACTAAATGCAGGCTGATGTCTTATTTTGCCTTTAATATTGAATCAGTACACATTTGTTGAGGCCTTTAATATTGTATAAGTACACATTTGGGGAGTTATAGGGCAAAATCTTAATTCCTCTGGAGTAGGAGTTTTGACACTGCTTTCAAAGTAGTCAGAATTTCAATCATATTTTGTGATTGCTGATGTATTTGGACACTCTAATGTATTTGGAGACTAAGTGAAGTTGTGTCTAAAGTACTTTAAATATTTTTCTAATATCCTTAATATAATAATAATACAAAAATTATTTTATAGCATTATCTTTTACCTCTTTGTATGCCGTTATCTCTGCTCATAACCCCTTTTCCCTAAAAATATTTTGATTTTGTAGAATATCAGCACATTTCTCCTACTTCTATTTGAGGCTTTGGATTTTGGTGGGATTTTTTTCCTTTATAAATTATGTCTTTTCCATTCTGAAATATTAACTAGTTAGTGCAGTAGGGTTAAACAGTGTTATTTTGGGTTTTTTTGGAAGACTCCATGGATGAAACCAGGAAGGATTATTGCACAGAGCCTCAAGGAATATAAACATGAAAGAAAAGGTTCTTTCAAACCTACGCTGAATTCTCCAACTGAAAATTGAGATAGAAACTTCCAAGAGTAATATCTCATACAAAACCTGACAGATACTCCCTGGATATGTTTGTATTTGTGTTTATGTAATAGGGGGAACACTATGAAATGGCCTGCTGATGCCTATAATTGGCCAAATCCTCATTTACTATAAAGCACCACATATCTCTTTATTTCATCCAACTCTTTGGCTCAGAATTTTCACTACCAATCCTTCACAAATTACATTTATCAAAAAGCTAAAGGTTTTTTTGTCATTTATACTGTAATATCCACGTAGTTGTCTATGGCTATATAACCATGCTGGGGCAACCTGAAGACCTAAATTGTATGTCTTGAGAATCCTTAAAGATTAATGACGTCTATTCTCCTTGAAACAGATGCAGTACAAAAAAAAAAAAAAAAAGTCCTGTTCAGTTTTTACCTCCAGTTGTTATCCACCAGGTAGCACCATATAACTGAGTTATAACTGCTTTAAAAGTCTTCTCTAGAGTGACATTCAAGGTCAGTCAGAGAAGCACCCATCATCCTGCCCTAGGAAACCAACAGATTAATTGAGCTATTATAAGAAGCCACATAAAGCAGTTATGTACAGATTCTGAATCTTCATGGGCCCGATAGATACTCACTTGATTTTACCTGATGTAGTTCCATTGATTTTAATGATGCTATAGAAATGTATACTGCGTGAGAATTTGGGACTAGCCATTCAGAGGCCTTTCAAAATGAGGAAGTTTTCTTCAGAATTGAGGATTTCCTTCAGAACAGTGAAGGGAAAATGAACCATTGAGCTTTTTGGGGTGCAAAACTACCAGTAGTATTCTCTGCTGCTTTGGGGGTCAACTCTTTGTTAGTTGTTTTTCCTTAAATGTCTTAATTTTCTGTGAAAAATACAGAAATAATTACTAATGCACAACAAAATAACAGCATGAATTAGTGTATGATTTTTTTAAAAAAAGCCATTATCCTACTATGAATCTGTGGAGCCATGCATTTCCAGTCTTGATTTTAAATACAAATCTCCAGTTACTTTGTGTATTTACCTTAATAATGGCAGGCTGAAATTCTCACTGAAAGCTTAATTAAGCCACACTACTTCTGTGTTAGGAGTTCTGTTCCTTGGGGGACTTTGACCCAATAAAACATTTGGGACATATTCTGCATTCATGCTTAAATTTGGCTCACATAAAGCTTAATGAGAATTAGTCATGTGCATCAAGATGACAATAGAATCCTGCTTTTTTCAACAGCCTTAATGGAGAAAAGAAAGGTTTGTTTAAATATAGTACAGCGTTTTATTACATGATTTTACAAATTTTATTGTAAGTCATCAATCAAATGCAATAGCCAATTTTTTTTTCCATTCCAAACCATCATAATTAGTTTTCATTGTGTTGTATGACAGTTACTTTCTTCCCCTTTGTATTTTAAAGAATTAACTTAAACTTAAATATGTATTACTTAAGTATCCTCATTTTCAGAATCTTTGCTGAGGGTGTTTTTATCTTGTTTATGCTTCAGACAAAGATAACCTGTTCTGTGTTAACATATAAATGGGGATGAAACTCTCACACATACAAGAGATTTTTTTTTCTCAGTCCCTGTTCACAATGGAAATAGCCAGCTCAGTCTCTGTGAAGATTTATGAGAACTGGGTAGTAGACACAAACCTCCCCCTTCCCCTCAAATGTCATGATATAATTTCTACAATTTGAGTGATATATCTTATATTCCTGTGCAAGAAAGGTGATGATAAGATTAAACTAAGCCTCAGTAAACAAAGGATCTCCTTACCCACCAATGACTTACTATCTATGATAATTTAAAAGGTTTTTTTGAACGAGTCGAATTATTTTTCATATAAAGACTATCTTCATAATCTTTTTTGGTTGACATAACATTCCTATATAGCCCACCCTATACATTTTTTGTTGAGATACAGACAAATTTACAGTAGACTGAGGGGCAAGATTCAGCATCTGTAGGGTAGTATTTCAAAATGTTATGTCCAGGAACTCACCACAGGCAGGATATATGAATTAGCTTTGAAGCAGCTAAGAGTCAGATCCTGCAAAAACCTATCACAATGTGCTGTATTGGCTTCTCTCAGAAATCCCAGTAAACTCTCTGGCCACACGTTTAGTGGCAAGAATCAGCACGATAGGGCACTAAGCTGAGGCTAAGTACCAGTACTGACACAAGTACTGTACATATGTTGCTCAAATCACACAGCAAAAACAAAACAACTAAAACTGACATAATTTTAATGCTTTTTTTTCTTTTTAATTTTGTGCATTGGATTCAAACAGCAAACTGAGTGCACTTGAACTGTTATCACAATGTGGTCAAGAGATCTGTGTCTTTTACCATTTACACACAATTGTTCATGACAGCATGTTATCAGCCTAGTGGAAACCAGGGGTGTAGCATGGTAAGCAGTGGTGGTAGTGCACCTATTTTTTATATTATCTAACTTGAAAATATGTCTCTTCTAAGATTCCTTTTTCTTGATAAAAATAGTTTTCACCAAACGTTGGTGGTGCACACGCACTACCATTCATGCTTGGCATCACACCCCGGACAGAAACACATGTTCTTATTTTGTTGATAAAAAGTATTACAAAAATTTCCATACAAAAACTATTTTCATAGAAATCTTGCATTTCCACAAATAAACCTGAACATTTTTTTTTTTGAAAAAAAAAAAAACTGCTCAAGAATTTTGTTCATTTAGTACTGTGACTGTATTGAAAAATGCAGTCCTCCTTAAAGTTCTCCACATTCACTTCTTTTAGGTGACCCATCCCACTTCCAATATTAGTGAGAATTGCACAGGCTCCATTGAGTTCAATTAGTAGTAGGAACAAGGGTTTCAAAACCCATTCAGGCTAAAATGCAAGCCCTCTATGTGCGAAATACACTGCTTCCCACCCCCCTCCCTCTTTTCACAATTAAAGAAAAAAAGTAATTGCTTACATCTAAAGGCTGTAAGATACATTCCTTTGTACTAAGGAAACTTCCATTCATCTAAAAATTGGGTCAAAATTATGGAATTTTTTTGTTTGTTATTTTAGATCAAAGTTCCAGCCCAGGTAAATTTAAGTTACTGATTTTTTTATTATTATTATTATTTATTTACTTAGTTCAGTGACACAGACAGTCCAAAAAGCAGGTGAGCATCCTCATATATATCCTTCTATTCATGGGATTCATGTTTCTTCACTTCAACATTCCTCCCATCCGGGAAGCTCATATCGCCTGTCCAGATGGTAGTTTCAGTCTACCAGCAGTTACCAACTCTTCTATGCTTGGAAGTTCAGAACATATGGTTTCTTGTTCCACTACAGTTCTGAGATATTACTTTTACTAGACTCCTTCTGTGGTTAGTATCATCTTGGACATTCATTCTCCAGCTCCTGGCAACCGTTGAACTTCAAAAGGAACCTGTAATTTCTCACTGAGACTGCATTTGAAACCAGCCATAAAACTCACATGGAACATTCATTCATTCAGAATGGTGGAAACCCATGACAAACAGTGTAACCCCGCGTAACTTGGTTGATCCATGATGCTTGTGATTCGAGTCTGGCCATTGCAACTGCTGAGATCACAGAGTCTCTAGTTCATAGACACAGCGGCATGAGGTAACTCATTTTATTTTGCACAGGTTGCATATTTCCACAGGAAACATTCTCGCAAGGTTGTTTGGAAAAATAGACGACAGTTTGTGCTTGGGGTATTTGGCTTCCCAGCTCTATGCCATGGTTTCTTTACCCGGCAACCTTCTGTCGTTAAATGTGTGCATGTTGATAACTTCTTCTGTTTTCACAATAACAGGGGCCTGTGGTTTGTGTTTTAATCGACGCTGACACTTCAGAGACATCCTTAGCTCCTCTATCATGGCACTACAGAAGGACCTCTACAGAGGGAAAGAGAGGAAGAAGAAAAAAAAAAAAACATCTGTAAGAAACGTCTAGATGCAATGTCTAGAAGCAGATTCACTCTATTGGCACAGCCTTGTCAGTCCTGTAAATTTGCTCTGTCTCAGCCTGGAACTCATAACAAATCGCTGTCTTTTAAATATGCATCACATAATAATTAAAAGGACTTATCAAGCTGTGATGACTCAGTGAAAAAATCACCTTGTCTATACAATTATTTATCTGGCAGCTACTGACTATGGATGCCACTTTTGCCATTTTACAGTGCAAGAAATCGGAAAAGTAAAATAAAATCTCCTTTATTCCCTCAGTCTGACTGAATTCTCAACTGCTAATAGTGTGCTAAGTTAACCTTTCCTCAGTGTGAGAACTGGAGTATGGATGAAACACAAAAGTAAGGAAGAGGAGTCTCAGCTTTAGAGTCTGACAATTAACCACTGTTATCATATACTTTCACTTAAATGTTTTCCAACTAATGGAGAAATGTTTTAATGTTTTAATGCATCCCAGAGCCTGAGATGTTAACACAAGCCTCTGACAATTGCTCTCACCCAAAGTAAATTTGAGATATAATCTATCCCTTTGCAATTTGCTTTCTTAATAACTAATCTCCAGTCCAGGGACATGATCTGGGAAAAGAAGGAAAAAAAAAAAAACCAAAAAAAGATAGAACACCTAGAATTACTGTAAATATCTCTTGATCATCATTTGATTTTGTGTGATTAGCGATATATCATCAGTCAATATACAATTGTCTGATTTATCTCCCAAATCAAGAACTCTGCTTTATTTGTAAATTGTTACATCTCCATCATTCATACAAACCTGGAGCTTGGACATTAGATCCAGAAAATATTTAAGCACCTCACTCTGCTTAGTTCTTTGGGAGCCTAAATTGAAACCGTATCTATCAAAATCTGCATTTAGCTTCCAGCCTCCAGGGCTGAAGGCACTCTGAGCAGTAAATTTTTCCACATTAAACTTTATAGTTTTGTCTTTTGTCAACAGTCATTTGAAATTCTATTAAACGCATTGGTGCTTGACTTAGTCCTGGATTCGTCAGAATTCACACTCAAGTTCTCCATATGTAAGGTCATCAATTCAGCAGGTGTGGTCTGACCGGACCTAAAAAATACTGTTCCTCAAAAAGTGGCAACTGCTAAACAAGGACACGTAGCAGACATTACGAATTTCTTCTGTGCGGTCATTCATCAGCTGGAGCATTAGAGCTGAATGTGAGACACATTTGAGAGCGTCAATGCAATAGTGTCTTCCGCCAGAGGAGATTTAAAATTCAGTGTCTCAGCAAAGGGCTGTAACCTACAGGCATTAGACCATTGCAAGGTAAAAACACTTGCAGTTTCCACCAACTTATCCTGCTTTATATTGCAGAGAAGCTTAACAGAGGCAATGCAGTAGAAAGGAGAGAGGGAGAACGTGGGCTGTTCTGTAGATTAGGGATTGGAGCACACAGTATCAGATTAAAGGCCTCAGTGGTAGTTCCTGTTTCAGTGCTGACTTGAATATTTTTATGTAAAATTCTGTTTAGTGCAAAAGAGTGCAAACATGACTTGTCTCAGTCATGGGTTAGAACTGAACCTGAACCCCCCAAATCCTGAAAAAATGCCCTCTTCTCTAATCCTTTGCATAAATAAGGGAATAGGCAGATGGGAAGGAAAGGTAATCTTACTCTGGCTGTGATGATAACTCTTCCTTTCAAACATTCCTTTCTCCTGATGAGTTTGAAACAAAGGAATGACACTTACTCAACTTATGATAGAAAGAGTTTAGCAACCTATAAGTAAGAAAAGTTTAAGTTGTGAATCCAAAGGAGAGAGAGGTATATCTCTCTGGTGCAGAGTCAAGTACAAGTCCTTCAGATGCCAAAGTTCAAGACACAATCTGTCATTTCCGGCTGGCTACATGGAGTGACTTCTGCAGTGAACACTCATCAACAATCCCTTTTAAAAATGTTCTGGTGCACTGCATTGATGTCCAAGACAGAATTTACAGCTTTCATTGCATGAATGAGGCGGCTAAAATTTCTAATTGAATGGTCTGAGCTGTAATATGTCAGATCTTCATGTATAAGGTATCTTTGCTTAGCATTGTGTTGAAAGCAGGAAACTGTACCTCCCTCTTACCTATATGTACTTTGAAAGAAAATATTCAATTCTCTTAGACTTTGTCTTTTTTTAAGAAAGTGCTGTTACTTAACATTAGAACTACAGTTATGATTATGAATCTGAAATTAGCCCTGAAATCTTTTGAAAGGGCAAGATTTAATTTAATATTCCCAAATGGCTTACAGGGTAAATTGCTAAGGCTTGCAGATCTTGGCATTTTCACTAGTGGGGAACGTCACACATAACTCAGGAATTTCACAAGGAATCCATTAAGAAGTAAATGCTGCAACTCTTCAGCATTACACCACCTCCAGCCATTGTATGGCTCTCATCTCTGGAATCAAAGACCTAATTGAAATATTCTGAGGAACATAATCCTTCTATATTTATAAATGGTGCATTAGCACTTAACACTTTCAAAATTGTATCCCTAGTCTTTTTTTGCCAAGACATCTAACAAGACTTCCAAAACAGTGTGAATCCTTTTCAAGATGCATCATCCACTAAAACCTTTTGTAAAGATCTGCAAACATTTATCAAAAGGTATACATTTTTAGGTAAAATCAGTAGGAATAGGATTACAATCAATAGCCAAGAGGTTAAAAGTTACATTCAGTTAATGCCAACATTCTGAAATATCCTGAAAATGATGTCTCAAGAATTTGCCAAGACATTTTATCTCAGAATTTTACCTGCATCTGAAAACTCATTAAATGAGAAATGTAGGCAAGACTGATAGTCTTAAAAAGGCAGTTAACACACTTTTGAGATAATTATTTTATCCAGAAAATTTTTCCATTCTGCATTTTCAACTGATTTTGTATAAATTAAGTTCGTGGGAACTCATCTGCATATATTGTATTAAAATATGACTTAATTAATTTACTATTTTTTTTATGTATGCTATGTATTTTAAAATATAAAATGTCAGAAAACAGCAAACAGTATTAGCTCCCAGCCAGTATCATTGTTTTGGTAACTGAGCACAGAATAATCTTACTTTTTTTTTTTTTTTTTTTTTTGCAAATGTCACTCACTAAAATAGTCATGTATTTTAAAAAAAGACGAATTCAAGGATATGTAAAAGTTCATGACCAGGATCCTATTCTTCTTTGGGTTCTCATGACCAGAATACTGTTCTTCTTTGGGTTCTATCTGAGGAATATGAGGAGGAGTTTTCCCATGTATTGCAAAATATTGTTCAAAAAAGGCTTACAAAGGATTAATTTGTTTGACCTTTTTTTTAACAGATATTCTTGTCCCATTTCAATACCAATCTGTGTACAGTCTACATTTTCTGTACGGTTAAACTTTGTGTTCTTTCACTGTTAGGATACAACTTTTGGAATAATAAGACATGAAAAAAGAAGCAGCTCTAGAATATTTTTTTTTCTGACAGATGAATGACATTTTCACATATGATTTTAGAAAATATAATCCAATGTCTCAATACTGAGTTCAGTTGACCACTCAGAGTGTTAGGGAAAAGCAGTGAAATATGTACAGAACTTATAGTCTATATTTCAAAACTGTTGTCCATCATGAAATTGAGCACTTTTAGTATATATTACAAGACCGTCCATGTAATTCAAAGAAAATAACCTTTTGCCCCCAACTTACCTTCCACACTGCAGGCATGCTACCAGAACATCAATTATTATTGATTTTTCACCAACCCTTGCAAAATTGTAACTTATCTTCTTAAATGTTACCAGAAAGTAAATGCTGCCTCCAAGTCATCTTAGATATAATCAAATAGTACAAGAGTTGAAGGAAGGCACTTCTCTAAACAATAGTGCAGTTAAGTGCAACTGTTTTGTTGCAGCAAAACAATCACTATAAAACATTATAAAAAGAGTTGCAATTCTAGGTGGAGAGTTCAAGTGTAAAAAAAAAAAAATAATCAGAACTGTAGTTTTTAGCCTTTTAACACAAAGTAATTTTGAAAAAGCTCATCTCCTTAAGAAGAGTAAAGTAGTAGCCGGTACCTCCTTCATTCTTTGCCATAGTTGACAGCTCACAAGTCATGTAGAATCGAGATAGTAATTTTGCAAGATGTTAACACTGTTTACAATCTATTTGGACTGCTTGTGCCTAGTTTTACTGCCTGAGGAAAAAATATATCTTTGCATGTATGTATTAATAGGAAAGCTAGACAATATTTAAATTTTTCATTATATTGCCCTATAGGAATTTAGAAAGGTAATTAGAAATCATACTAGCATTTGTTAGAAACAGAACTATGAGATTATTACCACATATTTTGCTTTCAACAGCCTAAAAAGAACAACACGAAGACAGGAATAGCATGCCTACACCACTCTTAACATTCTGATTTAAGTGAATAATATTCAATGCATTTTAAACATAAAAATCTCCAATCGCTTGCTTTTTCATATTTTTTCCCCTCTTTGATGCACTTAATGTAGAGTTGACTTTCAACATTCAATAAAAAACTATAAGATTTACTCAGAAGTTCATTATTTCCAGTCCTGTGTGTCAGATATCATTTGAAGACTTATTTAATTTTCTTAAAGCAGTAACAGCAGTAATCTTGCATTGTCTTGTTATGTTATGGGTCAGTGTTCTAGCATCTAGTAGGATATATCAATCAAATTTTTTTTTTATCTTCTTGAAGTTAGCTGAGAATGAATGCACAGCCCTACCCTGACCCTCCCTTTGAATCAGTTTCTGCTTCCATATGCCAGTCCTCCAGGAGGTGTATATGTAAACCTGTCAGTCTTAAACCCCCTAGATAGAAACATGAATTCTAGCAAAATGTTGATTTAGGATCACAAAGAGATGAACAATTAATGGAATGAAAATAACCTCAGAAAAAGAGAAATCATATTTTGTTGTAGTTGAAGCATTACCATTTCAAAAGAATATTAAAGTGTACTTGTAATGATCAGATTTTTAGGTTGCTTAGTTATACACCGAGTCTTAGACGTGATTGATCGAAGGTTGTACACATATATATGTACATACATATATATCTATATATATAATATGTTTACACTAAAAATATTTTGCCACAGACTTTCCTGATGCAGTACATTTTCAATCCATAGCAAGTATAATGCGCAAGTATAATGCACAATTATACTGCAAACTGAGTTCACATCAACTAGCTGAATATATCATCAATATATTCTCAATTTCAGATTTAGCAATTACTGCTTTTTTTGGTAGAAGTAGAATGAGCAGCATTTTAGGAAGTTATTTTGAGGCCAAAATGTACGTGAGATTTCATTGCCTACTCAAATAAAGCAAAATAAAAATTTTAGTTCTATAAATTAAGCTTTGCTTCCACCATAGTATCTACAAAGTCAAGACCGGTAGAATTGTTCCAGACAGCTTGGTGAAGCACGAGGTGCTTCACCCTGCAACTGAGTTGAATGCTGATTGTTTCAAGGAATTCTAGTTATTTTATGGAGAGGATCAGTAAGAATCTGATGGGACTGACCCTGCCTGTAACAAAACAACACTGAAAAAATCTTCTGCGGGCTAAAGTATTCACTGAGATTTAGAATTATGTGATGAACTTAGATGACATACAGGATCTCATTGCAGGCCACTTCTAGCATAGATTGTTAGTGTCTCTCAAGAAGACAGTAAGATTCCAGCTTGCCTTGAATAAATTATCAACTGGTGACCAAAAAAAACCAATTCAGTCACTATCAAATCGTAAAATGTATTTCCTGACAAAACAAAATGCATTCCAGTGGATGACAGAGACTTCTCGTAAAGCAACTCTGAGTCCATTTAAAGTCTTCTGAAACTATTTAACCTGGTTTCCAGTCTGATTGCAACCTGACAGCTACACTAGTTCCTGTGGCTGATGGGGAACTCCTATCAGTGCAGAAAGTTTTTTCAAAGGTGGTTTTGTTTAGCTCTGCCAGCAGCCTTTCTGGCCATCACACTGACCATGATGTTTTTCTGACTCACCTGTGGACCTAGGCTGGGGCAGATGGGATTGCACTTGTGTGGTTCCACTCTTTCCTCTCAGAGAAATCCCAGAGGATGGCATAGGGCAATTGCTCATCAGCCCCGAGGGCTCTCTCTCATGCAGGATTCCAAAAGGTTTCATCCTGTCATCTCTCCTTTCAACAAGTATATGAGGCCACTGAGGAGATAATGAAATAATTTGGGCTGTGGAGTCATCAGCACGCAGATGATACACAGTCCTACTCTGTTATCAGACCAGGATGGTGCAGTCATTTTGCACTTCCAGTACCTGGCTGAAATAGGGGTATGATGGCAGCTTAAACACAGGGAGACAGGCACTATGTTGGACAAGTAAAGGGAAGCATTCAGAAGATATTATCTACCTTTATTATTCAGTTCCACCTCTTGTGAAAGAGACTTACAGTCTCAGATTTCTCCAGGTTCCTAAGTCTGGTTCTGGGTTTTCAAATCTGATCAGTGGTGATAACAACTATTTGTCATTTGTATTTCAGTCAGTGGCAATAATTTCTACTGGTGTGAAGCTTGCCACACCAGTCCAGGTCTTCTTCCAGAACATATTACCACCTCCATTTTCCCTGGACAATGGCTACAAATGAGCGTCAGGTGTTTAACAAGTGCTGATAGCAATTCATAGTACTTCAGCCAAGTAGCTGCCGCTGAGCAAATAAATAACAGAATATATGGTACTACCTATCTGATTTAGAATGATACCCAATGCAACATTTTAATGGTTCTGTATTTTGCAATCACAGCTGTGCAGGGTATTTCTCTACCTTTCAGCAGAGATGATCCTGATTGCACTGAAATCAGTCACCTGAGATCCTGTGCTCTCAGCCACTGGATGTGAAAGTTCATTCACCTGTTAAATCATTTTTGATCCTAGATCTAACTTCATTCTCTGTTCGTCCAAGGAAGGTCAGGTTTGTTGATCTTCAGGCATGGTGAAAGGAAGTGATGATGATATTTTTGGATCCTTTGGAGTATGACTCTATCTGGATTAAAATACTGTATATAACACCACACAGTTTAATTTGAAAATAAATAGTCCATCTTAGAGAGTCGCTTTAGAAAATAAATACAACCTTTCTTACCTGAATTTAGCTGTATCTAAATAGCTTTTTTTAAACTCTGCTGAGTTAAAGTCCACTGTACATTATTCACTGTAAAAATTTGTATTATTTTTGTAGTTCAGTGTGATAGTATAAACTTAATATAAAACTTGGTATGGCTTCAAATCATATTGAACAGAGAGAGACTATTAGTATTAGTTTAATGCCAACAGTTTCTAATGTTTTGGAAACACTAACTATTATAGTCATACTGCACTACATAGTATCAAAATGGTTAGCATCCATTTCTCTATAATTACACAGTTTCATCTGGCAGTCTAGGATATTTTCTCAATCTAAAAGGCAGCTGGAAGTGCTTGTTGTTACTTTGCTGGTTTATACAAAAGTCAAAGTAATCTAAATCACATGAACCAAACTGTGTTTAGTACTACAGAGCTATAGCTGATTATAGCTGATTAATTCAAAATGCAAAGATTAATACTATATACTACAATGTTTGTATACGTGACATGCTAAAGTAATATTTAGGGGAAGACTATGCAAAATCATTAGAAAGGCATGAATTTTCTATAATCTGACAGTTTTTTCCTTGAGAATGAAGAAAATTTTTTTTTTTTCAGAGAAGCCAATAATTATATAATGTGAATGTTCCTTCTTTCTATTGATGAGTTAAAGTGAACTATACATGCTATAAAATAGATGACATTTAATGGTTTCCAAAGATTTTCTATACAACTTTAAATTCTTGCCAAACATAAAATATTCCATAACTCAGACCTGTAATTTAAGTTCTGACCTTTGAGTGAACATCTATGGAGCAATAGTGAGCCTCCTGAAATCATATTCTTACATTTGTACTTGTGCAATGGTCAGCTTTACACACATTTTTAATTTTTCTGTTCTTTGTTCCTAGAATTATACAAATTAAGAAATCAAAAATACCTCAGGACAAGGTCCATTACCAAATAGATATTGTTGAGCTGCAATCAAAAATCAAAATAGAGATCTTGTTTTTAGTGTTTTATTGTTTGCAAATGATTTTTAAAATGCCACAGTCAGTCAAATTTTTTCCACTTTTTCTATTTTTGTCTTTTCATATCTTTTTTCAGTGAAAGGTGGGAGGTTTTGTAGGTTTGATTTTGGTTTGGGGGGGGGGTTGTTTTGTTTTGTTTTGTTTTGTTTTGTTGGTTTTTGTAACAGTTCCTCCTATTAGAAAATATCCTCTAATATGTACTTAGGTGGTTTCCAAGAGGGCATTTAATTATAATTAATACCTCAACTTGAAGTAATCTGTACACTCACACGCACACAAATTAACCATACAAGTCTATACATCCACATACGGTGCTCAAGGGAAAACAGAATGATAGAAGTTCCCAATTTTCCAACGGTATATCTGCAGAATGCAACGTGCTAAATTTGGAAAAGCATTTCCTTTCATGAGCTGTCACAGCTGCTTCTGCTTTCCCCAGCCAACATTAAAAATTCTGAGGTTACTCCATTACAAAATGTGAAATGACAATACAGACTATATCACTGACTGTACGTTGTATACTTGGGATATAAATCCTAAAGCTTTTATGTTGATTTACCAAGAATACCCACATTCTTTTGTTTATTGTAGCCTGAGGAACAGGCTTTTCAACTTTAAAATCTTTTGAACTTGCCTCCCCCTGGAAAGGAAAAAAAAATCACTAGGCTGGGATTTACTTTGAGGTTGTTCCAAAACTATTATAAATTACTGTCCCAAATATCAAAGACTTTTGATATTAAACTATTAGGAATATTCTCTGAATTAGAATAACACTGACATTGCTACATTTTTTGAGACAGTAATGAAAAAGACTTTACTGAAAACTAATTTATTAAAATTGGGAAAAAAACACAAACCATAAAATATTCTGCTAAAGTAAGAAGATACCCTCAAAATCTTTTAATTTTTCATATGAAATTATTGTGGTAATTTTGTTTTGCACTGTTATTAAAGATAACAACTAAAACAAAGATGGAAAGACTGACTTTCTACATAACCTGCTGATAAATACGCATCCCTGATATTTCAGTACTGATTAACTTCTTAGTGTAAGACCATTCCATTTAGGGGAAGTTATATGTATGCACTTTGCTCACCTCAATTCTAAAAAGAAGCATTCTAAGACATAATGAATTAAATGGGTGTTTAATATCTTCATCAATCATATAGACAGTGGGATTAAGTGCACCCTCAGCAAATTTGCAGATCACACCAAGCTGAGTGGTGCAGTCAACGTGCCAGAGAGATGGGATGTCATCCAGAGGGACGTGGATGAGAGAGAGAGGAGGCCCCATGCAAACCTTATGAAGTTCAACAAGGCCAAGTGCAAGGTCCTGCACTTGGGTCGGGACAATCCTTATTATCAATACAGGCTGGGGGATGAAGTGATAGAGAGCAACCCTGCGGAAAAGGACTTGGGGATACTTGTGGATGAAAAGCTGGACATGAGCCAACAATGTGTGTTTGCAGCCCATAAGGTCAACCACATCCTGGGTTGCATCGAAAGAAGTATGGCCAGCAGATCGAGAAAGGTGATTCTCCCCCTCTACTCTGCTCTTGTGAGATCCCACCTGGAGTATTGCATCCAGCTCTGGAGCCCTCAGTATAAGAAGGACATGGACCTGTTGGAGTGGGTCCAGAGGAGGGCAACAAGAATGATCAGAGGGCTGGAGCACCTCTCCTATGAAGACAGGCTGAGAGAGCTGGGGTTGTTCAGCCTGGAGAAGACAAGGCTCTGGGAAGACCTTATAGCGGCATTCCAGTATCTGAAGGGGGCCTGCAAGAAATCTGGAGAGGGGCAGTTTGCAAGGGCATGTAGTGATAGGACGAGGGGCAATGGTTTTAAACTAGAGCAGGGTAGGTTTAGATCAGACATGAGGAAGAAGTTCTTTACAGTGAGGGTGGTGAGACACTGGAACCAAGAGAGATGGTGGATGCCCCATCCCTGGAGACATTCAAGGTCAGATTTGATGATGCTCTGAGCAATCTGATTTGGTTAAAGATACCCCTGCTTACTGCAGGGGGGTTGGACTAGATGACCTTTAAAGGTCCCTTCCAACCCAACACATTCTATGATTCTATGATTCTATGAAATTTATCGTGGCGCAAACAGATTGTAGAAGGACCTTGGCAAAAAAATCACGTTAGCATTTACACTAACTTCATGTAAACAAATCAAGAACAGTTAAACTGTACTTGAGAGAAGCACAAGCAGGATGTGGTGTCAACTGTACATGGTTACAGCACAATGGCTTTTTCAGCCTAGCAGCCCTTGACCCCTCCTTGCCTCTTTGGAAGGGTGTGGGTCCACTACATTAATAAAACCAGGTTTCAAGATAACTTCTCAAGCCAACACCACCTTCTCCAAAGAAACCATAACCAGATAGGTACAAGGACAACCATTTGTAAAGGTGACAACAGACAATGTTCTAGATATTCTTGACACTGCCTTCAGCAATACTGTGAATTTCATTCTACAATTTTCAGCAGTGCGCACATAGTTTCTACCACACAGCTGGTTTTTATGGTAATTTCTAATTACTGTGTGAAGGTGGTATCAAAATAAAAATATTCTCAGAGAAGACTAAAAAAAAAAAAGGCAAAAAACCAAACCAAAACCAAAGGAAAGGTCAATAAATTCTCAAACTGAGAATCATCAATATATTATGCTAAATATTAATGGTCTTCAAGGTCAATGTTTCCCCTGTCCCTTATGATAATAATATGAGCTATGCACAACTAAATGTAGGAAATGGACATAAACCCATAACACATTGAAGCACATCGATAAAAAAAAGGACATAGTAATTGTTTTAAATGGCTTCTGCTTCTAACATTGCTTATTCACTGCCCTCTGAGTGCCTGTTAAAATCAGGGAGCAGGTCATTCACCAGCAAAAGCAATTATAAAATGCAAATGACTGAGCATTTATTGTCAAGATTGGCTAGATAAAAAAGGTCTGCTTTGTAACATGTTTCCAAGCAGATGACATAATTAGATGTTTGTATTATAAACAATAGGAAAGAATACAAGCCTTTAGCATTTTTTAGAAAGGCTGCAATTAAAAAATAGGTGAGCATTGCGACATAAATTCTATTAAAAAGTAACAATTAAATTTCCCTCTGAGAAATTAGAAGGCACCATCTTGTGGTTACTCTGCAAGAATGCAGTCAGGACAGCCTCTGGCCTGCCATCTCCTTCTACCTTTTCCCAATGTGTCACCTGGAATGTCAAAATTCTGCCATAGACAAAGACAATGCTTTGTCATTCCCAATACTCCCTCTGAAAAAAAAAATCAGTAAGACTACGTACTAGGTAGGACTAGAGGAGTTATTTAGCTCAAAATACACCCCAGGTTTTCACCTTACTGAAATGTGTGTTCGAGGTAGACAACAAATTCAGAATTAATCGCAAATGAAGCAAAACCACACTTAATTTCTAGTAAGTTTAAGATCAAATACTGCCATAACGTAAAGTCTCTGCAGCTCAGTAAATCTGCATGAATTTTTGAGCCAGCTAAGATCAGAAATTTCTATTCCTGTCATCCTTACATTATCAAACCCAAAACACAGTTTGTGCATTTTGCAGAAGGTGTTTGAAACTTTTGTAAACAATTTATTTTGGGCAAGAGTCAAACAGTTAAGTTTGTGCCATCTTCAAAGACATAGTTCGTCTCATACACAGGTCACAAGTCAGCATTCAGAATTTCTTGTTCAATGGAATCTGCAGTTCTAAATAAAACACTGCTTCTGATGTCTACTTTGGGTCCAGTCCCGCTAACTGCTCATTCATTGTACCTTGTGAGATAAACTATCTAGACTGATCTTTCTTAACTCAGTTGTGTAGCTGAGCAGTGAATTATTTACCATGGAAAGTTCAACTGTTCTTGTCTTCCTTGGGAAATGTATGCAAAATATAACCCAGTATCAATTTAGTTATTGCTTTATTGCTTTTATAATCAATTATAAATAAATAACTATTTTAGAGAGGCTAATTTAACTGATGTTTACGCTATGATTTTATTGTGTAATTCCAGCAACACATTGTTGGTGTTATTGTTTCAGTATGCTCTAAGATTCAATTTAGTATTTTTTTATTTACAGGAATTCTATGAGCAGATCTCCCCTAGTAAAATAAACAGCTAATGTACACTGACATGTGTCTCATTTCACATTTTTTGAAGTACTTAACAGTTCAAAATCAATAAAGTGTACATCTGCTATTTTTTCACAAGCAGACCCAGTTCTGACCTGCTTATGGCTCAATGAGTTTTGAATGGCTATAAATGACAGCAGAATTGAATCCTCACGTTGTTTTCATATCCATCAGATCTGCATCTTCTAGAAAATACTTAGTAAATTAGGACACTAATTTTTCTAATAAGCTATCAAGTGATTGTCAGTGACTGACAGTCTAACTGTGATAACATCCAGGCTTATCTTTGCTTTGAAAGCTGTAAATAAAAGACGTATTTCTCTTTGGGAAGTGTTGTGGTGGCATGAATTCATGTGTGGTATTATGCTTACTGACAACTGTTTCCCAGAAAGACTACAGCTAGTGTCACATGTTTCTTCTGGATTTTTGAGTACATCAGGAGCATGTATATTCTGAACCACTTTGGTTACAAGGTGCAACAGCTTTTTAGCAAATAGCACAACTTTGTCTGCTGCTTCTCTGAGCTCAATTCCTTTCAAGATTTCACTCCTCCAACTGGGTTCACGCCAGCCAATGTCTCTACGTATGCACTCCAGGAGCAGGGTGACATCAGAAATGCTAAAATAACATATCTAGATTATACCCTTGAAATCTGCATTGCCTCCCCACTATAAGTGCAATTGTATATTTTGTACACATTAAAAAGCAGACTCACATATTAATATGCCAATTCATATCCCAGGATGCTCCATATATTCAGCAGCTGAAGTTACCTGATTCCTTTTGTTTCCTTGTTTGTTAATATGGCCTTTGATCTTCCTGTATCCAGGGACAGATGACAGTACTGCTTATCTCCCCTTTGGCTGCTGCTACTCCCTCTCTTAGGGAAAGGGGATCTGCTACATTTGCAGTGGATAGAAGAAGACCTTTACTGAAGGTCTATGGGTGCTGGAAGAAGAGTGGGTGAGGGGGTGCTGCAGTAGGCCATATGTAGGGATGCTGGCATCATTTTCCTATTAATTTAATTCCATAGGTTCTACTGGTTTCCTGACATCAGGTTATGTGGGGATAGTGGGGAGGGGAGGGAAGGGAAGGGAAGAGATTGGCAGCAAGGAGTAAAGAGAAGAGTGAGACCTGACTCTTTCAACTCCTTCAGATTCACTCCTAACTTTTTTAAAGTATCTCAATACTTGAAGATATGATGAGACCTTTCTGGTACAAGTACTGTTAAAAGGTCAGATACTTCCAGTCATTGCTATCTCTATAGAGCATTAAAAAACAAAAATAAAAAAGAAGCAAATAAAAAAAAACCCAACCAAAAAAAACCCCCAAATCCACAAAACCATAGAGCTTGGAGAAACAAGTCCTTAATTAAGAAGTTTCTGTTTGCTTCCTCACACAACTTCCAATATGCTGTTATTGTCACATAAGATATGCATTCACACCCTGCAAAATACTGAACTCATGTTACAAGGTTATTATCAAAACAGTCCTATTTTTCTAAGCAAGTGTTTGTTAAAAATCCAGAAAAGCTAAACCAAATTATACTGATGTCCATATGAAAATTGTATCCACCTTAGGAGTGGATAAAAATGATTGAGGTTTACACGGGTTACTTGAGTAACTGGTATCTTTTTCCTCACAAATTCATTTCAGAAACATAATATTCCAATAGTATATTAACAGAAAGGAATCAGCGTGTAGTATCATGAAGAAGAGGATCTAAACGGTCCTTTAACAATTTAATAAAATGTACCCATGTTCAAGCTGTGTTTAGGACCTTGTGACCTCACACTGCCTTTGGGTGTATTAGAAAAAAAACTTATTTAACAATATATTTATAACAGGACACTTGCATACCAAAAGGTTCCCTCAAAAGAAGTGAAAACAAATTGTAAATTTTCTGAGTAATAATTCAAGTTACAAGAATTCACCAGTAGCATCTGGAAAAAGAGCAATATAAATATAGCTGTTGGATTTACTACTGATTTTATTAAATTAAATTACTAAATAGAAATATAGATATTGCCATAGGTCAAAACCTCCCCAAAAGGAGAAGAAGAAAAAAAGAAAAAGACCTAGTAAAATCCAACAGTTTCTCAATTTTAAAAATTCAGAATACGTTATAGCAATAAAACATACAGTTTGAGTCTAGGTTTAAACATGGACACACATATATAGATCTATTTATTTATTATGAAAAAAAAAAAGATAATTCCAACTAAGAATTTCACAAGCTATTACTAGTGTTGGCACAATTACAGTATTGTGATTGTATGAATTTCAAGTACAGGACGAAGAATTGCAAGTACAGAACAATTAGAATTTTCAAAACTGAGTCAGTTTGAAATTAGAGGACATCATATCAGTAGCAAACCCACCAATAAAAAATCCTGCTGATGCAATCTTTTCCAGATGCTACCAGGACAACTTTGCAAGTATAAACTTCCGTAAAGAACATTTCTATAGAGACATTTTAAGATTTTGACTTTGAGCTACAGACAGTTTGTCTTTTGAAAATCAGAATTATCTGTAGAAGATTAATTTGTTTCCCATTACAGTTTCGGATTTCGTCTTCATCCATAAATTTAACTGCAGTGAACTTCCAGGAGTAAAAAGCTGTCTTTTTTCAGGCTTGAATAAGAGGAGAAATAGTCACTTGTCCTGAAATCTGGCTACAATTAAACACATTGAAGACAAATTAAAAGATGTAAAACTTTGGGTTCTTTGCTGTGATCCTTTCTTATACAAGTACTGTACTATACAATAAACAATCAGTATGCATCACCTACATTTTGCTACCAAATGTTTAAAGTATTATTTAAGTAGACCACAAATATAAAATAATATAGGAAAAGACAATATTTACCTTTTCCAACTGGGCATTTTTTTTTGATTTATACAAAAATTCCCCCACTGCCACAAAGACAGAAAGCACCAATCCTGCTGCCAGCACGATGAAGATTCCTCCAATATTTTGAACTCCCAAAGCACTGGCCTCTTTACTTTCCTCCTCTGGGCAGCCATTGCCTCTCCACCATTTCTCTTTCATCATGTGGAGTTTGCCCTCCTCTTGCAGCTGAAGAATTGCTATAGTGATCTTGTCTCTATATGGAGAACCTAAAAAGACCACAGGGAACATATTGCATGGGAATATTATTTTAAGGGAAGTTAGTTATTCCTGATGAGAATAAAATGTAATATAATGTCACAGGAAAAACTATACCCTCTACAACCATAATATTTGTCAAAAAGCCATATACATCTCACCATGGTCACACTGGTCACATAAATGCAAACGCATATGCGCACACACATATATATATATCTATGTGCAAAACTTGATCCAGCAGGTGTTGCCTGTAAGCCAGACAACATGATGCAACAAGTACTATCACACTTGGTCCCACAGTTTCAAACATCTTCATGCCCAACTACTATATCCAGTCAAATAGTATTCATCTTTCAATTTCCATCAGGCTTTTAATTATGCTGCAGTAGATTTAGTCTAATATACATAAATCTACAGGCTGTTACTTCATGGCTTGTTACCCTAAAGCTAATCCAAGGCCTGATACACAAGAAACACTTCATACTATTACTTTATCAAAAGAAGAAACAACAATTTATGCATCAGAACCAAGCCACTAAAGTCTCTTTTTGACAAACTGTGAAGCACTTAAGATACCTTCCAGGCACACATTTACTTATTAACAGTACCAGGTAGTAATGCATTCAGAAATGTAAGGTTAAGTGTGTTTCAATAACATGGATATAAATTTTCATATTTTAATGTATTTCTTTCTCATAATTCATTATTTTAAAATGACTTGATAATTTTGCAGCTTTTGAACTTTTCAATATTTCAAGGTGCAGTTCAAAAAGTGTGTCATATCTTTGTATGTCATCTGCTTTCTTTTTCTTTATATAGTGCATAAGGACTTTTCAATGAGTATTTTGAAATCTACATTAATTAATGAATAATGCCAATGGAGAAAGCTTTTCTTTTCTAAATGTTAGGGAGTAAATCACATCAGTTAGAAGTGCTTTTAATGTTAAGATTTGTGTAATGTTTAAGGAGAGAACAAAACCATCATTTTTCTTCTCCTCCTTCAAAAACAGGAACAAAAGACTCTTCATTAAAGTGGTTAAGAAATCCCAGGGGAAAAAAAAAGAGTAGATGAAAAGGCATGGCATCTCCTCTTTAATGTGATATGAATACAATTCTACGAAGAATCCCTCCTCTTTTTCTTTCTGTCATAATAATGCTACGTAGTAGCTACAATTTTTAGTGTTCCCTTTGGCTGAGTAATAAAATGCACTTTAATTAACTTGATATCTTTTAAAAAAAAATCCTCAGCATCCTTTAGAGAGATGCTGCCCATTTGACTATACCATAGAGTCATAGAATGGTTTAGGTTGGAAGGGACCTTAAAGATCACCTAGTTCGAACCCCCCACCACGTACTGTGATCAGTTGTGAAGGAGCCGAAGGAACAAATGGATAGGATATTTTATACTCTTTACACTCTTGGAAAACATACATTTTTTTTATGGAATTTATTTCAATTTCTTCTTTATTTCTTCAATTTCTTCTTACATATCTGGAGCTTATAATGAGAATAAAGCCAATAGCAAAGGGTTGCTGTGCCAGCATGGAAATAAAACATAGAAAGGACCATTAAATGACAAAACGCTTTGGGCTTTTCCTTTATGCCAGAATAAAAGGTGGGAAAAGTTGGCCTCAAAGTATTTAAGTTGCAAGAACTTCTGCTTTTATCATCTATGCTTAGAAAAGAATGATGTCCTGTACTGGGAACTAAACAGTGTTTACACAGGACTATATGAGAATCGAAAAGAAAGGAAAACACACTCTTTCTACTCTCTTGTTCATGCAGGGGCTCAAGTCACCCCATTTCAGACCATCCTGATTATGCTGAAACACTGCAAAACCCTATACTTGACACATTTCTTCAGTCAGATGGAAGAAGGAAAGTGATTAGTCCACAAGAGCCTGGGGAAGTGTAAGTGCATACTACAATAATTTGGGGATATTTTCAGCGTTACACTGTCTATAAATATTTAACAACAACAACTTAAACAACACTAGATTCTGAGAAATAATTTTGGACCAAGTTTAAGCCATCTTCTGATCTGACAGGCTGCTTTCTAATTAATCATTTCCACACTTTCTGTTGGTCTAAATGTAGGCAGTACCAACTATTCTTCATGTATTATTTATATATTCTAGGTACCAGATTTGTACCTATACAGTTCTAGTCAATTAGAAGTGATTAAAAAATGAATCAACAAAGGAATTCATAGTTAAAAACCATAAAGTACAGGCTAATCCTGTCTACAATTAGTTAAGTTTACAAGGATAGAATGCAGTTAATAGTGATTCAGTTCAACAGTATCACTTACTCTTGGTGATTTGCAAAGTTTTGCACAAAAAATTGCGAAGTGGACGGATTACAGGTCTTTGGTGTTTCTATTGTAATATTTATATTTGTTATACCTTATTATCATGTCTTAAAAAAAGGTAAACTTACAAGTAAGGATCAATGTGTTCCTACTGCAATATCTGTATTTACTATATCTTATTAGCTTGTCTTAAAAATGGTAATTTCACTAGTAAGGATCAATGTAGGATGACCAGCATTGCATACTGCTGCTATTAAATTAAACATTTAAAATCTTATACCCATGAAAAAGCTAGTATTCAATGTTGTAGTTCTATTTCTGAATTACTTACAATGGTCTAAATCCATTGATTCACATCTTGCTATAAACAATCACTACACCTAATAATCTGATATTTGAAAAATGCTGTTTATACTGTTCAAGTAGTTATTAAGAGAACAAAGGAAGCATAGCAATGATATTGTTTCATAAGGTTTTATTTGCTCCTAGATTTTTTTCCAATATAAAATAGATTGCAAGTCCCAGCAATGGAAAATCCACCCAGAAGCACCTGAAGTGGCTAAAAGTATCATGGTCTGATCTGTGGATGGTAAAGCTGGCATACAAAAAGAAAGAAAATAAACAGAGAACACGGCAAGGCATCCAGATTGCATGCTGGATGTTAAAACTTTTTTCCTTGCAGAAATGAAAAATTTCAGCAAGTAAATATGAAAGATTTTTGACATTTACTGGTAATTTTCACTATCACTCCTATGACATAATTACTGAAATTTTTATTTACATTATAAAAAAACATATAGACCTTTGGTTCTGTCAGAATTCTCACAAAGTCTCACATTGCATTTCTAGGTGATGATAAGAAGTTTCAGCTGCTACTGTTCTATTAAGTCATCTTCCATATATTTCCAATCCCACTGATAAATAAGAGAAGCTCACTCTTTGAGGTTTTCCATGCAGATTTCTGTTCCTGAATTTGATTTACAAGCTTAAAGTGATTACAGAGGCGAGGCAAGGCAGTCAGTTCTTGGTTGATCTTTGGGAAAAGGAGGCATCAGCTAACTGTGCATCACATATACAGTGAGAACAAGAAGTATCAACCATTCAGAGTGCTTAAAAACATTGGCTTTCAGTGTTCCGCTCACTGTGCTGTTTGTCTATAAAGCACCATGACAGATTCAAAGCCATGGTGCTAGTCTTTTCATTCACCCTAGCCAACATAGAGAATTCTGTCCTCAACAGTGGGGCTGGATGAGATAGTAAGAATTCAGATTTATGAAGAGTTTTCAGAGTTTCAGATTTCTTTTCAATTACAAGGGAACTGTTTGGGTGCAGAAAATGAAATTAGGTAGGCTCAAAAGAAAAGACAGACAATAGTTTTTATTTACTTCTTTTGGATGCAAATTCGAGTCACTGTTCAGAGAGAAGGGTCTCGATTCTGAAGTTAAAAAGACTGAAGCTCTTTCATTACAAAACTGTTGCATTTCAGTACTGGTAGAACTTTGGAAGTGTCCTCCAGAGATGGTGTATTCCACCACACCTGCTCAAGCTACAGTATTTTACTCGGGGCACGTTGTTCAGCTGGGTTCTGAATATCTCCAAGGATGGAGATTCTACAACACCTCTGGGCAACCTGTCATATTGTTTGGTCTCCCTTACTGTGAAGAAGAGTGGGTTTTTTGTGTGTGTTTTTTTCCTCTCACATTTAAATGGAATTTATTTTTTTTCAGTTTGTGCCCTATGCCTTTTTCCTAGTAGATGGATGCCAGTGAAAAAAGTTTGACTCTCTCTTCATTATTTTCCCTCATCATGTTTTTATACACGTTGATCACATCACCCATAAGTTGCCTTCTCTTCTTCAGGCTGAACAGTCCTAGCTCTGTCAGTCTCTCCTGTAACCTTCAGCAAGGCTGTGGTCAGTTTGCTTTCAGTTATTATATGTCCCTCAGAAGAACCTTAAAGCATTTTAGTTAAACTACAGGACACTGGGTGGAGGGTTATACTTATTCCATAAACCTGGGGTTGCTGCGAAATGAAATCCCACTTCTAATAAGCAGTGAAAAGGGAATACTTAACCAGAAAATGCAAGACAAACAAAATAAATAGCTGATGTTGCAGCTTTTTCAGATAAGAATGCCAAAATCCATGCAAATACCATGTGCTGGGATGCAATACTCTAGTTTGTTTCTGATTAGGGGTGATGTATCAGGACAAAGACAATGTACGTTTGTAGATGAGTCTTTGACAATATACATATGGTCCTAGGCACTACAAGATCAATATTGAGGTTTTAATGTCATTGTTTCAGTTACATCTGTTCAGTAAATTCCTACTAGAAACCACTTCTCTAAGGTGAAATCTGTTCGCAACAGCTACTGGACATTAAGTGTTTTGGCAATTCTTTATTGATATAAAGCTCAGTCTCTTAGCATGCCTCTCAGATAGTGCTTCAATACGCTCATCCTTCTGAAGTAGCTATAAAATACTGTTCTTTCATCAAATATGTAAGCTACACATTCTTACATTTCAGCAACAGTAAATTAACTGGTCAAGCAGTAGAAATTCTCAAATTAGTTTCAATGCATGGTTTGACCTGCATAAAAATAAATAATTTGCACCTATTTTTTGTGCATTATATTCAGCTAATGAAGACAAATGTATTAATTTGTTTTAGTTACAGAAGAACTGAAGCTCAGCACTTTTATGCTTGTATAAGTGATGAATATTACAGTCCAAATTATATGAAGAAGTATAGATAAAGTGGAGGCAAGCAGAAGAAAAAAATCTCCTGTGTTGATTCATGGTTTCCTTTTTATTCCTATAGAGACAGATCTGTTTAAGTCTCATCTCCAAGGACTGGTAAAAAATGTTCATATTATGTAATTTGTATGGTCTGAAGGTAATGAGTAGCTTCCATAGAACTAGGGTGTCTTAACAATAAAACCAAATGATTGCTT
The DNA here is from genome assembly GCA_013396915.1 of Stercorarius parasiticus. Lineage (NCBI taxonomy): Eukaryota > Metazoa > Chordata > Aves > Charadriiformes > Stercorariidae > Stercorarius > Stercorarius parasiticus. The sequence continues at coordinate 585,715 of VWZL01000114.1, read as the reverse complement.
AGAAATGATTTTATGATTTTTTTACTGTAGCACTTTAGGTTTTTGAAAACTATAGGCAGGGGACAATGTTTATACTTTTCGTATTGAAGTTCAGAGTGCAAAATTTGCACAGTATTCATTACATTTATTATTTGGAATTACCTAAGAATGTATAATACATATCTACATAAACACATATGCACTTTTTCTGCATAGACACAGTGCTGGATTGTAAGATGGAAATTTTTCTCCAGGAGGAGTACTTTACAAAGGTAATAGACAAGGACACCTCAGATATCCTCAGTGTCCCACACAATATAAACAGAAAATAGCTGCAGAATCCGAAACCTCAACAATGATTAAATTGAAAGCCAGAGTTGACTGCTGGGTTTAGTACTTTACAGAGGAAATCCAGGAATATATTTTCATTGATGCACGTTTTAAACTTCTAAACTCTTCAGTATTTTCAGATATGTAGAACTTGGTTTCAGTTATGTTAACCAGGTGTATTGTTAACAATTTTGGTGAGTAAATTAATACATCATTTACCTGTTATTCCCTTCAGTTTCGGAACTGCCTGCTTTTTGAAAGGTTCCCATACCATTCATATCTGTGGCTTCCTTGGTTTTACATAAATATATTTAAACACAGGTGTGTAAAAAGTATCGACCTTATAGTGGCCAGTCATTGTCAGACAAACCCAAGTTACCGCAAGAGTAGAAGGAAAGCAAGATCTCACTAACTGTATCTGTGGAGTCTAGGATGTTCTTTGTCTTGTATTTCTTCAAATAAGGCAACATATGATTCTGATTTTAGAAAATTGTGCAATATTTAAGAGAAGTAATGGAAACATTAAAAAAAAGAAAAAAGAAAAACAAAAAACAAAACACCTGCCTTTTTCTCCTGGAAAAACATTTTTAAAATTATGTTCTGCATTGATCACTGACTGGTAAATGTACAAATTAATTGAAAGGAATGTTCCAGTTGGGCTCAGTGCGAGTAATTGTGCTCAATGCCATTTTTCTAGTTTGGCCTGAGATTTAAGGAAATTTTTTCTAACATGTCTCTTTAAAACATGTCACCTATTCAGTTTGGTGGAAGTGCAAAAAGAGAATGATGTTAGGACACAGAAAACAGCCCTAGTTACACTAAGTGCTTAACTTTAGAGAGTAAGGAAGGCTGATAAACTCCAAACAGTTAATTTTGAAAGGATCCTATGAATCTTTTTTTTTTTTTAGAAAGGTATTGAATACAAGCCAGTGCTTTCATGTTGTGTGGCTCCCTTGCTACCATAATGTACTTTGATTCTTAGCCTAGACCTCCATGAGAAAAGACAAAAAGAAGAAAAAATTGAAGAAGTGTCAATGTGAAGGGGGATGAAAACTATACTGCTCAAGTTCTGAAGAGACAGAATGAAGGTGAAGCATACAAAAAAAAAGTTTTTTAAAATATGGAAAACTCACTTTGACAGTTCTCTCCCGTTACGCAACTACTCACTTCTCTTAAATTACAACTGTTTTATTTCTGCCACTGAGAGATACCTTGCAGCTTTTTGCAACTATCACAAAGCAGGGAAGGACCTCTGGATTGTCTTCAGATGTGGTTTAACAGCTGGCTGTGCAGAAATCTCATTTCCTCTTTTGAATCCCAGTTTGTTTGTTATTACTGCTTTCTTCATACTATGACTAGTGCTCATCCAGCCTCATTAGTAGCTACATAGTTAAACACAGGTAAATTAATTTTATGAAAGACGATGAATGATATTCTGACAGTTTAAGTCACTAAACCAGTTCCTATAGCTGTCAGTTTTCGCAAAATGCAGCAGCCCTATGCCAGTTTAAAATGACAGTGAAACTTCAGCCTTACTTTCTTATTCAGGTATGTTATAGATATAAGTTTTATAGATGGGAGGGTTTTTTGGTTTGGTTTTGTTTTTTTGGTTGTTTTTTTTTAAAAAAATAAGTGATCTGATTCCCAGGATTAGATCAATAAATCTGTACTAGCCCAATTGATTCTAATAGAAGAAATTACAAATAGAGGAACAGACTGAAAATCTGTGTGTGTTTTTGCACCTATAGAGGAAGAGTAAAAAGCACCACATAGAATAGAAGCATTAAGCATGCTAATGGCTCTCACCAAAAACTTCTTTAGGGAAAAATAGTCTGTCTTTTCCTGCAAATCTGTCCCGACAAAGCATTTTGAAGTGCAAAAGAGAACTTCCTCTTCTAAGAAGATGAAAACTATCAGAACTGAACATTAGCAAGAATTAAAATAATGTGATTGGCCTGATGGCATTCCCAACAGTGAAACATATGCGTAATAGTGAAGTAAAGTGTAGGCACCCAGTGATTAAAATAAAACATTCCAAACGAAACCTTTCAGTGAATCTTGCAATCTTCTCTAAGAATAAAAGAAAAAAAAAAAGACAAAGAGAAAAAAGAGAAAGATAGAGGAAAAGGGAAAAAAGGAAAAGGAAAAGGAAAAAAAAGGAGAAGGAGAAGGGGAAGGGGAAGGGGAAGGGGAAGGGGAAGGCAATAGGAGAAGGAAATAGAAAAAGGAAATAGGAAATGCCTTCCAGCCCTTTCACCAGCTTTGTTGTCCTCCTCCGGACACATTCAAGAGCTTTAACATCCTTCTTAAATTGTGGGGCCCAGAACTCATCATTATGATACTCATCTGTGTCATAATCTTATTCCCTTCAGAAGAATCTACAACTGCAGGATAACCATACTACACATTCTCATATAATCTGAGTTTAAAGAATAGACTGCTGCCTACTTTGGTGGTGTCTATAATGTCTAACTGTGGACAACTGTACCTTCAACTTTGAGATTCATTTTTAGGTAATTTCTGGAAAATGCAAGTCTTTCTATTCATACTTTAATCTCTCTTAAACTGGGCTTCATTTTACCACAGCTATAGGTAGCACCTAAAACAGGAAAAATTTCTAACACCACTATGTTCTAATTATGTAATAACATATTAAATTTCTTTACTAGAAAACATTCAGGGCATTTGTTTAAAATCTTAATTTGGATGTAGTTAATGTTCTAAGTGTAAAAAAAACCTGCTTAACAAAAAAAAAAAGTTAATTTGGACATGTAGCTGTAGAATTCAAGGCTTTGGTCTTTTAAAAACTAGACAAAACATAGGAGGCAACATCCTACACATCTGTAGAATGATGAAGTGTTATTTTTACACTTACAAGGTATTTACTCCAATTTTATCTGCTTTTTATTTTACAGGCAAGCTCCAAAAATAAACTATTTTTTAGATTATTACAAAACCAGGCTGTAAATCTCTGTTTGAAATGATAGATGCAGCAAGGGAGGAGGCTGCATTGTCAATTCTAAGAGGAGAGTTAAGACTATTTTCAGATCAATGTGCCTTCATTTAAAAATTTCTATATTCGGAAACACGCACTTAAATAAAAATAGCAGGTAACAAATTCTTTTGAAAAATACCTGCATTAAGAACACAATCAGGTCAGTTAAAAAATTTCAATACTATAAAATAGAAAATTCTACTCTGAATGTTTTTTCTAGGTCACTGCCTAGACACATATAGTAATATAAATCATCTGGACCTATACAGTGTTATTGGATACAACATGATAATTAAGTGTTATACATTTGCTGATTAAACTGTTTGTTTAAATTTTATTTGAATCCAGCAGCCTATCACTGGGGTAGGAAGAACAGTGTTGTACTGCATTTATTAATGGCTTAGAAAATATAAATAATTCATGAAGTCATATTCCTAGAGAAGATATGAAATAGCAGATCATAAATTATTGCCTGAAACCCTTTTTTTCTGCAGTGAAGTCTTTAATTTAAGTGAGTGGAGTGTGAAATACTCTTTCTAGATTCTATGTCTGATGAAATTATATGAATACTACTGTCTTCCAAATGTGCTTACTCCAAACAACATTTTAATTACATGCTACACAGCTGACTGAAATTCAAAAAAAGAGAGAAAAAAAAAAAAGAAAGGAAAGCCAACTCCACTCTTGGTTCTGATTTGCCAAAAATAAAAGATTTGAATGCCTAGGTTAAAAAAATGTTTAGATTAACTACATTGTGCAAAAGTTTATAAATAAATTTCTATGTGCAAGTGATCTGCACATTACATTAATTGGCCAAATAAACTTTTTGGAAGTCATAGGTGAATGGGCAAATTTTTGAGAATCTTTAAGAACAGAGTACTGTGAAAATGTATTTTTTCTCTAAGAGATAAAAATGTTTGTAAACAAAGACATTTTATTTGATATTTCATTAGAATTTACAGAAAAGAGAACTTGACTAAAAATGGCACTTCTGAATCAATAGAACATGACAGCATTGAAGTTTTGTTTCATCCTTTGAACTTAAGTGAGTACACTGATATCTGGGGCCTGCAGCCAATGCATCTCTGCTGGAAGGCTCTTTGTTTTATTCATATACTTTTCTTTTTGACATGGGAAGTATAACTTGTTTGTATCACAGTAGCTACCAGCTTCCTATTATAAGTATATAAATATACACTGTGTAGATATATTTTATGTACTTAGATGAATAAATTTTGCTACATGGATTTGTTTTACTAGTGCAAGTTATCTCGTCTTTGTATAACGGCTAGTTCTGTAAGACTTAGCTTGGCAATGGAATGCTGGTAGCTTCATCCACTTGGTGTGTTGACCCCAAAATACATTGTTTAATTTCATTCAGATCTTGAGAATTGTATTTCATCCCCATGTACAGTGAAAAGTCTCTATATAGTTGTGGTAGTGCACATTTCTTTTTGAGAAAAATAAAAGTTAACAATTAAATATTAAAGATATGAGCATTTTTCAGGGCATCTTGATAATCCATAAGTATGAAAAGATCAGGGATGCAGACAGTGATATGATGAAGTAGGAGAAGTCATAGCTTGATCACAGCAAGGGAAAAGTAAGTCAAAAAACTAGTAAAAGTGAAGATAGTCATGTAACAGATACAGCTCACTACATTTTGCAACTGAGATACTATTAATATTAATAGCACAATTTATTTTCTTGTAATAGCTGCACAGGAAGAACGAATAAGAAAATGTGCATTTCATCTTTTTCTAAAACTGTTTTTTACCTCCCCATTATCAGATATTAGGTACATCACTGCGATACAGCTAAAGCCCCCTCTTAATCTAATTCTCTAGCTTTCCACAGCTCAACAATCACAGAGCAACAGTAGAGAAATTACTATCTCTGATTTCTTACATGTGCCATATCTCTCAAACACCACTTTCTATTTTGTATTTCTAAAGAGTTAGAAAAAATATATGCAAATTTTTAGGATTACTTACACCTACCCTTTTTCATTTTCAAAATGTCAAAGGCATTACTTTGCATGTATCTCCACATATACAGAGTTCGTCTGCAATATACAGGATAGTCCCGAGTTGACACATGAGAACAGATCATCTGAAAGGTGCACGCTCAATAGATCTGCTCGTGTGGAATGGGTTTGACATATACACTTGTCAGCTATTTATGTACTCCAGGTTCAACACAGAAGCAACTGGCAATTCAATAGAAAATCTGCCCAAGCCAGATGGAAAGTAGCCTGCTGTCTAACATGCTGAAGAGAAACAGGAATTTGGAAAAGAAATATCAACCTGAAACTACCCGAGAGAAATGAAGATTTGCTTTGGAGAGTTAAATAAAAAAAAAAAAAGTTAAAAGTAGCATTGCAGACTGTTAAGGCCCTAATATAAACTGCATAAAAGCAAATTTCTAACCTTTCATGCGATTCACTTCACATTAACAATGATGTTAATAAATACTTATTATGGAAAATAGCATTTGTTACATAATATTACTGTAGTTTGCACTATGTTGACCATAGAAAAGTCATATTAACTGCCTTCCAGTAGGGCATGAAATTTGTATTGCTGGATAGACCAGGTTTTCTTGAAAAAAGTTATAATTTATGTTTGATAAGAAGACCATAAGCACGCAGAAGTATCATAAGCATTTAGGAATCCTTTGCAATGGCACATTTATCCCAACTGGGATTTATTCAAGAAAAAAAATCAATTTTAAACACCTTTATCATGTATGATGAAGAAATGAGAAATTTAAAACTACTGGAGGTCATAAGTAACAGTTTAGAGGATCTGTCATTAAAAGCAGAAGTTATTCTAAATACCCAAAGGGTTTGTTCTACCCTCACCCGCCCTCATTCTTTTGCTTTCTGTGTCTTTTCTCTCTTTCTCTCTTTTCTTTCTTCTCCCCTCCCTCCCTTCCTCCCTTCCTTCCTTCCTTCCTCCCTCGAATATCAACCTTGGATGATGAGGTGTATGACCACACAAAGACAAATTCCTACCACTAAAAGAAAGACATATCTATTTCTAATAGATAATTGTAAATGATACATACTCATATATTTATTATTAAAAATAAACTATACAGCATACTTGAAGCTTTATGCATGTTAACAAAACATGTATCTACCAGATTCATTGATGAAGAACACAGGACTGACAAAATATTGCCTCCTAATAGGACATGCCAAAATAAAGCCAATACAAAACCCTGACATGTGGAGCTTCAAACGAGAAGAAAAAAAAAAATCAAACACGGTCTAGCAACGGATGTGTTACACAGTTGGTTACAAAACTATAAACAAAGTTGCAAAGATGGAAAATAAAACAAAACAAACACAGCCCCTGTAACAAATAGTTTTTCCCTTATCTGCTCCAAAGTATCTGTTCTTGCCAAACATCTCAACCCAGGTCTGTCCTTCCCTTCTCTTTTCATTATAAATGAAGTTTTTCTAGCCTAGCACCAGAGGTGGTTGACTGAAAATGAAGTTAAGTATGTACAAGGCTGTTACCTTAATTTATAAACATGTATCATGCGAATCATTCATTGTATGTATAAATTACCAAATGCACTATCTCTGGTTTATTTTTCAGTGCTGTGGGTGTCATATGTGACATATTAAATAAAGCTAACAGCAAAGATATCATACAGAATGCTGCTGTGCACCTATTCCAAACGTCAGTTTATTTTGTGGATTTTAAACAGGTACACTGATCCTACTTTGTGCCAGAAGCACATCGTTTCCAATTTCCTTCATCAAGGCTACATTTTAGCAATTTAAGCTTTGTTTACTCCACTAAAAATTATGTAAACTCAGATTTTGCTTCTTCAGTGTGTTTGGAGGGAGTTGATACCTATACATTGCCTGATCTGCTGTTTTTTTCTCCTCCTCTTGTGCAACTTTCTCTGAATTTAAAACTTTCACATTGTGAGCAGAGAGCCTTTACTGTAGTACACTGAGATGGTGCTATATTTGGATGGTTGCATTTTCCAAGTGATTATCCTGTCATAAATTACTCTGCTAGCATATTTTTCTCTAGGAAAGCTTTTAGCCCTTCTGTTTGTAGCTACTTAGACTCAAGCAAATTACTTTCTCACTAACTATTATTCTATTAGCCTTCAAAAGGAACAAGATATGTTGCACCTACATTCTTTGATGTTGTTCTCTAAAAGTAACCATATCCATTCTACTGTATTCACCATAATGCCTGTAACAACTGTATTCTACAAATTAAATCTCACATGCAAATATTTATCCAAATTCAAGACACTATTCTGGGAGATAAACTGGATATTTTTGTAAATTTGGGGAGATGACATCTATATCTTTCAGATACTGTGCCTCTAATACAATTAGTTCTGTATTTTTTTTTTTTATTGCTCAGAGATGTGTTGCTTCCCAAATAGGCACAAACAGTAATATGTGCCTTGTGAAACCATTACACTGTAGTTTTCCAAGCACTTGACAAGTTACTCTTAGTATTACTAACTCTAAAAAGATATTGCTCAAATGCATGGCTATAAACTTCTTCCATAAACATTAAATAATGATGAAATCTACTTCTGCAGAATTAACCGTGTCACAAGTTCTTTTAAAGACCCTGGAATTATTTCTTCCTGTAGAAATGAGATTAGCTATAATGCATGATTTTATTTTGTACTATCCACTGCTAGGTAAGAGTTTCTAGCTTCAATAAAGCAATATATTCTGACTGGCACTATGGATACGCTTCTTGTAAAGTCTCCTTTCAAATGTATGTGTGAACATTATTTTAGCAGAGTCTACCCAATCTCTTTCCTCTGAGACTCTGTGGTTAATACACAAGATACAAAACCTTTACAAATGTTAGTTCTCTGGATAGCATTTTATAGGTTCTGCTCTAACACAGGATTAATCTCTTATTCTTAGCTGTTCTGGGAAAGCTCCAGATGCTGTTTTATTGTACCTTCATTTCTTTTGTGAAAACCTTACTTTATATCTTATTTTAGGTTCTATTTCCTTTTATGAAGGCCTCTTTTTTTCAGATCTTGCTTCAACTTCAGTTGTGAAGTTTAACACTGTTTCAAATCTTGTTTTACTTCCTTTACTGATCTCTGGCTCCTGCAGGTATGTTCTTTATTTGTTTCATCCTGATTCAAGACAATTATCAGCTCACAGATTGCCTTGTACAACACTCTTGACACAGATAATTTCTTACTACTTGAAATCTTGCAGATGAGTAAAGAGCTGAAAAATGTCTCTGATATGATTCAAAGTTAATGACAAAATAGTGCATGCATATTGCCTCTTCTCCCCAAATGTGGTAAGGGGCAAAGACCAAAAGACAATTTGCTTACTTGTTTCCTTGCCTATTTACACCCAATACCTCTTATTCGTAACTTTAACTCTAGAAGTCCATTTCTGGCTTTATTTGCTTTTCATCTGCTTTCTTTGGTGTTTATGCTACTTGTGTGATTACACATAATCAAAATCATTTGTAAAATAGCCTGGACTATCTGATTTCTATCACTTTGTCACTTCCATGGGCACTTAGATTGCTGAGGCATGCTTCAGATGCTTCACGAGTTTGCATGCGGCTTATTCAAGGATTTCAAGCTATCAGTAAGATTTAATTTTCACCATACTAAACCTAAATGGAAGACGGTTTTCACCCATAAAATAATAAAAAGTTTATATATCATAAAATATGAGATGCCAAAAAGAGCAGCAGAACTGAAGTCCAGTCCCTTTTGGCACTTAGATGTCTACAGAAAATATTCAGCAATATAAGAAGCCACAATTGATCAGGGTGGAAAAATTGCTGTATAGATTAAAACTAGATTCCTAATAAATGACTGTTCAAAGACAGAATGAACAGAATCATAATTTCTGCTGGAGGTGTACATTTCATAGTAAATTACTGAAATGATTAAAATTATAAAGATGTTATTAGAGTTGCAGTAAATATCTAAAACATAAAGGGAAACCTATATTTGATAATACTAGTAGATACCTTTTTATCCAAGATATTCCAGTAAAGTTTAGTTCTTAACCTTCCTTACCATGTGATTGATTTTGAGTATTGGACACAACTTTCCCCATACAATGATTTAGTGTATAGTATTAACACAGATAAAATCAGTACCAAATGTAAGACCTATTTGAGAAAAACAAAAAATATATTCACATCAATCACAAGGTGATAAATTCTTCTTAAAAATAAAGCTAAAGTAAATATTGGCCTTGCAAAAAATTCAGCAGAATGATCTTCCAATATTAAGTAGGATCATTGTGCAGTACTGATAGATTTTTTGTGTCACACTATTTTTTTATTCCCATCTATTCTGGAATCTAAAGCCAGATCCTCAGCTCATGTTCTTTAAAAATCACTGCAGTCAATGGGAACTCAGCATCTCAGTGCTTGTTGAACCCCATCCTGTGGATTCTAGCAGACAAACTAATGTCTGTAATTAGCTTGGAATCTTGCAACTGAAGTTTTGTTCCTACTCAAGAATACCTGACCTGGAAAATATTTAGAGGATTGGAATTGCTCGGCAAAACCGTATTTCACAAAGTTAACTCAGTATTACTTTTGTCTGTGGATTATACATGGCATGTTATGGACTCTTTCCTCCTTTTAAGAATCTCAGTGATTAGCCCTCTCAGAATAGAAGCGTTATCCCCATTTGCTAATGCAAGCATTGGACTACCAGCAGCTCATCCTCTGGAGAGATCAACATTTTAAAAATTTTTTTTCACCAAATAAACTGCTGTGAAAAGTACTTTTTGTTGTTGTTTTTGAACATATGGAAGGCACCATGTAAGAGAAACATACCATATGAAAGTGTCCAAATTTTTATAAAGTAACTACCTTTTTCTGTTTAGAAAATTCAATCAAATCCATTAATGTTGATAAAATACATAATATTTTTCCCAGGTGGGACAAAGAGAACAAGAAAAAATGTTAGCAATGTAGAGAAAGCAACAGTGTATTGGAGCTTTTGTATGCTACTGCAGGAACTAAGATTAATGAACAGAGAACAAATGGTTGACATATCACCTACCCATGGGAGTTCCAACTCCGTAACCTTTTGAGTCTATCAGGCCTCCAATTTGTGTTAGGTTACAGTTCCGCTGTGTGACAAACTCAATGGTTGTCGACTCCATTAAAAATGCATAATCAGAGGTAAGTACACGCTGGATACCTTCTTCATTACTTTTGACAAGTACAGACTGCCTCCTGCTACTCATGAAGGCCCACATCTTGTCATAAGTGGAGATTTTGGATTTCTGAAAGACAAATATTAGATGCAATATGAATAAGAATAATATGCTTATAAGAGTGAAAGTAAATTCTCAGTTTGCACATTGCTCTCTTATCATATTTTACTACGTCAGGTTTTACCAAGGCATTCTTCTAAGGGTGCCTGTAGCTTTCATCTCATCTATACTTCTCATCGTGTCTGTGTAAAACAAAAGAGCTGGAGAGATTCTCAAGAAAATGTGCAATACCTGTTGTTTATCTGGGTTTTATTGTATATATGTTTTTATGTAGGATAAAGGCATACAGGTATTTGAAGTCAATGGAAACTATTAAGTATCTCACTGTAGCCAAGTTCATCAGCAATGTTGGTGAGTATTATAGGAGAATCTGTGGATTTTGGCACATTTGAAATGTTTGCTCTTATTTCAATCACTCAGCTACTCCTGAGCAATTCTGAAAGCCCAGTGAATAGTGTGGCAACCTGAAGCAATCAAAACACTTACAGAAGGCAGTATATGGACAAAACAGCTGTGAGGTAGAGGGCAGCAAACATTTCATCCATGGTATACTGCAAAAGTACTTGGAGAAAGATTTTAGGTAAGAGATAGTTTCACACTCTGGTCACAGTAATACTAGCTTGCCATTCAGAAACTGACTACTAAAAGTACTAAAAATTAATATGTGTTTTCTGCTTTAATATTCACAGAATGCAAAGAACTGTTGTGATAAGAAGAGAGGGACAGTAGTTTGGGACAAAGGAGACAGTAGTTTGGCATGTGCAGTTGCCGTGCAACTACAGATGTGTTGTTTCCTTTCTTTTGCCTCAGTTTCTTTAAAAAAGGATGTTACCTTCCCTGATCTTTGTAAAACACAGTGCTTAAGAGATCATAACTACTGAATAAATTGAAGGTATTAGAAGTACTGAATATTTTATATTACATTTGCCCCATGTTTAATAATGTTTCAAACTCAAGATATATCAGAAAATGTTCAGTAATGTTAAATCTTGCCTAGTAAATAAAATGTAGAAATACAGCATGAAAACTAGTTTAATCAGACTTTTTAAGGGGTCTTTCATCTTTTAATGTCAGCCTTAAACATAACTATGCCATCAGCTATGGTGAAGATACTAAACAAAGATTGATACTACAAACCTTTCTGAAGTTCACTGATTGGCAGCCATAAATTCTGCCCCAGAGGAGAATTAGCAGTGTATGTAGAATAAAAAGAACATTTATTTAGAAAAAAGATTACTTTGTCTCCCTGTTGAGATACAATCCAAGAGTTATTTCACTCTGCCTGGGGACTTAGCAAATCAAACATTTGAACTAACTCTAGCGTCAACGCTAAGAAAACTGAAGACTTTTAGGACTCTGCATGAACACATTGTTACTGTACTGAAGATAGTCTGTGGCTGATTGCAAAAGGTTTTAGTAACAATGAAAGGGGAAAACATTTATCTTCAAAATATACTCTGAACACATAGAATAAAGAAGACTGAACAGATATGGTCTTTCCTCATAGTGTTTGTTTTGAAAAACAAGTACTTCTTGCAAGCAATGAATATTGCACTGCAGCATAACATACTTTAAGCAATGCACATCAGCTCTGTAGGAATTTAAATTGCTATGTAATACAGAAAGGACAGAAAATGAATGATTTTCAGTATTTGTAAAATTTTACCAAGAACCTGTATTTAATTCTTTTAACATACAATCTTCACTCCAATACACAAAACAAATATTTTAGCCACTGTAAATAATCTGAGCAATATAAAAAATTGGCAGAGAAAACAATTTTAGTAAACCGTTAGATACACATTGCTGATGTGTGTTGAGGAAAAAAAAGAATAGCTAAATGAGCAATAATAGGAAATAAAGAAAGAATGAACTGTAGTACATATACATTTCTAGATGTGTGTTGAAAAAAAAAAAAAATATTTTCCAGGATGAAAACACGTTAGCAAGGGGAATGGTTGCTCTCTACTGAAGAATCAGAGCATGTGAAAAAATACAATACCCTCTAAAGGACAAAGTGCTCATATTACAATGCCTGATTTAATCAGTTAGGATGAAGCCGCAGCTACTATTGAAAAGGAAGGAACAAAGGTCACCAACAAAATCAGAGAAAGCTCCTGCATAGGATTGCTTGCTTACTGGAATAATTAAAACAACAACAAAAGAGAAGTAAAAAAGTCTACACATGATTAGTGAGACTGTAGAAGATAACACAAAGCCTAGAACATCAGTGCGCATGGCTCACCACTGTGAAGCTAACAAAGGTGATAGAAAGTGATCTCTCAGTTTTCTCATATAGGCAGAACACCACAATGTCTTTGCACTGTTTTCTTCCACTCCTAAAAGCTAAAACACAGAACTGAAATGATGCCAAGGCAAACAGCTCATCTTTTAATGTGACCCCTAATCTTTTTCGTGACTCCTAAACTCTAACTAACGTTTAGAAATTCTTACCAGAAAAAGTGTAAAATACAGGTTATAGGATTTATTTTACGCACAACAGAGGATGCTCTATCCGAAAATAAAAACCAATGGATTCAACAAAATACAGCCACAAATGGTATTCCTCTGTGTTTGGCAAACTACTCAGCAGACTCACATGACTAAAATACAGAAGCCAAAACAATCAAAGCATCAGGAGCGCATTTGACATTGAACTAAAAAGAATGACACTCCAATATGTACATATTGGTTCTTGTGGTTATGGCTGTGTCATTCATACTGATAGAAGCAGATGCTGCAATTTACGCTATGTTTCCATCTTTCACTGTGTGCAAATCAAGCTGGTTAATCATAGTATTACAGAATCATACAATAGTTTGTCTTGGAAGGGATTTTTAAAGGTCATCTAGTCCAAACCCCCTGCAATAAGCAGGGACATTTTCAACTAGATTAGGTTGCTCAGAGCCCCATCCAGCCTGACCTTGAATGTTTCCAGGGATGGCACATCTACCGCTTCCAGTTTTTCATCCACCAGTACCCCCAAGTCCTTCTTAGCAGGGCTGCTCTCAATCCCTCCATCCTCCATCTTGTATTGATAACTTGGGTTGCCCCGACCCAGGTGAAGGACCCTGCACTTGGCCTTGTTGAACCTCATGAGGGTCACACAGGCGTACTTCTCGAGCTTGGCCAGGTCCCTCTGGATGGCATCCTCTCCCTCAGGCATGTCAATTGCACCACTCAGCTTGGTGTCCTCTGCAAACTTGCTGAGGGTGCACTCGATCCCCCTGTCTACCTCATCGATGAAGACTTTAAATAGTACTGGTCCCAATATAGACCCCTGAGGGACAATACTTGTCACCAGTTTCCATCTGGATGTTGAACCATTGACCACTACCCTCTAGATGTGACCATTCAACCAATTCCTTATCCAGCAAACAGTCCACCCATCAAATCCATATCTCCTCAATTTAGAGAGAAGGATGTTGTGGGGGATGGTGTCAAAGCCCTTACAGAAGTCCAGACAGATGAGCACTGTAGCCCTTCATGTGTTCACCGATGCAGCCTCTCCACCATAGAAGGCCACTAGGTTGGTCAGGCAGGACCTGCCCTTGGTGAAGCCATGCTGGCTGTCTCGAATCACCCTGTCATCTTATATACTCCATCAAAGTGTATTATTTTATCTGGGTTAGTCCACCATACTGTTTCATCTAACTAGAAAATACTGTCTGGAAATCCAAACTAACTTGAAAACAACCAGAAATGAAGTCTGTATAAGATAACTCATGGTGACATGATTTATCATGCTTGTGTTCCCTTCAGTAATACTGAAGACAATGCAGATTAGTAAGAAAGCTGCCTATGCTTTGCAACATTTAAATTTCATTGGAATAAAAAAAGACAACTAACCAACAGGAAAGAAGGAAATGAAAAGGTTAAGCAAATCAAGAAACTCATCTACCTGGTGCATAAAATGGTAGCTGTCACAATGACATTCAGAGGATACTGTCAGTGACATACCCAGCGTTCATAAATTAAAGATCATTGGAAGATAACTGTGCATGTCAGGGATTACAAAAGGAAGCATGGCAAAGGCTCTAAGTTAGTCTAATGCTGTGCACAAATGTGAGGCTGGAAACAGAAGGAATCACCATTAGTAATGTGTTACTGCTCTATCCTGAATCACTGGCTAGGAAAGACAAATATCTGAGCAGTGAGACTCTGGACGACAAGGTCAGAAAAAATCAGGATGTAGAATGAATGCCAGCATAAACAATGATCAAAGGACAGGGAAGTAGACCTCATGATACAAGACAAGATTAGATAAATGCACAGCAAAAATGTGTCATGCAAATTGTGACACTTTCTACAAAGGAAAAATTACAAATCCATTAATGGAGACTTTTATTTTAATGATAGCATCCAGTTTCTTTCCTGGCTTCTAAAAGTATTTGAATGTCACAGACAATGCCTTAGCTTTGCTTCCACCCATGCAATATTTAAACTCAAAATAGGCTGTAGTAACAAAAGAAAGATTAAAAGTAATTAAGATTAAATTTTGAGAAATAAAATAAGTAAAAAAAAGTCAGAAGCCCAGATCTGATATATATTATGAAAGCACTCTCCACCACATAAGAATTAAAACATGATGACTTAAAGTCGAAAAAATTGCCACAGACTCCCAATCCTACTACACTATTTTCCATTTATGACACTGCTTATAACAGCTATGTGACTTTTGTTTTCCTGAGCATTGTATTCTTAGTGGACACAAGCCACTTCTCTTAAAGTTGCTTGATTCATGGATTTTTTTAAGGCCAAAGAAACAGTTACGCACATTTATTCTGTCCTTCTGTAATACACAAACTATGAAATACGACTTTTGAATTACTCCACCAAGCTCATCGCTTTGTTTACACTGACAAAAAGAATGACATATGAAAAGTGCATTCATAAGGAACCATCCATAAGAGCCTTAGCAAGGTGCTCAATACGGTCTCTCACAACACCCTTGATGACAAGCTGGTAGGATATGGACTGGACAGGTGGAACACGTACAGGTGGAGAACTGGCTGAGATGTTAAACTTGAAAGGTGGTAGCTAATAGCTCAAGGCCAGACTGGCATCTTGTTCACAAACGGAGTGTCTCAGGGGTCAGTCCTAGAGCTGACACTATTCAATATCTTCATAAACAGTTTGGAAAATGGTATTGAAAGCATCCTCACCAAGTTTTTGGATGACACCAAACAGGGAAGAGGTAGATACACTGGAAGAAAGAGCCACCATGCAGAGAGACCTCAAGAGGCTGGAAAATTAGTATAACAGGAATTGCATGAGGTTGAACAAAAATAAATGCAAAGTCTGTCCTGGGAGAAAGTATCCCAAGCATCCGTACTGGCTGAGAATTAACTGGCAGGAGTGTATCTTGGCTGAAAAGGACTTTAAAAAGGATCCAAGAAGACAGCAAGCTGAATATAAGTGATCAGTCAATCCTTGCATCAGGAAAGCAAACTGCAGGCTGTATCAGCAAGACTATAGCCAACAGAAAAGGGATGTGATTAATCCACAATATTTGGCAATTGTCAAGCCACTCCAGGAACACTGTGTCCAGTTTTCATCCTCCAAGTTTCAGAGAGATGTTACAATCAGAGAGTGTCCAACAAGGTGATCAGAGGGCTGGAGATCTTAGCTTACAAAGAAAGATTGATGAAAATGGTATTGTTCAACCTAGAGAATGGAAGGCTGACACAGAATCTAATCATGTTCTTCCACTAACTAAAGGGAAAGTTAGAAGTTGAAGGTATTCTCTTCATTAGGATGCACAGTGACAGCATAAGAGGCAAAGGTCCAAGCTGCTGAAGGGAAATTCTGTGTGGATATAAGAAAAAAATTCTTCACCATGAGAACAGCTAAGCATTGGAACAGGTAGCCCAGACAGGTAGTGGAATCATCTCACTGGAAATATTAGAAACAGATTAACGTGGGCCTGAATAAGCTAATCTAAGGCCTTGCTTTCAATTAGGAAAGCAGATGTCCTCCAATAAGACGAAGGGAAATCTAGAAATCTATTCTAAATTTCAGTTTTAATTGATTTCTATGATTCTTTATCAGTAGGAAGTTACATACAGTAATAAGTGTTTCTGGAGACTCTTCAGATTTTGAAGTTGAGCAATTCCAGGAAAACAAAACAAAAAACATAATTTTCTGTTTGGGGGAAAAAAATACCAAAAACCAAACAAATCAAAAAAAGCCCACCACAACCCCAAACAAAACAAACCCCAAAATATGGTGAACATATGTAATTTATACATCAAGCCAAAGGCAAGCCCATTATTATCCAGGAAACGTGTTTTCCTGTCTTTTTCACCCTTCAGTCCTTTGAAACTCAAGTAGTCTCACCCCAATTGTTTCATACATGACCCCTTGGAAATTCTGAACACAAGTATGGAAATCCAAGCTGAACTGTTCATACAAAACATTTATTTTATTCATTCCTTATTAATTTTCATAAGTTTGACATTTTGTTTTGGCACATGCCCTAAATCTACATAGCTGTGAAATAAGCTAGAAAATGCATTTCTGATGTTCTTAAAATGTCAAAAGCACTAATGTATCTCAAGATCTTTTTCTAAACATAAGAAGGCTAGATGTCAAAATTAGGTGAAGAAACATTATAGATGATCCTCTTATAGCTTATAGCTGTTCTAACACATTTGGGGTATATTTCCAGTATTTCAGGCCACAGAGGATTAGTAACATTCAGGGAGAGATAAACAAAGTTAATTAATTGAATACATTTCAAATCATAGTATAACAAGCTTGAAGCTGAGAGAACAAACCAATGGCCTAAGGTAACGAATGTTTTAGGAATTCTGTAATTGTCCTCAAGCATTATAAGTACAGGGAAATTCAAAGATATGGCTATCAGAAAGAATTTGAATACTTGCAGAAGTGAAAATAAATTGTAAATAAACATAAATAACCTGCTTGCTTTCCTGAACTGTCACCAAATGGAAATATGTAAAGGCTGTTTGCTGCTGTTCAAATATCTATCAGTGACTGATGATGTGTTTGTTCCATTGTGCATTTTTTGTACTTCTTGTTTCTGTAATTTATATGTGTGTACACTGATCCACCTCTCCCAGTTCTTAATATGAATCTGAATTCTTTGGAATAGGTACTGTTTTCTCCAAACTTCTCAATGTTTCTGAACTGAACAACGATGCGATCCTGATCCATTACTTGAGACTTCTGAGCTAAACAGCAGGATATGCAAATGATGATAACTGTCAGAATCAGCTACAGGAATGAGAATGGAAGATATCAGATCTTACTAATTTTTAAGCTTTACACAGTATCACTACGTGTCCTGTTTCCAGACATCTTGTTTTAAATAATCCATTTAAATTTGTTTTAATAACTGAAATATTTTCTAGTAAGCCTTAGCTGATTGTACACTCCAAAAGTAAGTGCTGTTTTTTGAGGCAGCAGAAGCATTATATTTACCAATTTTGACATAGCTGAGCACATTATGTGTAAAACGCAATTTGGTCTTAATTGCATATCTACACCTGATGCCTCCATAATATAATATGATGCCATAGACATTCCAAACTCTGCATTCATATATGTGCAGCACAGTTTTGAATCATTGCTATAGGCGAAAGCATAGCTTTTACAGAGTGCCAAGCTAATCACTAGCAACTTAAGTATACTGAAAATATTACACATTCCTCCACCTGTGCTGGACAGCAGATCAGATTTAAATCAGTTTAACTGTCCTCTATCACTCAACAGACAGTGTTAATCCAAATGAACTTCTGAGTATCATCGGATTTTTGGACCAGATTAGCAACTAGTTATAAAAATTACCTTTGTACTACAGTATTCTCTTTATTGTCTCCTAGAACTATGAGACTGGCTTTTTCTCTGTTATCAAAGAAAAGTTAAAAAGACACTCTCCTTTTTATCAGACTAGTCTTTAGGGCATTTCTTTTCTTCTTTTCTTCTTTTTTTTCCCCCTTTTTTTTTCTTTTTTTCCCTATTTTTTCAGAACTGCTGAGGCCTGAAAACCCCTAAGTGAACCAGCCGATTTAGATTTTGTTGTGTCAGCATAAAAACAATAAAACCAATGCATACAGCATTCTCTCCTCCATAACGGCAGTTTTCATGGTCCATAGAGCACAAATGAAAAAAGGTAGCAAAGGTGTTTTTGCCAAGAATAGAGCTACAAGGAGTGAAAAATGCAGTGCTCAGAGAAAGACATTTTTACTCTTACCTCGATTGTGCTGACTTTTTGTTTTAAAAACCAAAGATTTTGAACAGATGTTAAATATTTAAAGTAATTTATGGTTAAAAAACCCAAACCCTAATGCTATTGAAATAAATTTTCACTATCAGCTTTGACCTGGAAATAAATAAGGATTTTATAGCTCCAAAAACACTAATGGACTTCAGAAAACTTCCTTGCTTTTTATACCAAAATGATTTATAGCCCTCTACTGAATTATAACTAAAGTCACAATGATTCTTCTTGTAAAATGTGGAAGATGACAAGTGTGATATTTCTCACATTTCTGTAGGTTTTTTTCCTTTGTATGTAGGAATAGGACATTAAGTAATTTTAATCTGTTTTTAAAGCAGATCCAATGTTCTGCATGTTCTATAAAGATGAATCCACTTCCGCTCACTCTGCTAGTTCTCTGATACAAACTGGAGTACAAAACTCCCCATTTCGATTGCACTGTGTCTAGAAGCAATCTCCTTTTCCAAAAACATAGTGCATAGTTTCACCACTGGAACTCAGCATGAAGCTCACAAACACTGCTTTAAATATTTACCTCTAATAGGGTAAGAATTTTTCACAACACCATAATTTAACAACTGCAATCTCACAGCATTTATATTGGCAAGGAAGATTTTTGTACAACGTTCAAAGCAAAATTATTATGAACTATGCCCAAAACACTCTGTTGCTGTTGTGATTTGAAAGAAACTCATCAGGCAGCATTAGAACTAAAACTCATAGCATTCAAGATCTCTTTGAATGAGCAGAAGGGACAGAAAGCCCACTATTATTTGCTAATTTGTTGCACAAAACAGTTAGGAATAAATATTGTTTCTTTATCTTCACAGATTTCAAAAACTTAATGGAAGTTCTTTTTTTTTTCTTTTGGCACCTGACAAGCAGCGGCATTAGCATTAGTTATTGCCTGTAATGACAGTCATAAAAATAAGTCTAGCAGCACAGGCAGATTGGTGGGGTTTTTCCCCTAATAAATTCCCCCATCAGTTCTGTTGCCAGATCTAACAACAAAACATCCAAAAGAGCCAATAATTTCAAGTCTTTACAAAATATTTACTGTAAAATATTTGCCACCTATAGATTAGCATAAGCCACCACTGAGCTATTCTGTGGTGGGATTTGAATTTAGCATTAAGTACTTTTTTATTACAGCAGGTAAATTACCAACAACACTGGACCATATGTGCTAGCTAAGAACAGCTGAGTCTTTTTCTGTACTCGTCTGACCTTGGTCACTAGAAAATTGGAGTTAATTCAGGTAAGCAGGATTGATGCCATACGGGATTCATATCAAAGGTACAGAGGAGTGGTAGGATACTGATCAGAATAACCGCTTGTTTGTTAGCAAAT
The DNA here is from genome assembly GCA_013396915.1 of Stercorarius parasiticus. Lineage (NCBI taxonomy): Eukaryota > Metazoa > Chordata > Aves > Charadriiformes > Stercorariidae > Stercorarius > Stercorarius parasiticus. The sequence goes on along the minus strand of VWZL01000114.1, from coordinate 565,540 downwards.
CTGTCAGGTCTTGGAATAATTCTGGCAGTTTTATCTCAAAACACTCGTTGTCTCCTAAACAACATACTTGAGAAGATAAGCAACATAACACTTAAGGAGCTGCTTTCCTCCAACAATGGAGAGGTTAAAAAAAATGGCGATGAAATGCTACAGTAAAAGGCACAAGACCTTTTCAGCCAAACCAGTTGCTAAATGCATCATAAGAATTTATCTGCACATATGGATGAATTTATGTATGTTTGATTAGTGATATGTACAGGAAATACGAGCAATAGCAGAGTTATAAGATGTAGGGTTGAGTATTTTTTAGCATAAAGTCCCAACCCAACTTTCCAGAAGTCGATGGGGAAAACTGCAGTACCGACAAAATTGTATAACATGTCAAAAGTTAGAGTAAGATACAATTCATATGTTTATTTGCATACTGCAATTTGGACATCTGTAACAGGTGAGTATAGGCAATGTAAACACAGCTAACGTAGTTTAACAGAGAAAGGGACACAGTATAGCTTCTGAAGACTAAGGAAGTTCTACAAAAGCTCTGCTGTATTTATAATTTGGAACAGCCAAAACAACAACTGTACGGCAGAACTGAGGGGAAAGGATTCTCTTTCCAACATTACTAACTGGTGTATTCCAGTTTTGTCAGGGGGAAGTGTGAATAAAGTAATTGGGAATTTGCAAGGAAAGAAAAAGGAAGGGAAAGTTCATCACCAGTTTATCAGTTTGACCACTCAGTGACTTAAATCAGTCACGTTAGTGTTTTCTTTCAAATAATACACCAAAGCTTAGCCAAAGACAATTCTAAGATTTCTCAGGCTAATTCTGTGTCAACTACTTGTTTTATTATTGCTTATTACAAAGGTTTTAATAGATAACCAAACTGTGCAGAATCATTATTAGGAAAAAAAGGAAAAAAAATAAGACCATTTTGAGTAGGAATATTATGTGTGTTTTTCTGAAACGTCTGAATCCAAAATTCCAATATTTTATATGTTTTTCCAGAGGAAAAGCAAAAGCAAAATGAAATATTCATGCACTGTATTTCCACTACCCTATATCAACTGCAGAAATTTGTGCTGTTTGGAATGTACCTACAAAAACATACAAGTTTGTGGTTTCAGTAGAACCTTGGCTACTATATCTTTAGGAATAGGTTAGATTGAACTTTATATTCCAAAACTCATTTTAATTTGAGCACATTTGACATTGGCTGTAGGAACAAATACTTATTTGTGTGACAACAATGAAGTGGTCTGTCAGGTCTACACTGAGAAGTGTTCCTCATATGGTATGGCCTGACCATTGTAGCTTGAAAATTATGGATGTTCTATTCCTGTTAGTTGCCCTGAATTCTTGGAAAGATCGAGGTGAAAAGTACTGTAACCTCTCATTTCTTCCCATTTCAATAATTTTCTCTGTGCACCTATGATGCAAACATAAGGCTAAGCGTAGTCATATTAAACATCATCTTCAATGACAGAAATAAAAATTAAAATTACTCTAACAATGAGCCATATCAGCCAGAACAAGGGAACAAGGAAATAAGAAGTTAAGCCAATGTGACCTTCCCTCAATCCTTATCTTAAACTAAACACAGTGAATTCAGACATCATTTAAGCCTCTCAGTAGCATGTAGATCAAATTTCTACAAGTCAAACTTCCATTACAAAGCTAGTACGCTACCCTGACGTTTATTATTTGCACAAATATTGTACAAATTAGAGAAGAAGAAGAGAAGAATATAAGTGGTAAGTACTTGCCTTACTTTCTCTGAAAGTTGGAAGTTCTTCAAAACCTATTAAATACTTGACATGATAAACACAAAAAATCTGACTTCTCTCTTACAGAAAATCTTGGTATTTCAGCAATTGAAGACACACTGAATTGTAATGAAAAGTAAAATAAGAAACTGTGAAATCAAGTTTGAAAAAAGCATTAAATAATAATGCATTAGGAACATAGAATATAGAATGACAGGGAAAAAATAAGAGAGTGTAAAATTTCATATTGATTTCACTTGGCAGAAAAAGGAATAAAATAATACAAATCAAAAGTTAACCATAGAAAATTTTTATTTTGCAAAAAATTGGGTTTTTTTAGAGAATTCCTTAGATGGCGTAAAAATTTGCTGTGTTACTCAGCAACATCACACCATGCGAGCTCCAGAGATGCCTTAATGATATTTTAAGCTTTCTAACTGAAACTTCTACTAATTCGAGCAGAACACTTTTATTATTGACTAAAATACTAATTTACACGTATGTATTTATAGTTATACATGGTAAAAGCAACTACAATTTGTTATCTATGAATTTTGGGGGTGCTCAGAATTTTATATCAACAATTAAATGCTTAAATCATGGCTTGAAATAATTACTCTGTGGAATGTGACACCTGAGTTCTGAAATACAGTCAAGCGGAGGAATACATGTTTGACGTTATACGCTGACATGCTCTAGTGGAAATCCATGTGCCGTCACAGAAATATTGTATGGACTGGTATGTGATATCAAAACTCATAGAAAATTTATTATGTTAATGATTGTATGGCATTATCAGAACTGCTAGGGATTCTAGACATTTCTTCCCTGGAACTGCTGCGTGTAGCTGTGCATCATACTGCAGATTCTGCGTTTCCCCTGTCAAGCTGTCAGTAAGTTCACCAATTGGACATCAAAATGTAATTCTGGTACTCATCCACGAAAAAGCTAAAGGGGAACACAATATCTGATTAAGTTTGAGCAACCATTGAGTTAAATATAGCTACATTTATATTAATACCTTTGCTCACTTTCTTATAAAAACAAGCCAACCTTTTCTGGATGCTACGAAATTATTCTGCTGAGCAGTTTCAAATAATAACAACTGGTACTAGAGTGTTTGACTTTATTCCCTAATTTTATTGTTTAAATTAAACTATTTGTGAAAAGCCAGAAAATTCCATTCTAGGGACTTTTATGGAAACTAATCTATGAACAACTATTTTAGAAGCCTTCAATGAATAATAAACTAAATATGTTAGAAATTACTATAGTAAAAGTTGATCATTACCTGTGACTGACTTCATGTCCTGCTGTTCATATGCGTCCCATAGGACTGAAAACAATGGCAACAAAAATAAAGTGAAGGCACAGAAAACTAATAGAATTTATTCTACATTTTATATGATACCAGTTATATTTCTCTAGTTTCCATGTAGTTTGACAAAAATAAACAGTTGCACTGATAGTGCTTGTGTTTGTATTTTAGCACATGTTATTGATGCCATTGTCAAGGCCTTATTGTGGTAAGATTATTTCAGATGACCCTTCACTGCTCACAGAAAGGATTGCAGAGATCAACTATGAGTTCGAAAGCCATCGTGTTGGGAAATATGTTGTAGCAACACTGCAAATCTGATTTCTCTGCATATTCTAAGAAAAGCATCCAAAACAGTGACAGTACAAAGAGCTTCCAACACGACAAAGTGGATGAAACTTTTGGGGGAGGTAAGGGAATAGTTTCATCTCTATTTTGAATATTGGTCATTTGCTGAGGTTGCTTAAAATGGTGCCAATTAACATAATAGTTTTTTTCTAAAGAGAACATGGGTCAGCAGTTGGACTGATGCTCTACTAGTTCACTTTAATTAATCAGCTATAGAGAGATGATAAACATTATCTCTCAGCAATAAAATTAATAAAGAAAAATAACCTGCTTTAAGGTGCATAGCTTTATAAATATCTTTTAACTTTAGTCATAAGACACTAATCAACTATTATTGTTTTATAACAATAGGTAACTTCAGCAATGCGCATAAAATACTGTGCATTCAATGTCATTTCTCAAATGGTGACAAGTACTATCATAGAATCATAGAATCTTCATGGTTGGAAGGGACCTTTGAGATCATCGAATCCAACTATACACACACAAAAAAACCCCTACAATCTCTGTCACTAGAGCATGTCCTGAAGTTCCAAATCTACATAATCTTATTAATTTGTGTTTATATTCTTATAATTTGATTATGGTTTGGGTTTATCTGACAAAGTTGCACTGAACCTTACAGGAAGGTGCCAACTTACTCAAGATCTCCAATAAGTGTATGTCCATGTTCATTGTGGCAGATGTGATAGCACCTGTCAATTAGCACACTCTGTCCATTGATATCATGGCGGTACTTGCTGGAATTCTGGGATTTTTACTTTTTTTCCTAGCAAACATATTCTATAGCTAACTTTATCCTACAAGGATGGGTAATAACCAGATATTATGGTATCCTTGACAGTTTTTTGCCTTTAAATCCAAAGAGCTAACTCAGAAATGGTTAAGTCCAAAGAAACAGCAAACAAAAAAATTATATACAAGCAACAGTCCCAGAATCATAGCATTTTCTTTGCATTATAATTATCTCCATTTGATTTTCTCATTTTGAGTAAAACGCAAGAATAAAAAAAATCTCAGTAACTTGCTAATTTGCGCTTCTTACCCCAGGACTGCATAATCATATAGCATCATTCTTCTGGTTTTGCCTGCAATTAGCTATTAATGGGACTTGTATTTCCCTCACTATTAGGCTCAGAAAAAAAAAAAAATGAGCAAAAAAAAATGACACTTAAAACAATTGTCTACCTTGAGTGAAAGAGGGCTAAAACTTTGAAATGGCTCCTTTTCCATTCCAGGAGGAATACTGCAGACACTGAAGCTGGTAAGGGGAGGGGGAACCAGCTCGTTATGTGTCATTAATGCAATCACTGCCCACTTCCTGAATGCAGCACTCCAGATGTGTGTCACCAGTGCTAGAGAGGAAAGATCACCTTCCTTCACATCTGGCAATATTCTGCCTAATGCAACACAGCTGGTCAGCCTTCCAATCTGTATTAATATATGGGGTCATGCCTTCCCAGGTGCAGGTTTTTGGCATTTTCTTTTGTTGATCTCATGAGGTTCCTGCCTGCCCATTTCACCAGACTGTTGATGTTTCTCTGAATTGCAGCACAGTCTTCTGGTCTATCAACTATTCTTCCCAGCTTTGTATCATTTGTAAACTTGTTGAGGGTCCACTCTGTCCTACCATCCAGGTCATGAACAAAGCTGTATGGGACCCAGTATTGACCCTGGGGGCATACTGTGTGTGACTGATCTCTAGCTGGACTTCAAGCTGTTCTAAACAGCCTTTTGAGCCTGGCAGTTCAACCAGTTTTCAGCCCTACTCACTCTCCACTTATCTGGTCCCTACTAGACTAGATAGACACCTGTCATCAAGGAAGTAGAACAGTTTCTTGTCTGTTCCTTGTGCTGATCTCTCCTTTAAAGTATAAAGGCATTTTAGGCTTAGGCATTAGACTACTAAAGTAAAGGCATTTGAAGTACCCTATAGGAAAACTCTCATTATATTACTTCTAATGTTTTGGAGACAAAATGGATTTCTGTTATGCTGAAGAGATATCTTGTTTATATACCCATTTTGCATACATCTTCAAGTATAAAAAGCAAACATTTATCTCCATTTATCTCTATCACTGCACTCTCTTACTTGCTAGGTGTAATGACTTGGTTTGAGACTCTATTCCTTCTTATTTTAAATCCACCTTCTCTACTGTTTACAGATGTTAGTTCACTAATATTTTGAGAAGACAAAACAGTACCCCTGCTGCCCCCAACCTATAAGTAAAAGTCAGTCATTGAAAAACATTCTTTTTTTCTGTAGAAAACCTACTAAAAACAGTCTTAAGAAGCTGTTTCTTTGTTTGAAACCAAGTTTTCATAATCCTGTTTGATCTTGCTCTAGAATTTTCCTAAGCTCTCTTCTTACTGATTAGAAAAAAATGGTTTATCTCAATAATCCAGTCTTGAGTGCTCGTCTTAAAAATCTTCACTGAGAATTCATTAAAACTCGTCCATTGTGCCTTAGCAATTTTAATCTGATTTTGTGACCTTTACGCAGCTTTAAAAGTAGCTTTAAAAATTTCAATTTGTTTTAAATCACTAGCTTAGTTGTTTTTTCTTTTTCCATTTGTGTACACCAAAAACCTCCTTGTTCACCTCAACTGTTTTGATCCTCACTCACATATAGTATAATTAATGCTTAAGTAGAGATATCTTGAGCATTTGCTTTGACCAGCTTATTTTTTCTCTTTGGTTTTTTTTCTTTTATTTGAGTCTTTTTTGATATGTATGAATTTACTTCACACTGGAAGCTGACAAGAGGCTTATGGCAATCTTATTTTCCCCCTCTTTAAACAGGCTTTATGTAAACAATACCAAATACCATAGCTGCAGTGCAGTAGCTTTTTTTCTGGATTGCAGGGTAACCCATTTACTTGAAGTATCAAATGATGGAGAATGGACTACTACCCGCTTATGCATAAATTTACTTGTCTTTTGGATCAACATTTTGACCTCCTTGGAGACAATGATTAAGCTATTTTTCACTGCCTACACAGCTGTCCTAGATCAATTTACAGGCCATAAGTTATTCTGCTTCTTTGTTTTTATCATCCATTAATACAAATATGCAATGCTGAGAAAGACATAAGAAAGACAGCAAATCGCACTCATCAATGGATGTAAAATACACCAGCTCACTGAAACCGTCTTATTTTTTTTAAAATGTTGCTTATAAGTCCTGCAAGCTATAATTCATTTTTACTTCCTTCTCCCCGTTCCAATAATCATTCAGAAATTGGTACTAAAGCTATTGTCCTTTTAATGCTTGTGTCAAATTAATTTATACATGGTTTTGAAGTCTCAGGACCTTCTCTTTCTGAGATAAAATTAAAATTTCAGGCATTTGCAGGAAATTTTGTCCCTTTAAAATCACCATCTAAAACTAGAGGAAGACCTACACGTCACGTATTTCAAATATTAATTGAGTATATATTGCACCCATTATATAAAATTGGTATAGACATTGATGTTTCAAAAAGGACATATCTACAGGTATTCTATATCTGTGAGGAGCTGTATGTGGAGGACAATATTAGTTTTGAACTGCAGAATATCAGAAACTTACATCTAGGTCAGAGATCTTTAACAGAACTCCAACCTGAGCTGGCTAGTTTGGAATGGAGTGCAAACAATGGTCACAAATAAAAATCAATGGGAAATAAAAGATAGATTTTTTGTGAGGACTTAAACATAAAAATTATGGACTCTCTGATACGGTACTCAGGCAAAATTTCTGGTAGTCTTTCTGGATTATGCTTAGAGTGCTTGATTGAATGCCATCAATTATATTTCTGTTTTCTGCTAAATGTTTCAGTAATTCCTTAAAACACTTATTCAGTAAAGAAAATCATTGGTATTAGCAAATCATGTCCACATGACCAGCAGTCCATGCCTTCAGTTCTTGACTCTATAGTGCAAATGGGCTAAGACATCATAGTGGATTCATAAAACAGCTCTCATTCACTCAGAGAAACACAGAATGGTTTGGGTTGGAAGGGACCTTCTAAGAACATCTAGTTCAACCTCCCTGACATGGGCAGGGAGCTCTTTCACTAGATCAGGTTGCTCAAAGTCCCATCCAACCTGACCTTGAACACTTCCAATGATGGGGCATCCACAGCTTCTCTGGGAAACCTGTTCCAGCGTCTCACAACCTTCATTGTAAAAAAAAATATTCCTTGTGTACAATGTAAAAAGGCCCTGGTAAAACATGTGTCTCTGTTTTTCTTATAAGCCCCATTTAAGTACTAGAAGGCTGCACTAAGGTCTCCCCAGAGCCGTCTCTTCTCCAGGCTAAATAATTGCAACTCTTGAAGCTTTTCTTCTTCTTTCTTCTAGAGAGGTGCTCCAGCCCTCTAATAATTTTTGTGGCCCTCCTCTGAACCCACTTTAAAATGTCCATGTCTTGTGCTGTGGCTGAAAAGATATTACCAGAAGCAAGACAAAGTCAGGCACTCAGAAACTGAAAGGAGTTGAAAGAAGGCTTAGAACTCCTAGGAAATAATCGTGCTTATGGAAACACGAGTTTGTGAACATTCTTCAGTCAGTCACTGATTCCCTCTTCTAAGCAATATAAGAAATTATGTTATCTTGACAATCAGGGAAGTGACTATGCTGAAGTAGTAGTATCTACCTACCTAGGTATGTCTAGATTTGGAAGACTGCATTTATTCTTAAAGAACCAGCTACCACATTTTCTCTGAAGCGTCCTTAGTGTTACTGACCCCAAATGAAGAACATTTTCTAAACGATCAAGTTTAAGCCTTCAGCCTGGGTAGGACTCAACAGAATCTTTTTTTTTTTCCTGAAAGGTTTTTGAATTGTCAGATGTTCTTAGAGAAAAATCAACCTGGTCAACTTTTCTGTTCCAAAAAAAACCTGAACTGAAAAATATATTAGCCTTCTAAGGATGTCCTATTGATATTTTTAATTTTTGTTTGATTTGGAAGGTGAGATGTTGCTCAAGAATTATATTTTTTTTAATAAATTTAAATTATTTAAGGTAAGGTTAAAAAAAAAAATGTTATCTTGCTATCTCCCAAATAGTCTATCCATGACTATTAAGATTTTTCATCTGTCAGAAATCCAGGGTGAGGGAAGTGTTTTGGTACCTAAAATATTTCTTCCAAGAAAATCAGAGTAAAATTACAATCAATATGCTGTTGTCATACAGCCCCTAAAATCCTTTCTAATGATCCAGGACAAAGTCTTTTCTTTAAAACATTATTTATTTTCAGAAAAATCAATAGCCATTAAATTAAAATCTTCATTTTCCCTTACCTCTCTGCCAACACCCCCACTTTAAAGTCGCTGGTGACATTCACGTAAAAGGGTCCTTGATATTCAGAGCCACTGTTTCTTCTCATTGAAGAAGAGATAAACTTCAGAAACAGTTTTAAAGAGAGCATAAAAACACAGCCAATCTGATTGAATGTGGAGATTATATTTAACTGGTTTTCTTTATGGCTGCATTCTTTTCTTCATTGCAATACTGCTACTATTTCAAATCCCCAAATCATCCAATCCATAGTCTTTAGGAACAGCATCTCTCTCCATAAATCTTTATATACAGATATAGATACATCCCTCCCTCTATGTTTGTATGTGTGTATGTATACATATATACGTATCTGTGTGTATTTTTATTTTTATAATGCGTTTCTCACAGATCCTAGGTTAAGAATTGAATTTAAGTCGACTAAATAACTAGGCTTGATAGATATAACCCTTTCTATGTAGCAGCCTCTCTCGAGTCTCCTAAATTTTCTAAGGATAAGGAAGGAGTTAGGCATTTTGTGTCTACGAGAGCAACAAAAAACTTGCAGTAGAAGATATTGCAGCCTTGCAATGGAATTCTTAAGATTTTTTGGATACTAACTCCAGTGAATCTTACAATATTGGGGCTTATATTCAATGAGTATCAGAAATATGCAATGTGTGCTATATCCAACTAGCCAAATCACTTTCTTTGAGTCCATTTACACTTTTGCCCATTTCTTCTTGAAAGTATCCAGAAATTAGTATCTCCTTATACATCTGCAATGATCTGCAAGAGGAAGGTCATCTGGGAGGGTTGAAACAATCTCCTTTGAAAACTCTTCAGAAGTAAACGACTCATTATCCTTTCAAATACATGACCTGTGGCTAGAAAGCTAGAGGTCATCTGAATAGATCAAGATAAAATCTGTTCTGAGAAAAAATACTGATATAGCACAATTTGTCGTTCAGGTAAAGGAAGAGAATTAGAACTTTTTTCTCTATTCTAATTTAATATGATGAGGTAAGTGGTGGGAAGGGAGAGCCAGAAAGAAATATGGTGAGCCTCCACATCACCAAGCACTCATGGGTAATTTATTCCCCTGAGAGGGGAGTCTCTATGAGAGACTTACTGCTCACACCTGATGGAACGAAATGGATCAAAAGCCTCCACTGTGTGTTTTTATATACATTTACATATATATTGGGGATAGTTTTTACAAAAAAAAGCCAAACAAATTAACAACTTGTTAGAGACAAAGGCATTCCTGGACTACTCCTTCTGACAAAAGTTTGTCTGAAATAAATCTTTCCATGAAGGCTTCTGCTTTTGACAAACTGGCATTGTTTGACAAAATGATGTGCAAAGCCAAAGCCTCATTTATTTCATTCTTAGGTTTTAGACCAAAGGACTAGCTTCATCTCATCTCGTGTTAAGTGTTTAAAAGTCAGGCACCTAAACTAAACTCAGTATTAAGGTTCCTTATATTGCCAATGGAGAGAGACAGGAACCACATCCATGAAGGTAATTAATTCTCCCTGTTTTTAGCATTGATCTTTGTACCCTTTGTGTCTTTAGTACCTTCCAATGTTCCTCTCTTTCTCCATTAATTATAAAATGAATGTGAATACCTAGTTTCAATCTGATGCAGAACATTTGGATTGCTACACTAATCTGAAGTGGGATTCACGTCATTTTTTGCCATCATGAACTCTAAATTTCATAGGATTTTGAAATCAGAAAGGTGCAACAGCTCACAGGGCTTTAACCTTGACATTTCTTATGTTCTTGATGACGCTTAAGTGTCTGTGTCAATGCTTATAAATAATGTATAAATTTTCAGAGAACGTCATAAAATTCATTACGTTATAAAAGTAAGGGTACACAGGTGAAGATCTCAATTGCACGTTCAATTTGAGCCTTTCTCTAACAAAAAAGAAATTTTCTTTACTTACCTGACTGCATTCATAAACATCTTTCCAGTTGCCTGCCACTCTCAGTGTAAAATATCAGCATCATTATTTTTTTTCAGGTTTTTTGAGACAGGTTGAATATGATAGGAAAGCAGAGAGATACTAAGACAGAACCAAAACACTAATCTTGAGATACTAAGAATTTCAGTAGAGCTATTTCATTTAAGACCAGATGAGGATAAGAATCTACAATCTTGTACCTGTATTACTAGAATTCTGACTTTATTTGTACTATTCTAAGCCTGTCATTCTCAAAATAACTATTGTTATTAAGTAAATAATTATCTTCACCATACTCACTTTGGTGGTTTCCACATCAAAGTAACGTGGACTGCGGGAGAAAGGGAAGCAGTAACTATTGCTGCTCTCTGAAGAGAGAGCATCTCTTATTACACTTATTATTATTGCTGTGCTTCTTTGCTGCTTGCAACAGTAACTGTTATCAGAAAAGAATATCTAGATGTTCCTTATTTGTTCTTAACAAAAAAGTATATATGGTAGTCACTTAATGATTACCTGAAAATGAGCAGACACCTACTGTACAGTGTCACCTTAAATAGCTAAGAAAGGGAGTTATAGTAAGAAATAACCTGGGCATGTCTGTTTGCTAGTACCAAGCTCTGTGGAACAATAGGTGAAAGAGGAAAGAAGGCAGTTCAGTGATTTGATAGAACAAATAGTCAAGAAGATGCACTTTAAACAGTTTCCAAGGTAACTGGCTCTGAGGTTGGAATCTATAAATATGGGTACAAACAAGTTTCCAACTCTGAGACAGAGGACAATCAATGCTAAATAAATAATTAAAAGAGAGGACAGTTGAATGAAAAAACATGAAAAATAATGCTTAATGAAACATATTAGTAGAAGAATTGTATTAAAAAAAATTACTGTGTATTAGTGATTTCGGAAAAACAGATGCTTTCACTTTCATTACATGCATCTGGGTGAAAGATAAGTGGATGTTTTCACATTTAAATCTGCTTTTTCACAAATACATCTGATATTTATTAATGTAGCATTTGTAAATATCTATTGCCTAAATTTGTCCTGGTTAAGTATCAATAAATTGAGAAGAAATATTTCTGCAAAATTTCAGATTTTCTTTAACATCATATTTAGTACCTAATAGATTTAAACCACAAGATGATTGGATACTACTGTAGGCTTTACTATAAAGAACATTTGAATGTTTAGCAAAGCAATAGTTATCAAACACATTCAAACACCAATGCATCTCTCAAATAGCCAGTACTTAAATAGCACTGATAGCATGCTTTGTTTAAAAACCAATGTTGCTTTTTAATATTTTAAAATTGCAGTAATTATTTACAGAAAAGTGATATTTCCAGTAATTTATTTTAAGGCGAAAACACTCTGAAGAATTAAATTATTTGTCTTACATATACAACCGCATTTTAGAAACATCTATATTTACAGATCTGCCTCTTAATTCTTTCCTGCTGCTTTACTTGCTCAAGAACCCTAACAATAATGCACAACTTTTGTATATAATATTCATATAGGAATATTATACGTATCATACACCTCAATAATCATACACCTCAATATTATACATATCATACACCTCAAAAAGCTGAAACTTATCTGTTTAATGCCAATGTCACCTGTGAGTATTTCAGATTTTTTCTTTAAGATTAATCCTTAACAAGAGTTTATTAAATAAAGGTTTATTACATAAGTTTTATGTCTTTTCTGTTTGTTTTGGGTAAAAGATTTTTTTGTTTTGTTATTATTGTTAAGATGCATTTTATACATTAAGGGTGTTCCTGTTCAAAGTTAAGGTGGAAGAGTGGAGCTTCCTGTTGTAGCAGTAAAGACAATGACAAAAGAAAAAAAAAAAAAGCAAAGGCAAAAGCAAATAAGCAACTCTCTGATTATTCAACAATATCTTTCTGTGAGAATTTCTTACACATCTCTTTTTTATGTTCAAAAATATCAATGCAAAGTAGGCATCACTGTTGTGATCTCAAGATGGTTTGAGCATGGAGGTTTGCAGAAAGTGCAGGAGCCCAAGTTTTTTGGTGCCTGAGTACCTAATACATACAGAAGCACTCAGATATTTAGGTATTTTCGCAGGTAGATATCGCATGAATGTGTATAGCTCTTCCTAATATGTTTATAAGAGAATGTTAGACATAGTGTAACATAGTGTGACATAGAGGACGTATTTATCTCATTATTAATGGCTGCCTACTGAAGTCAAGGTAGCTGGGGTCTGCACGAAGAAAGCTGTTGTGTTATGTGAAATCCGATCAGAAGATCCACAAGTGTTAACAAGTAGGAGGAAGAACAAACAGGAAACCAGAGTTTAGGCTGGATCAGTTCCATTCTAGGACAAGGAAGCTAACATAGAAAATAAACATACATTGTTTATTGTTATAATAAATAGTTGCCTTAATGTTTAAAGGGGACAGACAACCATTTGGAAGCTGGTATGGCAAGCTTACAACTACAAAGTCTTAGAAGTCTTGCTCTGATACTCATCAGGAAGAACAGAAGTAGCCTAATTCAGATGTAATTATTTTCAAAGTATTTCAAAGTATTCAAAGCATCATATTTCTATCATATTTTTGCGTACTCTTGTGTGAGCCCAGAGAGATCAATTCCATGGGGTTGCAACTACCTTTCCCCTGCTATCAAAAAGTAACATATGATTCCCAGCAGGGGAAGATTAATTAAAAACATTGGAAAATGTCAGAGGGAGATAAACTGAGTGCTTAAATATGTGTTTTGAGGGTTTTTTATTATTATTGACTCTCTCCCTCTCTTTTCTTCCCTCTTACTCAGTCTTTAAGATTTATAAAGGAAATAAAGATGAAATATACCAATTTAGTCAGCTTTCAGCTTTCGTTCCTTCTACTATGAACTCAATGCAGTGAATGGAAATGAATTTCAGAAGTTTCTTCAAGTAAGGGCTTTTGTCACTGCACGTTTTCTGTCACAGCATGGGTTGAATCTTGGAAAACAAATTGATGAATCTTTGATAGGATATTTCTATAATTGTGTAACCTGTGAAAGATGCCACATTTACAACCTACAAAATAACACCCTTTAGTCTTTCAGAGAAAGCACATATAACAGAATTTCAAATTTGTGAGGACTTTATCATCCACATTTTTTATTCTAAAATAAACAGTCTTAAAAATGAAGTAAACAATCTTAACCTCTGATTCATTAGCATCTTATACTAGATAACCTAGTATCAAAAGAAGCTATGAGACTCACATAGTCCTGACTGTTGCATCAGCTCTCACATGGTGAAATCAGGACCATTGTGCAGGGCATCCTGAGGATTTTCCTGCTTACTTCTCTCTATATTTATCAGACAATAACCTTCCAATCACTCCCGATTAAGTATTTATTAGAAGGTGATTGGGGGTGGCAGAGGAGGGGGGGAGAAAGAGAAGTATAAGAACTACGCTTGGAATGCTAAATACAGGCAGCTGTCAAAAAGCCTGTAAAAGCCATAGTAATTTGTCTGCAATACAGGGCAAACCACAGATAACATACATACCAAAGTAAATGAACCTCATGACAATGAGAAAACAAAGCTGACATATTAAAAACAAAACAACTATTCACAATTAATTTAGTGAGAGAGAGAAACCTCATCTAATCAGATATCAATTAGCTAATGATAGGTCAAACACCGTTGACAGAAGGTTTTATCATCAAGACTTCTTCCCACATTGTGAACAGCAGCTCTAGTGGCAGGAGCAGCAATAGAGCAAGAAAGCTTCAGAGTGAAGACATGCTCTGCAGGCTACCCATTTTCTAGCTTCCTTCTGTCAGACACTGCCAGACTGCTTTAATGGCATGAGATACGGAGGGTAGAGAGATAATAAGCTGAAAGTGAGCAATTTTCTAAGGGGAAAAAATGAGATGGGGGTGAGCACCTAACAGCTGCCAACCAGAATTAAATGATACTGTAAGGACACTTACCTGACCGTTGATGAATGACAGTCTAAGGGGTCTGTACTACTCTTCAATCTACACTTTTGCATATAAGTGAAAAAAAGGTTCCAAAATATAAAAAATGGAAGATTTCTATCTGCCATGTTTGAATTCCCTTTCATCACAGATGACAATGGGTAATGAAATACACATTTTTTCACACTGAAGGCTCCCTTTCCTCTAAACATCTGTATTATTTTATAGAATTATTTTAAGAGTATGATCTGATGGGGTTTTCACACTCTCATTCATGCTAAACTTACTATTTCAGTTTAATAAGTTCCTAAAGGTCATCAAATGTGTTTATGTTGGATTTGGGATTTTTTTTTTTTCCAGTGAAACTGGGGAAAAAGTCTTAACTGGAAACAAATAGCATACACTATTAACTTGGGAGTCAGGTAAATTCCAGGACCTCAGCAGCAATAAATGCTTTCATGACCCATTTTAAACAACTTTTTCATGTCTTCTAGAATTAGAGTAATTTCTGATGGCAATCTACCGTATGATTTTTTTTTCTGTCTTGTAATTCTGTACTATTTTTAATTTCCATAGCAATTCTCAAGGATTTTGAGGAGGTAATGGATCTCAATGTGAAAGACTTTACACTGTACTGAGGAGTAAAGAAATTTTATGGAGACATAGGTGAGAAGACAAGCTATGATATCAGCATTGCAATCTCTTTATGATAACATTTCTAGAATTTGTTAAGATGGGTATCTACTGTGGGAGGATTCCATTTTAACTGCCAACCTAATTTTACAGTAGTCTCAAATAATATATTTCCAAAAGTATGTTCATGTCTTCCCGCCCCCCCTCTCCCCCCCGAAATTTAGTCTCATGTGATTTCTATTAAAGTGATACAGAAAATAAAGGTATTGTGAATTGTTCTCCTGAAGACACAAATTTAGTGTGAAACACAGTAGCATGGTCTTTGCTTTCAAAAATGTTTCTATTCTATCGGATTATCTTTATTTTATTGAATCTACCTGCTTGTAAACCAGAAAATTAAATGACCTATCAAAGTGTGGAGGGAAAACTGTAAACTCTCTCCAGTTCACAGAGAGTAGTCAGGGGGAAGAAATGAGATTTTTTGTTCCTGGGATTTCTATAAAGTATTCGCTGACCTTCTAGGTATGACAGAGTAAACAGTACTAGCCTCTCAACTTCAAGGGCAGATGCATATTCTTATTTCATAGTGGCTGTGAGAACTGGAGAAAATTCCTGACTTAGAATTCCCCAGTGAAAGTATCCTTGCATCCTTCACCCTTTTCTCCTCCCAGGCATGTAGGAAAAAGAGTAGGAATCCAGCTCATCTCTCTTTGGTATAAGAGATTGCTTCCCTACAGGGTAGCCCTCACAGATAATTCAGGAAGAAAGATACTGACCCTTTGTTTGGAAGGAAAAATGGGGGAAAGGGAGGTCAGAGAAGACAAAGCAAAAAACCCCTCTAATAGTATTTTCTGAGAAGGTCCCTCAGACAGAGGAAGAATATAATGCAAAATGAAACCTTCCATTTTCAAAGCACTAAACAAATATGAACCATTCCTAACATCATCCACTGAAGTACGTAAATATCATCTCCTTTCTTTTAATACAGAAACTGAAGTAAAAAAGGTATTGAGGCCTGAATTTGTAATAAAATCACTTGATAACCAGAGGTTGAACTCAGGAATTCTGGACTCAAGCCTTGGACTCAGAGCTGAAAGTGTGATAGGTCTAATAAACAAAAGAAAAAACAGGGTAAGCTACTGTAATGTCCATTACAGTTTTCAAGCCATTTGCAGAGCCCACCTACGCTGTAAAAACAAATAACTGACTGCTGATAGAGGAGCAATTATATACATACTAGCTCACATTCGTGGGTCTTTCCCTTTCAGAATAAAACTGTCTTCTCCTGCGCAACCCTTTTCACATCCTGTTAGTAAAGACCTACATTGGGAAGCAGGTAATAATGACTGTTACCTACTGTATCACTTCCATTCACTATTCCCCTCTCACTTCTCAGAAGTCAGGAAGTGTGCACTGAAGCCACGGGAGCCTAAACCTTTTCTATCCTCTAACCATAAAGTTAGTCAAAAAACTAGCATACCACCAGCTGTATATGTATACAAGTTACATGACTTTTAAAAAATCTATCTCTATACAAATTATTTTTTCGCAGTGAAATCCAGAAATAACTTCATAACAGAATACTTAATGAAGCTACTGTTGGAGCAAGTCCAGAGGAGGGCCACGAAGATGATCAGAGGGCTGGAACACCTCTCATATGAAGACAGACTGAGAGATTTAGTGGCCTACAGGAAATATGGGGAGGGACTATTTATCAGCGAGTGTAATGCATAGGACGAGGGGTAACGGTTTTAAACTGAAAGAGGGTAGATTTAGATCACATATTAGGAAGAAATTCTTTACTATGAGGGTGGTGAGACACTGGAACAGGTTGTCAATGCCCCAACCCTGGAAGTGTTCAAGGCCAGGCTGGATGGGGCTTTGAGCAACCTGGTCTGGTGGGAGGTGTCCCTGCCCATGGCAGGGGGTTTGGAACTAGACGATCTTTAACGTCCCTTCCAACACAAACCATTCTGTGATTCTATAATAAACAGCTTACATATTCAAAGTCTAATTATAAGTAGGCTATGATTCCAGGCTAAAAGGTAAAGACACATATACAATATATGGTGGTGCTTTTCACTTTAAGCTTCGTATGTTATAGGTACTATTGCTCTTTTACGCTACATGTTTTTTAACTCAAAAAATCATTTAACAGTACAGGGCAAAACCCTTCTGTTAGAACCAAAACTCTCCAAGAAAGATATGGGGGAAAAGGCGGGTATAACTTCTAACATTATGAAATTAGCTTGTTAGGGTCTATTCAACCAGATGTGTGAACAGTTGGAGCAAGCTGACAGCAGGGATGAGATGAAACTGCATTCCTGGAGCCCTTTACAAGGCCACAGTTGGGGGTGGCTGCAGAATAATGACTGGGAGAGATTCTGTGTACCATTTCCAGAATAAAGGCAGCAGGTGAGTGATGTACAAAGCTTGACCTTAGCTGCCAAACTGTCCAGCTCCCTTCCATGTCAGGAATGATCCTATTCCCTTTGCCAAGTCCTTGCTGGAGGCACAATCTGTCTGACCCTTCATAATTCTTCCAGACCTTATCTTCACTGACAGTTAGCCTCACAGCTTTTACTCCACTATGAAATTTTCCACGTTTTTTGCATCTGAACATGGAGACCTGCAAGTCTATCAAGTCTTTCATAGCCCAGTTTCTCCTAGCCCTGAAACATCAGCAAAAACAGTGACTACACTGGTAAGCATTTCTACTACAAAACAAAAAGTGGACTCAGGTGATTTGCGGAGAGCTTGAAGGACAAATATGTCACTACAAAGAAGCAATCTTCCAACAAGCAAAAATATTTCTGAATGTAACATAAAAATACTTCTGTAATCCAAATGAATCTGAACACTTAATCTGGTTTGACCTCTTATTAATCACTCCCTTTATAGTTTCTTCCTGTCTCTTCTTTCTAATTCCTTTTATTTTGGCAATGTAGTTACTAAACATAATGATTCTGCTTTTATTTCAAGAAGGATATGATCTACAAATCACTGCCAATTCAGACAAGTATCACTATGCATGCCATGTCTTCATATTTCACCCTAGACTGACTACTGTAATAAACAAGATACTGAGTTATTCAGTGGCAGCAATGCTTAAATTCTTATATTTTAGCCACTCGCTGTGATTTACTTAAATTAGAGGTATCCATACAGGAGAAATTTTGCTTATTCTAATGTCACAACTACAAAAGCATAGAGCATATTCCTAGGTTTATATTATTTCATCACAGCAGACAGACATTTTAACGCCTTTCTAGGACAAAGTTGCAATGCTTATATGTTTTAGAAACCAAGTTTAAACAGCCAACTCTCCTAGATATCATTTAGCTAGAAATAACCCTAAACTAACTTCAGAACACATTGTAAGTAATGAGAAGATCATCATAAACAGAAAGAAACATATAATGTGTCCAAAAAAAATGAAGTCATTAATGTGTATCTACAGTGTTGCAGAATGAATTCACAAATGTCATACCATGATGGCAATAGCCACCACAAGCCAAATTCTTAACTTCCATATGGTCATTCGGCATGGCTGGTGTACTGGAGTGCTCAGACAATTTCTTGTTAACAAAGCACTGTTGGGAGCCATAACCAACCAGCTGTCATAATTTAGACTGTGTTTGGCATAGGATCAGCCCCAGGGATGGTTGTTCCTTTGTGGAACTTCATTGTGGGCCTACAGAACTCATCTGTGACATAAACAACAACCTAAGAAGAATCCAAACATACATTAAAACTAGTGCCTCACATGCTCATTGGAAGTAGGTGATTTTTGTGAAATGTTTAAGAAAAAAAATACTTCAACACACCTATTTTTTGCATATTTTTTCCCTGTGGTGGGTTGACCCTGGCTGGATGCCAGGTGCCCACCAAAGCCACTCTATCACTTCCCTCCTCAGCTGGGCAGTTGAGAGAAAATCTAATAAAAGGCTTGTGGGTCAAGATAAGGACAGGGAGATCACTCAGCAATTACACTGTCATGGCTAAAACAGACTTGACTTGGGGAAATGTTTAATTTATTACCAATCAAAATTAGAGTACGGTAATGAGACAATAAAAGCTAAGTCTTAAAACACCTTTCCCCTACCCCTCCTTTCTTCCAAGGTTCCACTTCACTCTTGAATTCTCTACCTCTTCCCCCGCAGCAGTGCAGGGGGATGGGGAATGTGGGCTGCAGTCAGTTCATTGCACCATTTCTGATGCTCCTTCCTCCTCAGGGGAAGGACTTCTCACACTCTTCCCCTGTTCCAGCGCAGGGTTCCTCCCATGGGAGACAGACCTCCACAAACTTCTCCAACGTGAGTTTTTCCCACAGGGTACAGTTATTCGTTAACTGCCCCAGCGTGGGTCCCTTACACAGGGTGCAGTCCTTCAGGAACAGGCCACTCCAGCGTGGGTCCCCCATGGGGCCGCAGGTCCTGCCAGGAGCCTGCTCCAGTGCAGGCTTCCCACGGGGTCACAGCCTCCTTCGGCATTCACCTGCTCTGGTTTGGGGTCCTCCACAGGCTGCAGTTATCCGCTTCACTGACAACCTCTATGGGTTGCAGAGGGACAGCCTGCCTCACCGTGGTCTTCAACATGAGCTGCAGAGGAATCTGCTCTGGCACCTGGAGCACCTCCTCCCCCTCATTCTTCACTGACCTTGGTGTCTGCAGAGTTGTTTCTCACATCTTGCTCCTCTCTCCACTGCTGTTTTCTCTGCAGTTTTTTCTCCCCCTTCTTAAATCTGTTACCAGAGAGGCCCTATCACCATCACCAACTGGCTTGGCCCTGGCTGGCCGTGGGTCCATCTTGGAGCCAGCTGGCATTAGCTCTATCAGACACAAGGGAAACTTCTAGCAGCTTCTCACAGAAGCCGTGACTGTAGCCCTCCCACTTCCAAAACCTTGCCATGCAAACCCAATACATTCCCTTACAGAGCACTTCCAGTGATCTATATGGTGACACATTATAGTTACTGAAAATCACAGTTTTCTCAAAATCACAAGGGTACCAGGTAAGTTCCAAGGCCCCCGAGGTCTAAAAAAATGTAGGTAGAAATTAGGCTGAGGGAAATAAATATACTTTGTTTGGGGTTTTTTTAAGTCTTCCTTTTTTTTTTTTTTTTAAATCTAGAACACTCATGTCTATATATTTGCATTATTTTTGTTTGACAGTACTGGTTTTGTTCATCCTTGTCATTCAGCTGTGTTTTCAGCCACATACAGATTAGGAATCTGTTGTACTCTGGAGTTTACCTGTGACCATTGCAAATACTTGCTAATGTATGTGCTTTGCACAAAGAGGCAAAAGGGTCCCTCACTTAATTAGTTTATGGTGTGCAAAGTAATCTGAACAAGGTTACTACGCCTGTTGGGATACAGACTTCAGAGACATCCCAAAGAATGCACACACATCTAACAGCGTATCTGAAATGGCATGTAACTTGTGATAATCTCCCATATGTCATAATGATAACCTCAGGCAGGGAGAGAGAAAGAGACTGCACTAAACATTATATGTTTCTCTACAGTAAGATCTGGGGAAAGATATGCTCTTTTCCCTTAAAGCATTCCCCTCATAATTAGATTTTAATTATATCATCTATCTTCATTTATGGTCTTTTAAATGTATATTAATTATTATCTTATCTGACAGTTTGTCTTCTTTAGTGAATGACCTTCATCTTCAAAATATTCTTTATGGACAGACCATACTATGTTACAAGAAACAGCTTTAAAAACAGAAATTTAAGATTCATGAGAGAACAGGCATTTGCTTGATAATGATTTACTTTGTAACAGTGAATAGGAAGTAGTACAGCCTGTAATTCCAGTGATTTATTTATCTGGTTTTATAATAAGCCATTGCTAAATTTTTTATTGGCTTTTCCATTTTGTCATTAAATGTCACTGATAGGGATTATTCAGCTCTTCTTTCTGGGATCATATTCATGAGAAAGCTAATGAATGGCAGCGAGAAATACTGCAACCATAAGGAGCAGTCAACTAACAATCCAGTGCTCACAAAACACACTCTACTGATCAACACCATCCTGTAGCATCCTGGATGTCTGAATGAATGGAACATCAACAGGGAGGTAACAAGTCAGGTGTAGTCATAAGGACTCTTGGTGTGTAAAAAGAAGTCTTCATCTCTGAAATATAAATGGCAAGCCAAGAAAGATGCAAACAAGAATGAAAGTGCTATATGGGCTATTATGTGCTATATTGTAGAAAGAGACAAAAGTTCCAAACAAACCTTAATGAAGCACTGTTTTGCTACTAGCATAGAAATGTGTTCACAAGCCATTCACCATGGAAGTGACAGCTGCTTGACTAGGATTACTTCATTAGAAGAGTTAAGCAAAAATATTTTAGCTACATTGTAAAACTAAATGTTAACACCTCGGAACGGGCTTCCTTCAGATCTTAACCTAGGTGATTAATTGATTGGATTGACCAGGAAAAATACTCCCTGAGAAAGCAAAAGTCCAGAAGCAGTCTCTACAGCACAGGTCAGGTTAATTTCTACCAACAGTCCATTTCTACCTCACTCCACTTCTTTTTAGGGATACACTTAATGGAGGCAATAATCAGCTCCAGCTTGGAGGCTTGTTAATTTTTTTGTTTGTTTGTTTTAACTAACTGTGTACTTCTACTACATGGTGATATGAGCACTTCAGTATCATCACAGTAATATGCAAAATGTAGTAAGTCACAGCAGTAAGCAAAATTACTGTTTCATGTTTTAATATATACATTTTTAATCATCTTTTTTTGGACTTTAGTTTTTTGGTTTGCATGTTTACTTTTACTAAATAGAAGATTAAAAAATGATGAACAGAAAATATACTGTATATTTTACTGATATTAAGGCAGGAGAATTAGATTCTTTGCAGATGTGCTATAGCAATTATTCAACTTGAATACTCAACTAATTAGTATGTTAAATACCTTATTCAAATAGGCAGAGTACAAATTAAAGCTACCCCAGTTTGAAATCCATAGCTTGCTCTGAAGTGGCAATTTTTTCTTTTCTTTTCTTTTTCTTTTTTGCTTTCTTTTTAAACAAAGAACAATGAACATGAATGTTTTAAGTAGAATGGCCTAAGTTTTCTGTCTCTTTGTACCTTTGACATCATACCAAGAAGGAGAGGGGGTATATCTACTCAAGTTACTAAACAGAAACAAATGGGCTAAATTATAACAGACTAACTAGAAAAAAAATTTACGTTTACTTCAGTATGAATAGGATGCAGAAACAAATGGTATAGAATGGTATTCCACCCTGAATGTATCTCATTGACAAAAAGACAGAAAACTTACATTCTGCCTGACTAAACTAAGTAACAAAGGGGTTTTTGGGATGAAACATATATGGATTCTAGTGGAGCAAACCCTGAAATTTCAGGTGTGTACACTGCCCTCTTTCCCTTCTCTTCTCTCATAATGTTAATCTATTAATCTAATTGCTCTTCCATTCATAAATAACCCGCAAAAATGGGATATCTTAAATGGTGTGGACTGAAAGAGTTCTCCCCTCTGAATATCCCAACATTTAAAAATTCAGATATTCCTTCTAATGTATTTTCTACAAACTGAGTCACCAGCTAAAACCAAGCTATAACAGCACTGCTGTCACTGTAGGAGTACGGGAAGATGCAGTCATCCTGTTTCCAGACCAGTCCCTGGAGGAATATTAGGCCCCCAAAGGGACTTAGAAGTAGGCACTTAGCTGTTCAGAATAGCCAGACTTAGTCATTTCTGCATAACACCAGAAGCAAACTTTCTTAGGAAACTAAGGAAATTGCTGACTGCAGGGACAGGTGGCACTTGAAGATTTAAATGTTGTACTTTGACTAGAGCAGCAATTAGTTACCTAAGTTATCTGTGGAACAGATGGCATCTTAGGAGGAGAAATGATGGATACATAATTTTATTTGAGTAATTTTAGGTAGGTAGATTTGGGAGGAGTAACATAAAAATTTAATAGAATATTAATACTCTGTAATCAATATATCAACATTACAATTTATCTTCAAATAAGAATACTGTGTAATAAATTCAGAATTACTTCCTTCAGCACATTTTATTATAAGAAAAACACTTTGGGTTCTGGTTAGTACTTGAACAGTATATTAAAAAACAGAGATTAATATGGCATGGTATTGTTTTAATGATTCTAGTAGACTAAGGCGTCAACCAGCAAAACTAAAGATACAGTTTTGTTCAACCAAGAGAGCAAACGAAAGAGGACATGGAATATCTGAATCCTTAAAGAACATGGGTGAGGTATCCAACTGGGATATACCTCAAAGGGGTAAAACAGCATTTATGAACTTTCCAAACTTCAGAAATTATGTATACAATGCTAGAATGAAAATAACACTGAAAAATTAAATAAAAATACGTTTAGGGAGGAAATCACGCTGGTTCTTTTAGACCTTCAAAAGTTACCTATTCTAAGCCAAGATATTCATAGAGACTCACTTTATATTCAACAGAAAAGAAAAAGAGGTTGTCTCCAGAGAGCAATTCTGCCAGCTATCCCAATCCTACACTAAATACAGAATTGAACTAGAAGACTTGGTCAGGTTGTATGACTAACTTCTGTCCTCTAAAGCTCATCTTGCCAGATGAATGACATGGTTATGGAAAGAAAGATGAGTGATTTCAGGTAAATTAATCCAGAGGAATCTGATAACGATGCCTACTAAACTGATGGGATTTTTCCACTGTAATATTTTTTTTTTCTGTTGGAAACTGCTTTTCTACATACATAAAACATTTTTGGGAGAACTTTCAATTGCAAGGACAAAATACTTTCACTAGACAGCAGGACCAGAACAGGGTGAGGAAATTAGGAATCCTGAGCACTCTTCCTGCCCATACACCTCCAACCTTGCAGAGACTTCAGATGGGCTCAGGAAATAGAGAGAGAAGTGGGGAGAGGAAAGACTTCCACCATCCAGTTCTACCTGACCTTCTGGAAGATTCTTCTCAACTTTATCCTGTGGGAAAATATGTCATTGGGCCCGAACAGATCTTTATGGGGCCCTCTGCCACGCCTCCATCTTCTCCACCAAGAAAAGAGAGAATAAAAATAAATTTATTTTATTTTTCACCTTAATTTAAGGCAGCATTTTCGTTGCTTGCATAAATATGAATTTTTTATATTGTCAACCATTCCCAAGGGATGGAATGAAATGAAGTCACTCGAGAGCTAAAGAACGGCATATTGTAAGATAACACTGGCCATATGTTATTTGTCTTGGATAATTCCTACTAAATCAGGATCTAAAGGAGAATAATAACTATCCATTCTGTGGTCTGGAAGCAAAGGAAGGACCAGATCAGGCTATGAGAGAGTTGTAGGGAAGCCAGAGTACACATCAAACTAAGCATCAATGTCTCATAAAATGAATGTCATAAAATTAATTTAAATAATTACTTCAAACCGTGGCTTTAATGGCTTTAAACCCTAATGAAAGAAGTTAAAACAAAAGGACCATAAGACTTATGACAGAGGACTCAGCATAAGTGACTAAAGGGCTTAGGGTCAGGTCTAGTTGTATTTAACAACCTCATTATTGTGCAGAAAAGACACAATGGGATCACAGATATTAGAAATACAATGAGGAAAAATCGTTGCATGTAGTTTCACAGTATCTAATTTAAAGAGAAACTTTCTGACAAATAAAAACACCCCTCCTAAACCTCAGGCCTGAAACCTGCTAATCACAAAGATGTGTTCTCCCTTTCTGAATTTTAAAAAGGATTGTACTGTTCTGATCTAGGGCCACCTAATAAGCACTTACTTCTCCGCTATCTGTGATAAATATCAACGCTAGGCAGATGGAAAGGTAGAACATAGATGTTACATCTTTACAATAATGTCCAAAGACAGAGGAGTCCTGCTGTTGGGGTGGAATCAACTTTAAAGACCTGTAGTGATATTTCCAGTAGCTGTGATTTAAAAGTAATAGGCTTGTTTTTTCACAAGCTTGTATCATCAGCTATAGCCATACACTAAAAAAGAAAACCTGAGGAAATATTAAATGATAAAGACATTAAGAAAGTAATAATCACTTTGTTTATGTCGAAATATCTGAGAACACTTCAAAAACAATGTTATTATTTATATTTACATATCCAGCTTGCTTTAAATTTCTGATGAGAGTAACTCCTCCATAAAGCTGTTTTTTAGTCAGAAGTCTGACAAACTTAAATGGTGCATACCTGAATCTGAGAATTTTCTTCTTTATTGTCTGAAAAAGATAACGGAGCCTAACAAATCAATTTTTATGTTTAAGAAGCACAACGAAATGCAACACACATAAAATGTACTATTCCTTGTGCGTGCTTCTACGATTCAGTCTTCCTAGTTTCAAGAGAATTTGACATGAAACTAGGTTCTGGTATGGCCTAATTGTTTTTCAGGAATAAAAAGCAAAGAAATCAGCTGCGACAGTTAATTCTGAAAATAGCTTTTCAAACAAATTTAATAAATTTTGTTTCAACAGCATGTGTAACCTTCAGAGTACAAAACTGTAAGAAGAAACATTTACACTTAAATAATTAAACATAACTGTTTTAAAAAAACCACTATAGTCTATTACATAAAACTATACTGTTACAAATACAGGACTAGAAAAGAAAGCAAACAGCAAATTTAATCATCTACGGAGGATCCTGCTAACCACAGCATTTAAAGAGATAGGCTAGTTCCTTTTTTGCTTAAAACTGCTTATTTTTACTACAATGCATAACAGGTAACTCTAGCCTCAAAGACCATATTATTTAAAAGACAATTGTTTTTCATGTGCCTTATCCTCCCCTTATAGAGAAAATTTTTAAGTCAGCTCTGTAATCTCGTAAATGCAGGGAAATTTCTCCCTTAATTCAAAATCCATTAAACTTCAGTGAGGACAGACATGGTAACTAAGTTATATACATATGACTGAACCAGAAAGTTTTCAAGAAATTTGAAATCTTCAGGTAATTTAACCCGGTTAGCAGGGATAAAAATTTAAACAGCAAATCTACCTGAAAGAATAAGGCTCAAAGTCTTGCAACACTGATCATACCTTGTTTCAGGGAATTACTTATGTGAATTGCAGTCAGCACGGAAAAGTAATTTTTGCTCAGAAATAAACTTCGCCTCACATGAAAACAAAATGAAACAAACCCAAGAAAAAGCACAAGAAAAAAAAAAGGCAATAGGAAGAGAAGAGAAAGTAAGGTAGATTTGTTTAAAAATTAGAAGTTCTCTGGCAGGATGTGCTGGGTTTTTTTCTAATTTACATTTTGATTCTTTGTTATTTTAGCCAACTGCAATATTTAGAAAATCCTATAGCCCAGTTCCTTTGGGTTTTGTGGTGTTTTAAGGCAAAAAATAGACTTTGTGAACATAAATGTTCATGTTTTAAGTTAGATTCAATGGGCTAGTTCCACGTACTATGAGCTTCAAAACTAAGATCCAAATTTCAGATTTCCTGGTCGCACTGGTCACAGTTTGGTTTAATTAAGATACTGATTAAATGGCTACAGGTTCAAGATGCCACACAACAGTTAAGTTTTCATCTCAATTTACTTCATGTCTTTTCTTTCTTTTTCTGGTGTGGGTGCTATTGGGTTATTTGGGTGGCGTTTTTTGTTAGTTGTTTTGGGTTTTTTGGTTTGCCCTTTTTTTTTTTAAGCTATTTGTTTCTGTACAACAGCCTCTTTGATAAAACATCTCCATACTTTATGTATAGTGAGCATGTACAAACTTCACTACATTAATACAAAGCTGAGGAAGTAACCCGAAGAGCTGGAGGCAAGCAAGCTGTTAAGACCCCAGATGGCCCAAGCTTTCCGTGACAGGAAGATGTTTGAACATGTGAAAGCTGAATAACTTTGTTTATTGCAGAAAATGGTAACCAGATCATCACATTAATATGTGGGATTCTACTGCAAAGGACAAGTCTTGTCACCACATGAAAATTAAATTACTGATGCTTCAGAGCATCTACTGTCTCTTATCATCTCATCATATGAATGGCAGGGATTCCATTCAGGATTTTGTGCCTTTTATAAATTGCAGCACATAGCTAATTTTACACAGATTTCAACTATTTGAATTGCACTATGGCTTTAATGTACATCCACACTAATACAGTCCCTAGAATATTGGAGACAAACAAATATAAGGCAGTAAAAACTGCAAAAAAAAAAGCAAACAAAAAAACTACAACAAGAGCTATTATCACTAGTACAATAGTTAGCTGGTAATCGAGTTGCAAGTCTCTGAATTTAACATAGGAATAAGTATGGTATAATTGTCTTGTAAACAGATGAGAGAACAAGATACTATTTTCATGACAAAGTGCATTGGTGCATGATATTTTATTTCTGACAGTACAGTAGAACTAAAATAATTTTCTATATAGGTAGAATTCAAAGCACTATTACTCACAAGCATTAGCTCTAATTTCATCTTTCTGAATGTCGCAAGACACTAAACTGACCTGGAGCAATAAAGACCACAAAGACAGAGCTGAACGTTATCAATCCAAAAGGAGTGGTATGGCTCAGTAGTTGCCACAAAGGAGCTAGGGGAAGGAAATTAGCTCAGCAGACATTCTAGCATTATTCTATGCCTCCTAACTATAAATTAATGTATAAAGGAATCTATACGTCACTTGAGATCTATCAAATCCCAGTGGCTGTTAGCTCCTTGCTTCAGTAAAACACAGTGAATTTAATAATACCTCAAAGTTATTAATGGTACGCATTTGATGGCACCAGCAACAGCACTGCTGTGTTAATTCTGTATATTTCTACATGAATAATCTGTGAACATCCTGCAGCAAATTTTCACGTATTTTCTGTTGACCAATTTGGCAGAAAACATTCTGGCAAAGTGGATCTCTGAATGTATTAGTTATGTAAAAATTTAGAGGAAAGAGGTTTTGGTAACTGAACATAGAACACTACCATTACAAATTAATGATCTGATCTAATACACATCTATTTAGCTGGAAACTTTCAGCACAATTCACTGGGACTTAGTTGCATAGGGATACAAAGTTNAAAAAAAAAAAAAGACAGCAATAAATCCACTGTCCTTAGTAAAGTTTCACCTGATTCAATTGCTTTGATAATACATGGGATTACAAAAAACATTTCTCAGGTTTAGGATTATGATAAAAATTATCCTACACTAACTACAGAATCAGATTCTTCTGATAAACATTTTTCTTCATGACACCTGGTTGCATCCATGTGTTAAGTTGAGCAGCTGAGCTTTGAAGAAGCTCTATTCCAAATCTTTCACCGCATCACTACGATGTAGTTCCTGGGGAAAAGAAGTTTAACCTAATTCTTTTCACTTTATTGTTTTGGTAATCAATTAAAATGCTTATTGTTTTCAGAAAACTGTCAGGAGACTTACGGTGAAAAATAACACAGTTTGTATAGTCTAATTAGCTAAATTGCAATATTTAATAAACAAGACACCTATCTGCAATGACAATCAAATATTGTCACTAATCTTAGTCTATAGGGATTTTCTTTTTTATGATAGCTTGCAAAATGCTAATTTTAATGGGATTTGTGCAGAGTTAAGAGAATATACTCCATATTACATGTATTCATAGCATATTTTCCCACTCTGAAAACTACAGTAATCAGTGCTTTTTACAAAAGGGATATAGTAAGTGAACTAAAAGTATACAAGGGGGGGGTCATTACACTTCTAAAGCAATCTTGATTAAAAGAACAGATTTTAGACCAGTTGAATTGCTGTCGGAGTACTCACAGGTCATCTCACAGGAGATATGGTTGGCTGAAAGGATGTGTCATTGCTTCTGAGGAAGTACAGAAGCACTGTAAATCAGCAATAGAAAAAAAGATTTGTCTGTATCCATTTGTGTTAGACTAAGAAGGCTGCAGATTTCAGCCTCCAGAGCTTAAAGTTTTTCATAACTTCAGGAAGTTGACATTTAACTTTTTCAGTGTAATTAAATTAGGTTACTTTCTCCATGTCTGATATGGATTTACTACCTAAAATGAGAGCCTAATAAAGTCCAGGTTGTAAATGACGTTGCATGTTCGATATAGCTCTAAATTTTATTGCTATCTCTGTTTTGCTTGCTTTGATAAATTGTTGTATGAAAGCAGCAACAATGCAAAAAATATGAGATGATTTAACAGATTTTTATTATGCTTTTGCCTATGTTTATTGAGGTACAAAATATTTGGTCTTGGGCTACTGCATGACAGGAATGCCTAAGCTTCACTTTAAAGCCAAAGGCAAAATAATTTTCTCTTTTCACCAAAAGTATCTGTAAGCACTGAAGGCAGAAGCAACTTGCTTGTAAACATCATTAGGCAGCAATCTAAAATGAAAGAGCAATCTTGACAGATACCATGTGATGTTCACTTAAGCTCTTAATGTCAAAGCCCTCAGTTCTGCCCCTTGTTGTGAACTTTGGAGGCACAGGAAGCCTAAGCACTGCAGAGTACTCAGCAAGTCAAATTCCATTCTGGCATTAAATATCTAAACTGTCAGTGCAACCTTTGATTCAGTGTGTGTTCTAGTGCATTTATTTGGTTATTAGCGTGAACAGAGCTCAAGGACCAGGGACAATTCATTTTCAATCCATGCTGGATTTCAGTGAGAAAGATGCTTTTAGATAACTCATGTTGACTCCTCCTACACATTGCCAATAAATATAATTTACTTTAAGTATTAATTGAGCAGATTAGGGGAAGAACTTCCAATAAACAGTATTTTAATTTAAAGATCAGTGAGGTGACAAAATTGTTTCAATGTCTTATGAAAGATATATGATTAAGGAGTTGGGCTTTTTTTTAAGGCAAAGATCCCCCATGTTCAGTCTCAAGCACACAAAATACCTAATTCACCTTCTTGTAAATAAAGTATCTCCCAGGTTTGCAAAATGAATGAATGAAATCATCTGTCAGTGAATATTTCCCTCCAAGTCTTCTATCCTCACTAACACCTGTTCCTTTTTACAGCTTGTGCAGAAAAGCATTCAACTGCTATCAGCAACTGTAAGCTCTCATACTGACAAATACTATCTATGATCTACTGACTTGCCAGCTCAACATCACTCTGTTTACTGACTCTCAAGTTTTGCCATTCCCTGAAGGACAATCTATCTAAAGAGCATGCACTTGATTGATGTATTGAAACAGTTTTTCTGCAGCAGTTCCTGTGTGGACAAACATTCAAAAGTTGCTTATACTATTCAGAAAAAGAACCATAAATATCCAAGCTATCCACAAAACAAGGAACTTTCTGAACAAAAGTCTTTAAATATTTATGCTTTAGAGAAATGATAACATGTTGTTTGTTTCCTATGAACATGCTCCAAAAGCAGCATTTACACTCATCTACTACACAGTGATCACCCAGGGAGCCAGTTCTTGTCCCAGAGTCATTGCACTGGATCTGCTTTCTTCAGAGAGAAAAGAAATTGCAACATTCCAGTTTAAAACTAATAAAATCCTGATCACTTAGTGCAATTCCCCAGATAGATAGATATCTATCTAACTTTTTAACTGTTGTTAAAGTGACTCTTTCAGAGCTGGAGTCATGAAAGCTATCATATTCTAATTTTCTGAAAGCTTGATAGATCCAATATTTTTAGTATAGATAAAGTGCAATGAAGCACTTTCTTTCCCATAGGAAAGTCTTCCACTCATTTTCTTTGATGCCAACTAACCTTCACATCTGCTATTTCCCTATTGATTGCTACAACTTGGCACTTTTGTAGAGTGTCTGATGAGGCAATTCTATTCAATGACACCACTTCCTCTTCAACAAAAAGAGTGCAGTAAAATGGCAGTGCGTTTCCTATACCTTCAGGGGAAACGCTGTGCGCAAATTATGCAAACAAACATGTAGTCATCATTTATGTGTGTGTATGTGGAGAAGAAGAGTGTTTGTTCCTTTTATACTGAATCATTGCCTATGTAAAATTATGCAAAGCAGATCTGATTTTGAATATTTTCAGCAAATAAGGAGTCATTCTGGGTCCCATTTAAAAAATCCATCTCAAAATACGTGGTGTTCTCTATGGAAATATGCTTGAAATTAGTCATCACTTAAAATATGATGCAAACATATATTTACAAATCAGCAAGGCACATTAGAGAATATCAGAACAAAGAGTATGGGTCCTTGAAAACAAAGACATCAAAGATTCTTTTTTCAAGTAAAACGAAATAATTTTTTCTTGACACACATTACACTAATTAAATATTTCATTTGAAATTAAAATGGTAAGTAATATCAATTATCTAATAGTCCTCATTTATAATGCTGTGGGAAACACCAGCATGACAAAAAGAAAAGCACTGCATGTTTAAATTAAAGATCAAACATAACATTTTGGTTTCAAACAGAATGAAGCTATTAAACCATTGGTGGTTTATTTGCATTTTACTTTGGTTTTCCTCTAGTCCAAGCCTCTGAATGTGTAATATTTAACTGGTTTTCTTTTTGCTTTTCTTTTTTTTATTTTGTGAAAATTCAGATTTTTTAACCTTTAATTGCCACAGTTTGTTCTGTGTCTAGTCTTACTTGTAATTAGCTCTTTTTTCTCTTTTTTTTTCTTGTACATTTTTAAGCCTAGATTCACAAAGATATTTAAAGACCTAATACCTACTGAAATCAATGGGAACTTATTGGTGAAAGAAGAAATAAGAAATAAGTATATAATTCCATTCTAGGACTTTCAGGTTGTACAAATATTTTGATAGGTTACTCCCACAACAACTGATTTGCTTTAAGCTGAACCAGTACAACTAAGAAAAAAAAAAAAAAAGAAATTGATCTGGGAGCAGGACAGAAAAGAAAAAAGTATTCACCTCATCAGCCAACCTCAGTAGTAAAGAGTAGAATTGGACTTAATTCATTCTACTGATAATATTTTAGCAAAACTGCTAAAGTTTCCAACTTATACCCAAATCAAGACTATGATTAACCTCTTACAGTTAACAGAACAGGGCCAGGAGAGAGGCCCATAATTGTCTGAACCATCTGTTATCATCAAGCCTGGAGAGCAGTTTTGGCCTGTCCTAAGGAATAACCTCCCAAATGATATCCCAAGATAATCGCTCAGGAGATGTCAAGTACGTACCAAAGACTGTTCCAAATATGATGTTTGTGCACGATCATCTAATTGTGATGGAAAAGAGAGTTAGCCCAGTGACCTTGACTTCAAAAATTGTTTTGGTCTGGTTTATTTACTACTAAAAATATAGCCTGAAAATGTACAAGAGAGTGACATATAATGCATTTGGAACAATATATTTGAAACACCATATAAAGATTTCTGTATGTATTTTACTTTACTCTCTAATAAACATTGCTTTATACATTTTACTTTATTCTATAAACAATCCATTTCAAAATTCTTACTACAAAATGTTGGGTCAGAAATAACTACTTTTTAACAATAATTTTTAAGGCAGCTTTCAAACGCTGGAACAGTCTTCCCAAAAAGATGGTCAATGCCCCATGCCTGTCAGTGTTTAAGAGGCATTTGGACAATGCTCTCAATAATCTGCTTTAACTTTTGATCAGTCCTGAAGTGGTCAGGCAGTTGTAGGTCCCTTTTAACTGAAATATTCTATTCTATTCTATTCTATTCTATTCTATTCTATTCTATTCTATTCTATTCTATTCTATTCTACTCTATTCTAGCTTTAATCATTTTCCCTCTGTTTCACTTTCTAAGCGAGAAGCACAAAAGTACAGAAAAATAAAATTTGCAAAAGAGAATTAATGATTCAGAATCTGTTAGAGGGTATAGTTTGTTCTGGATATGGAAAAATTTTATTTTTTCTGTAAACAAGGTGGTTAGTTTTGCTGTGTCAGCCTACTAACCTCCCATATGCATGCAGAAACTCATATGTGTGACTAGAACTAACTTGACTACACAATTACAGAAACAGGAATCAATAACCGCAGTGTTGTCATCTTCCAGCTTAAAGGTGATTCCATGATCTAAAAATTTACTATGCCAATTATTTTGCTTGTTTATTCTTGCTATTCTTTTTTAATCCAGGAAAACAAACAGACAAACTACTTCAAACAATTGTCTCTTTCCTCTAAATGCATTGAGAGTTGCTCTAAAAGTTGTAAATTAAACCATACCACAATTTTGGAAATCCAAATACTACCTTAGAGGATGACAACATAAAAATATTTGGAGCTTATTAGAGGATGACAACATAAAAATATTTGGAGCTTAAAGTAGTTTTAGAAATAGTAATCTGTCTGTATCATCAGATTTTTCATCATTTCTTGATTAATACCTACTGAGCTTTAATAATTCAGTTCACCCAATTTGCTGAACTGTACCCTTCAATTTAAAGTTTCCATGAAAATTCTGGCATAGAATATGTCAAGATTACCACATACTTCCAAAAAAATATGCAAACAGTGCAAACACATTACTGGTGCACACATCAAAACCCTACATCTGTCACCCTAATTTAATTAAAAAAAATAATTGGACGCATAAATTTTAAAAAAAATGACAAGCCATACAGCAGATGACACAGCAACATCTGCCCTGCTGGCAGAGGATAAATGTACTTAACCTCTAATATGATCAGTCACAGAGAAAAGCAAAATGGTGGATTGTGGTTATTGTTTTTACTTTTGTTTCTGGAAGATGGGTTTTTGCAATCCCTGCGTTAATTTTAGGAAGACTCATTGCAACCAGTTCAATCTTTTAAAATACGACGTTTACAAACACAGACCAGAATTTTGGCTATAGTTCAACTTAGACTGTAACACAAAATGTGAACCTTTTCTATGGTTAATTTCATTGCCAACATGTAAGAAAAGAAACCAATAATCTAAAATAAGACAAATATCCCCACAGTGCTAGTTTAGTCTGCCAGTTTTATTATAGAATTAGAATTATTTGTAATATTCCTTGTAAAATTAATTTGCATACATTAATATTTTTTAATCACAGCCTCTCCGTACAGTCATACTGCAGTTTATACATATTTCAAAGTTGCCTAGTGCTTAAACAGTGAGCAGAAATTTTATAAGATTCATCTTACATACTTTTAGCCACCTACACATTAAGTATCTATACCAAGGTACTAATTTAAGCTTCTCCGTAGAAAATGGGAAAGTTCTGTAACTCCGGAGAACACTGTCCTTCTAGGACAGTTACTTAAGGTAGTATGGAAGAATTGTTTTCTGGTGCATTTCAGTTTCTTTCCAGTGACAATAAAACGCAACTAGATGAGTACTTGAGAGGAAAGCAGGTATCTACATTTTTGAGTGAGGAGAAACCTGCCCCACATGTTCCGAAAACTACATCTTTCCTAGTAAAACAAATCATCTGGAGGGGGCTGTTTTCCAGCTTTGAGACCAAAACACAGGATCTTATTATATCTTCCTATTAAATTCTCTCAATTCACAGCTGAGATTCATTCTTTACTAATCCACTAATTTACCAACCTATTGCTAGTACAGTTCTACTCTATACATTTTGAGAAACTTCAGGAATACAGCCTATTCTTGGTTTTACTCATTATCATTTTAGGGATGCCATGCTTCATTTTACAATTTTTATATCTATAAAAGAATAATAAATTACCTTTGCTACACGTTTTACCTATGATGAGCTGTGATTAGCGCCTCTGTGCTTCAAGGAGCAAAAGCTGCATCAGAAATACTAGGTGTAGATATAAAATAAATTAAGGAACTAAACTGCTGGTTTTGTTCAATCCAAGTAAATTCCTAGCAATTCAACCTGAATAAAAATACATTTGAACTATAACTACCTGGATAGGCTTAGATAGAAGTTCTAGCATCAAAGAAACTATTCTCAGAGCTTCTTTTCCTGATAAAGTAAAAGGGTGAAAGAAGAGCTGGACAGCCTTCCCAACAAATCACAGAAAACTTTTGGTGTTAGTCTTCCTGCTTCACAGAAAGTTCCTTTAGGGATGTGTCTTCCTTTTTCAGAAAGTGGAAATATACGAAAGGGTACATGAAACTTCTATCAGACATGTCATATAGAAGCTCCTTAAGAGCTTTGGAAGATTCCTTGTAAGTCAAGGAAGCTAAGTGTCTCATATCAAAAGATAAAAGCTGAAAGACAGAGAAACAGAAGGACAGTGAGAGCAATAGAAAGAGGAATAGAAAAGTTTCTATCTTTCTACTGGCCTTATGTTGCACAAGAAAGCAAGAGTTCTTTAAAGAAAGACCAAAAATGTCAAGTTTTCAAAACCCTCCAGAATATTTGCCCTATTTTATAGCTCATTGACGAGCTGATTTCAGTTCTCAAATGCAAAGATAGCCTACTCAAATACAAATATTTTAAGGTAATACTACATCTTTTGTTAATATTAGGAAAAACTGCTTCACCAGAAGGGTTGTCAACCATTGGAAGAGGCTGCTCAGAGAAGTAGTGGAGTCACCATCGCTGGAGGTATTTAAAAGACATGTAAATGTGGTGCTGAGGGACATGGTTTAGTGGTGGAGTTGGCAGTGTTAGGTTAACGGTTGGACTTGGTGATCTTAAAGGTCTTTTCCAACCTGAATGATTCTATGATTCTAAAGCACAGCTTTGTATATTTTTTGTATAAATGGGTAACATATTTTGCAGATTAAGGATCTTGAATACGTTAAATACAAGTTCAATTAATGCATGGATACTGAAAAATGCTTAAAAGACATCCATATCCAATAAAGCTTATGTAATTATTACCATAGGTATATTGCAAAAAGGATAGTTTAAAAAATCTCAATAAGCATTCTGTTTGGAGCAATGAATAACTCAGGAGAAGAAATTCATCAGCATAATAAGACTTCAGGTGGTGTCCAGGGCAATTCTGACACTGGAAATATTTCTCTACACAAAGCAATGCTAATGTAGTGGGACAACACCTCAGTAGTATCATATATAAACTGACAAGACAGAACCAAGAGTTCACCTCTGCTAATGAATGGAGGCTTTCAGGCTGCTTCAGCAGGCAGGAACTCAACACTGAATGTTGCTCATATGGCAGGTTCTCACACAAAACTGGCTAAACCGAGAGACAGTTCACTCTGGAGAATTGTTTATGAATCACATTCCCAGGATGAGTCATAGGTCAAATCAGCAAACTTTACATGGATACTTGGTGAGAGATCTATTTGCTTTGAAGAGCAAGATTATTTTTTTCAAAATCTGATAGTCAAAAGTGTTCTCAGATGTACTCTCAATTTCCTAAACAAACCCTAACTGAAATTTGTCTTTCCTACAGAAAGCTGTTTGCAGTTGAAGGATTCTCTGTGATCTAGTTCAGTTCCCTTTCTTACCTTGCTCATGATCTAAAGACAGACATAAAGAGAAAAAAACTGAAAAGAGAAGAGAAAAGGAAATTGTACTTGTCCTGCCTCCTAGGGGAATGCAGCAGGAGAAAGAGAGAAAGGTGATAAGGCTAGATACAATTAGGTTATGCATTTCTGAGGAAAAAGCCTTGCAGATAAACCTATGATCAGAACCCAGAGTTCAGTCATTCTCTTACAACTGATCCTGTCAGCAGTGCCATTACAGGCCACAAAGATGCCAGAAAGTGAAGCGCACCAGGTGAGAGAAAGGAAACAAAATGGCTTACCAGTTAAGACAGAACGTACAATAGTACATAAGGACAACATACATTGTGGAAATATCACCAATTATATTGCTGTTGATTTTCTCATCCTCACACCTCCAAATGTCTAGGCAACAGAACTCACTTCCCAAAGGGTGTGGATTTCCAGTGGTTTTAGAAGAGTGTTGTTCCTCTCCTGTGAAGACAGGCTGAGACAGTTGGGGTTGTTCAGCCTGGAGAAGAGAAGGCTCTGGGGACACCTTAATGCAGCCTTTCAGTACCTAAAGGGGGCCTACAGGAAAGATGGGGACGGACTCTCTATCAGGATGTGTAGTGATAGGATGAAGGATAACAGTTTTAAACTGAAGGAGGGTAGATTTAGATTAGGTATTAGGAAGAAATTCTTTACTGTGGGGGTGTTGAGACACTGGAGCAGGTTGCCCAGGGAAGCTGTGGATGCCCCATCCCTGGAGGTGTTCAAGGCCAGCCTGGATGGGGCTTTGAGGAACCTGGTCTAGTGGGAGGTGTCCCTGCCCACGGCAGGGGGGTTGGAACTAGATGATCTTTAAGGTCCCTTCCAGCCCAAACCATACTATGAATATAAGATCACCCTGCCATGGAAAGGGGACATCCTCTGTTCCCCTCACACCAGTTCTAGCATTCTAGCAGCCAGAGGAGCTTTCTTCACAACTGAAAAGTAAACATGCAACAACAAAAAGAGATTCATTTTTAGTTAGATCAGAAAGCTGGACTGACTCTTGCCACAGCCCTATGATATGTACGGTAAACAGAGCTTGAAGCTGAAGGCAGGAGAAGTGGTTAGACTACTCACAGTTAGACTGACTTAAGTTGAACCCAAAAAACACAGCAAGAAACGTATTGAGAGATATGACCAGAAGCAATATGCAGTGATTAATAGTGACTAAACTCCATTCAACTTCAAAGGAAAAAGCCACTACTTCTCTTGTTTTCAGTGACATCACTATATATTCTCAAAAAAAAAAAAAAAAGACAGAATGGGTTTCTCTTAACTACAAAATTATTTTTCTAGTATCTAGATTCCTCTGAATCGTTAAATTTGGTAGAAACTCTTGCCTTTTGTTGCTCAAAAATCCTGACACAATTTAAGACTCAAAGTGTGGTCTGGATAATATTTTTGTATCATCAGGCTTGACTTTCTACAGTCTAACGTACAGTTAATTAGTAGGTTTTTTCCCCCTTTGGGCGCTGATTTCTTGTATCCTGTATTTCTATCCAAGTGGCAATTAGATCTTGCTATATTTTGCCATACCTTATACACTGAGAAAGACCAGCTTTATTCAGACAAACTCCATCATGTACCTGCAGTATGGATCATTAATGCACGTGCACTAATTAATGCAAGTAATTTTAAAAAATAATACAAATGTCAGCTTCTTGCTGGTATGTTCATTTTAACTCTACATTATATTCACACTGAGAAGTACTTTTGGAGCAGGAAAGCCAGATGGGACCACAGGTTACGTTGTTTAGCCCACCTGAGGGTTCTGCAGAGAGATCAGCATAAAACTTTTTCCCCAATGAATATCTGGGGTAAGGACGAAACAGATGCTGAGCTGAGGGAAATTTTAATTGATCCAAAGACAAAAATGACTTTTCCTAATGCCCACTTTTAATTTATTTTTGATGTCCCTCTTCAACCTCCTTTAAAAAGAACAAAACTAGTGGGGACCCAATTAATATGTTAACTATTTAATTCAATATTTTAATTATTTTGAATGACTAATCTTGTTTTTACTGGAAAGTTGGGTATATTTCTTTGAGAGGACCCTGAAAAGCATTTGTATGTGTTTCATTGGTTTCTAAGAGCTGTAGCTGGAGGCAGGTGTAAATGATAAACATGATTTTGTAGCATAATTATTTGTGAATACCACATGTTACCCAGCAGCTTATTAAGAGTGCTTACTATCTGGATATATGGCATAATGCAGTATAAATCTCTGCAGAAATAAGAAGTTGACTAGTCTTTGTGCTTATCTTTTTCAGCCCATGAT
The DNA here is from genome assembly GCA_013396915.1 of Stercorarius parasiticus. Classification (NCBI taxonomy): domain Eukaryota; kingdom Metazoa; phylum Chordata; class Aves; order Charadriiformes; family Stercorariidae; genus Stercorarius; species Stercorarius parasiticus. The sequence continues at coordinate 526,638 of VWZL01000114.1, read as the reverse complement.
GTAGGAACAGAGGAAAAGGGTACGAGAAAAAGCGAATGGGGAAAGGGAAGGGAAAAGGCATGGGCATGGACATGGAAAAAGGCAAGGATGGAAAGGTAGTGGATTTTTACCACATTCCATCTATTTTTAGTTTCATGCTTCAGCACTGTAGATGCAACAGGCAGTTAAACAAATGTTCTTATTTACTGCAGGAACAGTAATGGCTCTGACAACCCCAGAGAAGGGGGAAGGGTCAAGACAGCATAAAACCATTTCAGTCACTTTGTCCCAGTACCTAGAGAGTTGGTTGGAATGAGGTCCTTTATGTGAATTAGTTCTGCTTTCTACCCTCAGATTCAAAAGAAAGACAGTTCACCTCAAAGAACTTAATGGTACCAAATTTATCTGAATTTCTTCTATTTAGAATTCAAATGCACTGCTGCTCTTATAGTCTGTGTTAATGCATCATCTAACCTACCTACCTCTACCTAGCTTCCTCGATCTTTTAAAGAAATAAGTAGAACTCAGTGAGGCAGAGGCATTCAGAGGTCTTTGAACAAAGCCTATATCTCATTCTCACAGACTCTTGTCATTGCAGATTCAGTTCTTGTGAGTGTATGGAGTGACCACAAACCTTGCTTTACAGGTTTGCAACTGTGCCTACTTTTTTTGTACATTCACATAAGTAGTGGTTAACTGAGCAGGTGTTCCTGCAAAGAGGGAATAATCCTAGGAAAAGGGAAATAATATGTTTCAACTGTATGTGTTTCCAGCAGATAGGCCCAAACTATGATGATCAAAAAGAAGACAAAAAAAAAGATTGCATGGTATTTATATTGAATTCCCTCTTTAGTCAAAAGTGGCACGCGTCTTATGTGTAAGAACCAGTCTGTGTTACATTCGAATGCAACTTATCTATAAAGTGAAATAATTTTAAAGCAAATTGAACATATATTTGTGTTATCTGCTACCAATTATTTTTTTAAGCATTATCCAGATCAGCACATGGAGGCTGATGACTAATGTTTTCCATTAGTCACTGTCAGTCCGTGGATATTTGAGAAGCTCAGAAGGTGCTTCTTTCATCTTTGACTTGCAACAATTCTACCAAATAATTGATACGCACTGGTAAATTTTTGCGGCATTCAGCTGAAGTATGGGTGTATATGCCCATGTGCTTGTACATGCACACTTATTTGTTAAACAGATAAACGTCATCTGCCTACTACAATGTTCAAACCTAGGTTTGAAAAACCCATTGAAGTTATACTGGCTTTATGCATGCCAATGCCAACATCACTTTGATGAATGAGTGGCATTCATAGCCTTATTCTTGCTGCTATTTTTTCATTTATGTCATGACATCTGTCACTTGTACTCCAGTTGCAAGCAGTGGGAAAATTCCCCTACAACTCCTTCTTTCAGGCTTAATAGATTATTTCTCAGATTTTGCAATGCATAGGTAGAGCTTCATGCTATTTCCTTTAACAGTAGTCTGAGAACTTGGAAGATAGACACTAGGTGCTGAATTGTTGCCCCCCAAAATTTCCTGAGGGAGTTGGTAACAAAACGACTGGGTAAAAAGCAGGGGAGAGGGATGGGGAAGGAGGGGGCACGGACAGAACTGAAAGGAGCATGGATCTCTGTGGAGAAAACACAGTGCAGGAAGAAATGGAGGATATTGTAGAAAAGTAAAGCTGAAGTATAAAAATGGGTCCTGAAGAAGAAAAGGAAAGAAGCTGGCAAATGTATATGATAAATAGAGTACTCCATCAGATAATTCTAAGGTGTGTGAGTCAGCTTCCTGAATTAGTCCCCTATCTGCCTTTCACCAAGTGATCTTGAAAAAGATGCATTCCCTTTTAGTGCTTCAGCTTCCTTATCAGCAAAACAAGGATATAAAATATATGACTCTCACAGAGAGCTGAGAAGACCTTTAATTTGTGATACAGAAGTAATGACACTAATCTACTGCTATTAGAGAATGAAAAATTACTTTTTTTTTTTACTATTTGGTATGCAAATGCCTAGTACCCATAGCTAAAAAAAGTTCCATTGTGCATGCTACTGTACAAAAACCTAGAAAGAAAAAAATTCTGTCATTGAAAGGTATAGGTATGAAAAATTATGAGAAAAAAGTAGACAGCAACTTCACCAAAAAAATGAAGAAAAAACTGTAAACCAGAAATAAACATATGTGCTGTAGTAGTAGTTTCATTTGTGTGTGAGGATGGAGAACTGTGGTACAAATAGAAGCAGGGTGGAATTACTATTGTTCTTCTCAATTTCAGAACTGTCATTCAGCAAGAAAACAAGTACTGGGATTTTGAGAACCATAGACTGAGAGACCACAGAAATCAGAGGCAATGAAAAATATGAGCTTTTTTTATCCAAGAACAGCTAGTGTGAGATAAGTACCTTTCATGAAAATAATAAATGCTTTTTATTTTACTCCAAACAGGAGGAAGAAAGACTTCTGAAACTTGAAAATGGTCAATAGTGACAAGAGAGTCAAGATAAAGGAAGAGAAGTTCATAACTAAGAAAAACTCCGCAATTTGAGAAACACCAAAACACGCATCAGGAATGGAAACTACAAGCCTAGCAGCGGGTATGGCTTAGAACTTACTTTTACATTTATTTCTTTCTAATTCTTAGAAAATACTAAGGGTTTGTTTGTTGTTGCCAATGAGATGGCCCACCAGACCTACCAGGCATATAACAGACTTGTAAAAATACTGCCTTTTCATGCTCACGCTAGAAAAGTAGATCTTAAGAGGAGAGAGCAGTGACAATTTCCTCCACTTTTTGGCTTCTAAAAGGGGTTGTAATGTCTTGTTTCTCAGACCATGAGGAGTCATTCAATGATCTCAAGGACTTTACAAAAATCTGGAGACAATATTCTCCTTTTTCACCAAAGCTATTTCACAGGGATGTTTGAGTCACAAGGGTAACAGCATTTTCAAGGTATAGACCCTGTGCTCTCCAAGATTTTAAATTTAGCAGGTTTTAATCTAGCAGTTAGTTTGTCTGATTCCCATTTACATTCTCCTTCAAAAAATGTTCTTCTTTTGTATTAGCAGCACACAGCTTTGGCGAGGTTCCAAAGTTTTTTAAGAAAGAATTCAATGGACTGCTATATAGATAATTTATGCAGAAATTACTGTCAGTCTCATGAACAGCTACCAAGCCTCACTGTGATTGGAACTAATAACTATTACCAAGATATGATAATTTCATTTAACATTAGGAAACCATCTGGTGCCTTCATTTCTTGTTGTAACATAATGCCATTGTTTTACTCAATCCACTCTCATTAAAACAAGACAAAGCAGCTAAGGAAAAACATACACACAGATGATAAATTTATCCTCTCAATCATCTTTGTGCATCCTGTCCCAGAAGTCATACTCTCATAGATTTTTGAAGTAGAAGGGGACTACTAAAATCTAATCTGAGCTCCTGTATAATGAAGGCTATCTATTTCATTGAGTAGCCACTAAATCAAAAGCATAACGTGTTTGGGCTGTGCTGTATCTATTTTCCTCACATGTCTGCATGTGATGGATGAATCCAGCCCAGTCCTAGATAAGTTGTACCGGTGGTTAATCACTCCCGCTTTTAAAAATATACACCTTATTTCCAGTCTGAATTTGCCTAACTTCAGCTTTGAAACGCTGGGTCTCATTATGCCTTTTTCTGCTAGATTAAACAGTCATCTGCTGCCAAAAGTCTCATTCCCATTAAGGCACTTACAGACCATGATCAAGTCACCTCTTAACCTTCTCTTCTGCAGATTAAACAGACCGATCTTCTTTAGCCTCTAACTACAATGCTTATTTCCAGACGTACAGTCATTCTTTCACCTTTAATGAACTCTTTCCAATTTTAAACATATTTTCGAAGTGTGGTCACCAGAACAGGACACAATAGTTCATTAATAGCTTCCCTAATGCCATATAAGAAGGCAGTGTTACTTTGTACTTGATATTCACTTGTGTATATATCAGAAAATAAAATATATACCAGTTAAAATCCTCCTTTAGCTTACTGATATAACATAAAGTATTCTGAAAGGAATTTAAAATGTGAATATTTATCCTGGTTTTGTACACACAACGCAGAAAACGTTTGCAACTCTTCTGTTTTTCTACACTATCCATGCTTTTCTATACTATCTTTATCCAGTGTCACTTCTGTCACTTAAGACATTTTTCTGATAGTTTTTGTCTTCCTTTGTCAGTTTCCTGTTCTTATGTACTTTTTGTATCCTTTAGCAGTAGTATCTATGAGCTGTTCAATTCTAGTAGTAACTTTTAAGGCAATTCCACTTACAGTCTTATTTTAAAATATTTTCTTGTATTTTCATTTTCTTCATATAAGGAAATCACATTAGCTGAACTACAAGAACAGTTGTAGCTATTTCTAATGCTTAAGTTTGGATCTATTTCATTAGGTAAATAATACCAATTAATTCACATACTACTAGATAAGACAATAAACATCAGAAAAATATTTGTAATCATTTGGTTGCTAGCTGGAACGGAAGTTCTTATGTCACAGTTACAAAGAATGATCTGTTCACAGATAAAGCCCAGAAAATATGTTTGTTTTACAGAATAAACCCTAATTTGACCTAAAATGTATCAGCTGAATAAAGAAATCCCGTGTTTTGTTCTGATTTCTCTTTTTCTTTCATAGTGAAGAAAGAGAATTCATTAGTGTACTAAAAGCAAAACAAAGATAAGTGATCTGACACCATAACTCTGTTGTGTGTAAGTCTAGGTTATTTCAACTGCAAACAAATTTCTTCTGTGCAGGATTTACAACTGCTGTTTCATTAGAAGTAAGTCTTCTCTAGCTCTTGGATACAATATACTAGATAAACACAAAATATATCTAGATAAATAGAGGAAGGAAGAGAGCAGAAAGAAAGAATTGTGCAGAAAAGGGAGCAGTATATTAATATGCAGGGGGAAAAACATCCAGAGAAAGAGAAATAGTCTCTGTGTGCCCCAAAAACCAAACAGATTAAGCGCATACAAAAAAGAAAAAAGAGTGAATATGAGAGAAAATTAGGGGTAGGGAGAAGGAAAACTAAAAGTTAAGAAGATGCAGAGAAAAGTGCTTCTGGCAACCACAAGGAAAGACGTTGCTAATTTAAACATGCTTCCTAATATTTTAGAATCCATACTTTAAATTTGAATTACAACAAGTTCAAAGTTTTCTGACAGACAAAAATGATATTAAAGCCCTGTAGTGTTTTCTGGTATCTCAACAGATACCTTGTGTCATCTCTTTATGTCCCGAGACTTAAACCATTTTGATTCTTTTAAAAACCTCAGTCTTTAAACTTTCAATGTTGTTTCTTTTAACTATTTCACATATTTCCTGACATCAAGAGACCTCTAATTGATTACTTACTTCACGGGCTTGTTTTTCAACAAGGATTCTGGGAAAAATACTCAGAACTTTCCCAATGTACACTATAAGTTAAGCAGGGTAAAACATTCCAACATGCTGAAATTGAATTCATTTTTATTTCCAAACAGAAGCTGAAAGCCCTATAATTATTTTAAAAATTAAAACTATGTGTACACTTCAATTGATCCTAAGGTTATAAGATTAAATAATGACTATTTAGCCTTGATATCGAAACAAATTTTGTACTCTCTGAATCTGATGAGAGGAACTGACCGCACATTCCTCAATTTCTGCACCAGTTTACAAGTTACTTTGGACCTCAGTTTGTCTAATTTCAAATGATAATGTAACAGTCTCTTCAAAGCTTTAGGTGACAGCATAATAACTCATAAAACCAGAATATATTAGCTAGAAGTCTTCAAAACGTATCAAACATCAGACAAATATTGTTAAACACCTCTTCCTCTGGAAGATCCGAGACACCACTGTGCTATCAAACACAAGGAGTTATAGAACAAACCATTCTCTCTCCCTTCATGCATACTTTTCACTAATTTAAGCCCATTTAAATGCTTGATGAAGCTAGAAATCAAAAGATTTCTCTCTAATCCAGCAGCACATTTCACTATATTTCAAATAGAATGATCTTATTAACAGGTTGAAAGGAACAGAAAAACTGGAAGAATCTGAGCTTTTTATATGGAACCCAAATTTCATTCAAAAATTTCTCAAAAACATGAAGTTCAAAAGGGTTTTCTCAGTCCAGCCACTAATATCCTTAGTGTGCTCCAGCTGCTTGAACAGAGACTGCCATTAAGTATAATGATATTGAACTAATACTGTAACTCTTAATCTGACAAAACTCATTCTTGTACACAGCTATATGAGACCTGTCCAAGCAAAGGGTTCAGGTTTCTTCACCTACTCCACTGCTATAAATTCAATTCTTTAAGTGAAAATCATCAAAGAAATTGATTTTATTTCTCATGAGAGTTTTTGTATTTGCTTCCTTTGCGACCTTGAAAATCCTCAAAGAAGTGATTTTCAGTTGCTTTTGACAGCAGTGGGAATCATATCCATTGCTCCTCAGCAAGGTGCACAAACTTTCCCACCACAATCAGGATACAGGATCTTTTCAAACAGAATATAAAGCTTACCTTGAAAAAAGTCATGGTTGCTCCATCTTCAACTGCCCCATACTCTATCTTTGTTTGCTTGGCCAAATCATCAGCAGAATCGATAGGAGATTCCATACGTTCCACTGTCAGAAAGGCGGCTAGGTTAGCAGTGTACGAGGAAATGATGATAAGTGTGAAAAACCACCAAATGCCTCCCACTATCCTGGTGGAGAGGGCTTTGGGCATGAGCTCAGAACCTAACGAAAACCAGGGGAGAAAGGTGAAACCAATGCACAGAAAACAATTAATAAGTGTTCAGCACTTTTTGCCACAGTGGGGAGATGGAATCACTGTGCAAAAGAATCTTTAAGCTACAGGCTTACATGTACTGCTTGTACAAACACACACAACTGAAATGAAAAATAAGAACTGATTACACTTATAAAGACAGATCTTTTTGGAGCTGTGGGAATCAAAAGATAGTAATGGGAGACTCAATGATCAGTGCCTTTTTAAAATTTATAAATATATGTATATATAGCAATGTGAAAAAAGCAGTTACTTGAACTGTCTTTCCAGAAGAAATCTTAGCTGGACTGAACCTCTAAGTTAATACTAATATTGAAGCATTTATACAGCTCATTATCTTCAAGGCACTAAATAAATATTATTTACGTATTTTGTAAAAACTCACTTAAGTAAATAAAAATAAGCTGTCAATGAAAAGAGTATTTCACATGTGAAATGCACAATCTGAAACCTATTATAAATATGTTTTTGACTTTTGCCATTTGTATTACTGTAAAGGGTTGTTTATTGACTGCTTAGGTAAAAAAATGAACATCTCCCATCTCTATAGTTAGCCCCACAATTTCAGATAAACATGGGTGGCTATACCACACATTTAATTTGATAGAGCAGCAATGAAAATATTAGACTGCTATGCATAAACTAGATAAGGATAGATTATAATGCATTGC